>CM053769.1:582042233-582117192 GCA_028658325.1 Potorous gilbertii | reverse complement strand
GGACAGGATCAAAAGAGAGAATAGAAGCAATGGGGGGCAGGATAGGATGGAGGGAAATATAGTCAGTCTTACACAACACGACTATTATGGAAATCATTTACAAAACTACACAGATATGGCCTATATTGAATTGCCTGCCTTCCCAAGGGAATGGGTGGGGAGGGAGGAATGGGGAGAAGTTGGAACTCAAAGTTTTAGGAACAACTGTTGAGTATTGTTCTTGTTACTAGGAAATAAGAAATACAGGTAAAGAGGAATAGAAAGTTATCTGGCCCTACAGGACAAAGGAGAAGATGGGGTAAGGGAAGGGAGGGGTGAAAGAAGAGAGGGCAGATTGGTGATGTGGGTAATTAGAATGCTCAGTGTATTGGGGATGAGGGAGGGGACAAATGGGGAGAAAATTTGGAACCCAAAATTTTGTGAAAATGTAAAAGGTTAAATAAATTTATTTAGTAATAAAAAAAGGGTGAGGTCTGAAATAAAATTTGTAACACCAGTAACTTCCTGTTTGTAGTGGCAGCTGGTCAAAATAAAATAATTTTCCAGCTGTGATTCCACCTTTCTTTTAAGTGAAAATAAATCAAAGTGAAATAACTTTTCAGCTGACAAATTCTTTGGGCTTAAATTTGTTATATTTCAAATTTGAGAATTGGTCTTTACATCCTACTTTGTACTGTTGGACCTGAGGCATAAACTGGCTACCTGACACCACAGTTAAAAACAGCCAGCCTGAAGTTGTCTGGAGCATGGTTCTGTGATTGCAGTCTTGAAAGTAAGGGCAACTAAGTAAAATGCTAGGCTCCACCAAGAGGGGCCCCTGATAGAGCTTCTTGGACTTCATCACATTTGTAAGCCATGGACCAAGCCTGTGACTAATATCCCAAGGCAGCTGCATCTCCCTTTCCAGTTAAACTGAACCATAGTGGAGATCAAGAACCAATGCTTTAAGCTGGACTATGTAACCCTTTGAATAAGAATTCCTGGGGGAAGGGGGGGGGAAGCCTAGCAGGAGACTTCTCCCCTCAAATACAATTCTGGAACCTGTCTGTAATTGACTATGCCAGTTTTTTGATCAAGCATTGGACTGCAGCAGTCATCACGGGAGAGCCTTGTCTTGCCTGGGATAAGTGGGTGATGCTCTATAGAAGTCCCTTGGCTCTCCTTTGTGAAGGGCACCTCATTGTGGAGTCATTAGTGGTAGCTACTATTGTTTTTTAGGGTTATTTGTGACTACCGCAGTTGGATAACCCAAATACTGCCTCTTAACAGTGGGGGCAAATCATAGTGTCCCCACAGGAACCCTCTTGGGAAAACTTCTTAAATCCTGGAATCAAGTCAAGTACCAGTTCAGCCAGGAATGATGAAGGGATACACTTAAATTAAGTGACCTTTGGTTTAAGACTGCTAGAAATTCAGCTGATAAACTTTTGTTGCAATAAAAATTCACAATAAAAAGAAACTGAGGCTGCCAAGTCTAGCAATTTCCAATAAATGAGATCCAAGGTCTAAGTAACCAAGGGTAAAACTGATGGTCAAAGCAGCTCCTTTATGGTATTGAGGAGAGTACAAAAATATACCTACATATTGTAGACAGAAATAGGATGGGCATATGAATTATTGTTGACTGAGTGACAGACAGGGTTTCTAGTATTATTGGTTGGTGCGGCTTACATCAATTCCTTGCCAGGTGGACCACTATTCTATGACTTACATCTGTGGTGGGCATTTTTGGGGGGAAAAGGAGGCCTGGGTTTGTATTCTACTGATTGCAGCAGATTAAGAATCTTGTGGCTGAATAAGTCCCATAAAAAGGGACTTGTCGTCCATCTCTCTAATCCCTTTCCCTTTACTTTCTTTTTTTAATGTTTATTTTTTTTAGTTTTCAACATTCATTTCCACAAAATTTTGAGTTTCCAGTTTTCTCTCCATCTCTCCCCTTCCCCCACACCATAGCACTTTCCCCAATCTGCCCTTCCTTCTATCACACCTCTCCATTCCCTTATCCCCATCTTCTCTTCTTGGAGGGCAAGATAGATTTCTATACCCCATTACCTGTATTTCTTATTTACCAGTTGCATGCAAGAACAATTCTCAACATTCGTTCCTAAAAGTTTGAGTTCCAACTTTTCTGCCTGTCTCCCTCCCCACTCATTGCCGCTGAGAAGGCAAGCAATTCAATATAGGCTATATATGTGTAGCTTTTCAAAGACTTTCATAATGGTCATGTTGTGTAAGACTACATTTCTCCCCATCCTGTCCTGCCCTCATTTTATTCTCTTTCTTGACCTTGTCCCTCTCTAAAAGTGTTTACTTCTAATTACACCCTCCTCCCATTTGCCCTCCTTTCCATCATGCCCCCCCAACTTATTCCCTTCTTCCCTACTTTCCTGTAGTGTAAGATAGATTGTCACACCAAATTGAGTGTGCATGTTATTCCCTTCTTAAGGCAAATGTAATGAGAGTGGCTTCACTTTTTCCCTCTCACATCCTCTCTTTTCGCCTTCATTGAAAAAGCTTTTTCTTGCCTCTTTTATGAGAGAAGTTTGCTGCATTCAATTTCTTCCTTTCTCCCCACAATGTATTCCTTTCTCACTCCTTAGTTTTATTTTTTTAGATATCATCCCTTCCTATTCAACTCACCGTGCCCTCTGTGTGTGTGTGTGTGTGTGTGTGTGTATTCCCTCCAAGTACCTGAGAAAAGTTTCAAGAGTTACAAATATTATCGTTCCAGGTAGGAATGTGAACAGTTCAAATTTAGTAAGTCCCTTATGATTTCTCTTTCCTGTTTACATTTTCATACTTCTCTTGACTCTTGTGTTTGAAAGTCAAATTTTCTATTCAGCTCTGGTCTTTTCATCAAGAATGCTTGAAAGTCCTCTTTTTCTTTGAATGACCATTTTTTTCCCCTGAAATATTATACTCAGTTTTGCTGGGTAGGTGATTCTTGATTTTAATCCTAATTCCTTTGACTTCTGGAATATCATGTTCCAAGCCCTGTAATCCCTTAATGTAGAAGCTGCTGTGTATTGTGTTATCCTGATTGTATTTCCACAGTGCTTGAACTGTTTCTTTCTAGCTGCTTGCAATATTCTCTCCTCCCAATTTACCCTCCCTTTTAACATCCTCCCCTTTTTATTCCCTTCCCCTACTTTCCTGTAGAGGAAGATACCCAATTGAATGTGTATGTTATTCCTTCCTTATGCCAAATTTGATGAGAGTTAGGTTCACTGACTCTTTCTCACCTTCCCCCTCTCCTGGATCTAGTTTCCAGGTCAGTTGTTTTTCCAGTGAGATATTTCATGTTGTCTTTGGTTTTTTCATTCTTTTGGTTTTGTTTGGCAATTTCTTTGTTTCTCATAAAGTCATTAGCTTCTATCTGCTCTATTCTAATTTTTAAAGAACTATTTTCTTCAGTGAACTTTTGAACCTCCTTTTCCATTGGGCTAATTCTGCTTTATAAAGCATTCTTCTCCTCACTGACTTTTTGGACCTCTTTTGCCATTTGAGTTAGTCTATTTTTAAGGGTATTATTTTCCTCAGCCTTTTTTTTGGGGGGGGGGGTCTCCTTTAGCAAGCTGTTGACTTGCTTTTCATGGTTTTCTTGCATTACTCTCATTTCTCTTCCCAATTTTTCCTCCACCTCTTTTACTTGATTTTCAAAATCCTTTTTGAGCTCTTCCATGGCCTGAGTCCATTACATTTTTATTTTGGAGGTTTTGGATACAGAAGCCTTCACTTTTATGTCTTCCTCTAATAGTGTGCATTGTTCTTCCTCATCCAAAAAGATGAAAAAAAATACTTGCTCACCAAGAAAGTAACCTTCTGTGGGCTTATTTTTTCCCCTTTTTTGGATATTTTCCCAAGCACAGTTACTTGATTTTTGAGTCCTTTGTCAAGAGGAGGGTATACTCTGAGGACCTATAAGTTCTCACTTCCTCCAAGGTGGCACAATCCAGGGAGAGGAGTTTACCCCTCTCTTGGCCTCCACTTTGGTCTGAGAACTACAGCAAACTTTTCTGCCCAGGATCTGTGAGTAGAATTCCCTGTCCTTAGCCTCCACCAGCTCCACCATGTCTTCCTCACCCCAGAACTACCACTCAGAGCTGAGATCCAGCTCAGCAGCTCAATTCCCCCAGTGTCTATAGGTAGAGGGCTCCAAAAATGGATGCTGCTGCTGCTAATGGGGGCCAGACTGTGTTTCCTTCTCACGCAGGTAAAAGAGCTTTCTCAGTGACCTTTGAAGCTATCTTTGGCCTTTGTGGATTGAGCAATCTGGGAACTGCCATGGATTGCACCCCCTGAGGCCTACTCCAATCCTGTCCCTGCCATACTGTGCACATGGTCAAAGCTGGACTGTGCTTCGCTTCATGCCTGGTGTGATAGACCTTTCCTGTTGACCTTCCGGGCTGTCTTGAGCTGGAAATCTCTTTCACTCTGTCATTTTCTGGTTTCTGCTGCTCTAGAATTTGTTTAGAGTCATTTTTTATAGGTATTTTATGGGCTATGGGGGAAGAGCTTTTACAGGTCCATCCTTCCACTCTGCCATCTTTCCCCTTTCTTGAAGGGCAAGATAGATTTCTATGCCCTATTGCCTATATTTATCTTATTTCCTGGTTGCATATAAAAAACAATTTTTTAACATTTGTTTTTAAGACTTTAAGTTTCAGATTCTCTCCTTTCTTCCCTCCCAACACATACTCATAGAGAAGACAAGCAATTCAATATAGATTATGCATGTTTAGTTATGCAAATCACCTCCATAATAGTCATGTTGTGAAAGACTATTTGTATTTCCCCCATCCTATCATGCCCCACAATTATTCTGTTTTCTCCTTTGATCCTGTCCCATTTCTAAAGAGTTTGTTTCTGTCTACCCCTTCTCCCAATTTATCTTCCCTTTTATCATGCCCCCCTTTTTATCCCCTTCCCCCACTTTCCTGTAGAGTAAGATATCCAATTGAGTATGTATGTTATTCCCTCCTTATGCCAAATTTGATGAGAGTAAGGTTCACTCATTCTTTCTCACCTCCCCCCTCTTCCCCTTCATTGTAAAATCTTTTTCTTGCCTCTTTTATGTGAGATAATTTAGTCCATTCTATCTCTCCCTTTCGCCTTCTCCCAGTATATTCCTCTCTCAAACCTTACTTTTATTTTTTGGATATCATCTTCAACTCACCCTGTGCCTCTCTCTCTCTTTCTCTTTATCTGTCTGTCTGTATATCTATTTCCTCCAACTACCCTAATACTGAGAAAGGTCTCTTGAGTTACAAATATCAGTTTTCCATGTAGGAATGTAAACAGTTTAATAAGTCTCTTATGATTATTCTTTCCTGTTTACCTTTTCATGCTTATCTTGATTCTTGTATTTGAAAGTCAAATTTTCTATTCAGTTCTGGTCTTTCCATCAAGAATGCTTGAAAGTCCTGTATTTTCTTTGACTATTTTCCCCCCTGAAGTAAATTATACTCAGTTTTGCAGGGTAGGTGATTCCTTGTTTTAATCCTAGATTCTCTGACCTCTGGAATATCATATTCAGAGCCCTTCAGTCCTTTAATGTAGAAGCCACTAGATCTTGTGTCATCTTGATTGTATTTCCACAATACTTGAATTGTTTCTTTCCGCTTGCAATATTTTATCCTTGACCAGGAAACTCTGGAATTTGGCTACAATATAGGATCTCTTTCCAGAGGCAATCAATGGATTCTTTCAGTTTCTATTTTGCCCTCTGGTTCTAGAATATCAGGGCAGTTTTTCTTGATAATTTCTTGAAAGATGATGTCTAGGCTCTTTTTTTGATCATGGCTTTCAGGTAGTCCAGTAATTTTTAAATTATCTCTCCTGTATCTGTTTTCCAGATCAATGCTTTTTCCAATGAGAGATTTCACATTGTCATCTATTTTTTCATTCTTTTTGTTTCTGTTTTATAATTTCTTGATTTCTCATAAAGTCATTAGCTTCCATTTGCTCCATTCTAACTTTGAAGGAATTATTTTCTGCAGTGAGTTTTTGAACCGCCTTTTCCCTTTGGCCCATTCTGCTTTTTAAGACATTCTTATTGACTTTATGGGCTTATTTGGATTAGTCTATTTTTTAAGGTGTTATTTTCTTCAGTATTTTTTAGAGTCTGATTTAGCAGGCTGTTGACTTGTTTTTCATGATTTTCTTGCATCACTCTCATTACTCTTCCCCATTTTTCTTCTACTTCTCTTACTTGATTTTCAAAATTCTTTTTGAGCTCCTCTATGGCCTACAACCAATTCATAATCCTTTTGGAGCCTTGTGATGTAGGAGCTTTGACTCTGCTGTCCTCTGGTTGCACGCCCTGATCTTCCTTGTCTTCAAAGTAAGATTCTGTAGTCTGACTTCTTTTATGATATCTACTCATCTTCCCAGCCAAACACTTGACTGTCTAACTTTTTGTTGGTGTAAGATTCTGCTTCCAGTGGGGTTGGGGGTTGGGGTAAAGGTACCGTCCCAGGCTTCAGGTGTTTTATGTTAGCTGATCGATCCCTCACCATCTGTGGACCCATAGCTTTGGAATCAGGTCCCACAAAGTTTTCCCACTGACCTTTTTGGTGTTTGTGGATTGAGAAGTTTGGAAACTTCCACAGCTGCCAATGATTCAATCACTTGAGGCCTGCTCCAGTGCATCTGTGCTGGTGTGGCCCATGTCAGACTGTGCTCTGCCCTATGCAAAAGACTCTTCTTGTCAATTTTCCAGGTTGTCTTAGGTGGGGGGTTTGTTTCACTCTGTCATTTTGTGGGTTCTGTAGCTCTAGAATTTTACAATCATTTTTTTTACAGGTATTTAGAGGGCTTTGTGGGGGAGCTCAAGGAAGTCTCTACTTTTACTCTACCATTTTGACTCTGCCCTTCCTCTCATCAATTTCTGATGTTAAATTGAATTTCACTTCGATTTGCCTAAGGGATTGAATTGATAACATTCGTTTGTACCAAGTTGATTGTTTCCATTTGATGGTGTTTGTCTTAGAATTAGCAACTTATCTATTGATGTGTAATGATTATATATAATAATTGATATATTTATAATAAAATTTATATATATATATATATATATATATATATATAATGGTAGTTAGATTATACTTCTTATGCAGAGACACTATGAAAAACAATACAATTACAATCTTTAGTAATCCAGTTGAACAGCCATAATTTTTCTTGGAATTAAGTTGGAGCGCAGGTTTAAACATAAGCCATGGAAGCAATGAATAAAACAAGGGATAGCAGTGATGAGACCACACATCAAAAGGCTCCATTTAACTGTGCTGGAAAAATACCTCCCTCTTGAAACCAAAAAAAGATTTAAGGAAAGGATCCTACCACAAGGCATTAGTACCCACTCCACCATGCATTTGCATTACAATTTGCTGACTGTCATTCATAATTCCCTGGAGCTTGTGAATGTCAGCCACAATTTCTCCTGACTTGTTAATGTAAGAACAAGATTGATTAATAATAGCATAGACCTCTCTATAGGCAGCAATCAGAAGATCCAGTACCATGCAGTTCTGTAAGACCACTTCTGCAATGGAATGTCCCTTTATCTGAAGAAAGGAGATGGCACTGTATATTTCAGAAATGGCTTAGGTAAGATGTGTCTTGAGCTGGCCTTTCAATATTGTTATATTTCTTAGCGACTGAAACACTTTAGTCATGCCCAAATGTGGGATTAGGATCTGCAAAACTCTCTGGCTAGGCTGTTGTGCTTAGTTTTTTGCATTTCATTTTGTTGAGTATGCCACCATGCCACCAGATTTCTAGTAGTTTTCTTTCAATTAAGCCTGTAGAATGATTAAAGACAGATACAGGGAGGAATCAAATGGTCAATCCACACATTCCATACCATTCTGGATTGAAAAGAGGAAAAAGTTCCTGGTAGTTCTGGGATGGTTTGTGACTTTCCCAAAGGACATTCACCATTGTAGGTAAGGGTTGTAAGAGAGAAGTTTCCACGTGGACCCTTAGAGTTATTAAAGAGCAAAATTTTAGCACAGATGGATGAGTTTGCCTTGTTGATACAGTCATTGGAAGAGTGAGATTACAATTTACTTTATCTCCTACTTTATATTAGTAGACTCCCTTTTGCTCTTTTGAACCAGAGGAAACTTTGGCAATGATTGGGGGTGGTGTGGGGAATCCTGGTTTTTATAGGTCCTTGAGATCTCATTAATTTCTGATGTTAAATTGAATTTCACTTGGATTTGCCTAAGGGGTTGAATTGATAACATTGTTCTGTACCAAATTAATTGATTCCATTTGATCATGTTTGTCTTTCAGCTAGCAAAAACAAAAGAATCATATGGCCCTGTTAAGGAGAAATTACTCCCTTCAGTTGGTAGCTTTGGCCTGGTTTTGGATGTCTGAACAGGAATAGGTATCCATGGGTTAGGGTTCTGGAGAGTGTGATGATAGACCTAAGACCCATGAGGTCTGCTAGTTTCAGAGTAATGCACATAACAGCGTTATTATTGATCAAGGTATCATGAGATTGAAGCTATCATGTGACCCTCCAAAGGGTAAAAAGCAGAAAGGGGAGAAGGCCTTGGGGTCATGCCACCACACAGTTCTGGTAGATTTCTGAGTGTCCTATCTTTTACTCCTCACTAGAACTACCACAGTCTCTGGTAGACGGGTTTGTTCTCCAGATAAGGGAAGGGTGGTGAAATTACCCAGCGAGTGAGTGAGATGTGTTTGGTCCAGTTTTGGTCCAATTGGTCCTGTGGATGACACTGTAGAAAGAACAATGGATAAGATTGAAACAGTATAAGATGAGCAAAAATGTCACATTGTCCTTCCTTTGCACGTGTCCATCAGTTTGTTCTTCAGATAAACAAGGCCTTTTGAGTCCTCATGAGCTGCAACAAATGGCGGATTGTAAGTCAGGTGATCTGAGATTCTCCAAGTCTATGGAGTTGGCAACTGAAGGTGCAACATTAAGAGGTCTTAACTCGCAAAATGAGGGAGAATAAGTACAAAGATTAAGCCATACTTATAGTTAGAGTGGAATAATCAATGAGATAGTGAATTTTCATTTTCATTTCCATGCTACTTCAGTCTAATTGTGGCATCTTTGATTATTGCACTTGGCAGAAATTAGGAGTGACTATTGAAGGTTCTTACCCATACCAAATGAAATATTAGTCCTGCTGGGCGTTCCTGAGTGACAAACTATGCTCACAGCCACAGAAAGAGGCTTTTTCTCTCTATCCTGTACCAGCTTCTGTCTCTTTTACCTCTGCCCCTCCTCTGTCTGCTTCTCAAACTTGTTCCTCTACTACAGGAGACTTAATCTCCATTGAAACTTGGGAAGGCCTAATGGCCTTTTTCATCTTCAAGAAGGCTAACTTGTGATCAAACTACAGGGAATCTGTTTCCTATTGGCATCATCTATGTGGAAGAAAGTTACCCTAAATTTGGTGAAGATTCAGTTGCTGTTCTAACCCAATTGCAGGCCATCTTCAGAGGTTGTAACCTGACTTGGGGAGATATAGTGGATTTAAAGAAAACTTTGTGCTCTCCTAGAGAAAAGACTACCATACTAGAGGCTGCAGACAGGCTGTCTCCAGCAGCAACCCCTGCTGGGCCAGGAGATCTCCCTAATTGGCCATTACAGGACCCACTCTAGAGCCCCAGTAATCCACCTAACTACACTAGACTGACAAGCCAGAGAAACATTGCGTGAGGGAAGGGAGGTATGTGCAATATGTCCTGATAATTGGAGTAAATTTCAAAAGACAGTTTAGGAGGAAAATGAAACCCCCAACCATTTTTACAATAAAGTTTTGTAAAGGCTTCAATATGCAAGATTAGACTAATAAACTCAAAATTTTAAAAACCAATGTTAAAAATTACTTTTACATGTAATTGGGGAAAATAAAATACTAAATAAAAACAAACAAAAAGATTAAACCCAATAATCCCAAATCATGCAAGAATTTTTAATTCTGCCTTTGTTAACTAATCAGTGCCAGAAATTTATAATTACTTCCATAACAATTTTCATGGGTGGCATGAGAAAACTATGAATGAACTTAAAGCCATTGTCCAGTATGTTTATGAAGGAAAGGACAAAGTGGAGAAAAATCTCAAGGAAAATCCTAAGAAAAATTCTAAGGAAAAGCCTAAAAAAGAAACCTGTATAAAAGGGGGTACCCTAAGAGAGAAGGAATGGAGAGAAAACATGATTTACAAAATAAGAATGAAGGAGGTTTTATAGGATCACATTTTCAAGACCACAGTGGTTTGAGGTCTCAAGGTAAATCTTTGGCAGGGTACAGGGGAGAGATAAAGACTGGACTCTGGTGAGAGTTTTGTTTTCCCTGAATTTAATGTCCTTGCCCCGAGTCATCCTCTTCTTTGCCTCTCCCCACAATGGTGAATCCTGTGTCACTTTCAAAATTGATACCTGGTATATAAGATCATGGAGCTAAAATGTCACATTGTCCTTCCTTTGCACGTGTCCATCAGTTTGTTCTTCAGATAAACAAGGCCTTTTGAGTCCTCATGAGCTGCCACAAATGGTGGATTGTAAGTCAGGTGATCCGAGATTCTCCAAGTCTATGGAGTTGGCAACTGAAGGTGCAACATTAAGAGGTCTACTAACTTGGATCCAAGAAAAGAACAGAAAGGAGTCCTGGATGTACTTGTACTGGGTTTCAGAGGGTTGTTGGAATTGAGGGAGAACTCCAGGATGCCAGGATGTGCTCATTCTGTCTCCACAGTCACTGTAGACTCTCTTTGAGTACAAAATTCTTTTCTGTTAATGCCTAAAGCATGGATGAGATCTTTCATGCAAATTAAGGACTACCATTTCAGGCCTTCCTGGTAACTTTTTCTTTCCCTCTCCCAGATGACTCTTATCATCCTTGTTTCCTGTAATGATAAATCTTACTGACGATGCTGAGGAGGAGATTCTTGCATTGCTCCCTGCATTGCTTGTCTCGTACTGTCCAAGAGGAAGAAGCCAATATTCTGCTCTACTAGACATTCCTGACTCCCTTATGGGCCAGTGCATCTTCTGGTGTGGGACTCTTAAAATTAGCTCTCTCTACTATTATCACTTCCAAAAGGAGGTCCTCATTATCCGTACTTAATACCTTTGTCCTGGGAAGCTATGAAGGGATTTTGCATATCAGTGATTCTCTTAGAAAACAAGGTCTTATTGTGCCTTGCATGTGTTCTGTTTCGCCTGTTAAGATGTGCCCAAGGGTAAGCCTGTTAGTGCTTTGTGTGGGGCCCTTGTGCTGTTAACGCTTATTTTGTACCTAGACCTCCTGTAGTGTCTAACCCTGCCACTGTTGTTTCTTCTACTCTTGTGGAGCTACCTGTTTTACCATGATAGATTTGTGCTCAGCTTTATGTAGCATCCCCATTCACCCAGACTCATAATACTTGTTTGCCTTCACCTGAAAGAATACTCAGTGGACCTGCGCTAATCTGCCTCAAGTTTTTATAGAGAGGTCCTCCTTGTTTTCTCAGATGTTGCAACAGGATTTAGTTTCTGTTACCTTCAAGGTTTCCACTTTGGCCCCTGACATCTGCCAAGAAGATAGCTTCCATCTTCTTTATCATAGAGGCCGCAGTCTTTAAATCAAAGGTACAATGCTGCTTCCCTTGAGTAAAATAGTTTGGTTTCATTTTGTCTGCTGTCACTCATTCTGTTTCTCTGAAGCATGTACAGGCTCTCCAGCAGCTGTCTGTCCCAAAGACTAAGAAGTAGTTACAAACTCTGCTTGCAGCTGCTGGATACTGTGGGCAACAGCTTCTGTCATTTGGTAAGATTACCAAACCTCTTACCTCTAGGCAATGACCCAATTCCAGAACTTTTATACCTTGAGTCTGAGCACCTCACTGCCTTTGCTGACCTCAAGAAAGCCCTACTATCAGCACCAGCACTCTTGGATTACAGTAAACTTTCATGTTTTTTGTCCACAAATGAAGGGGGGTGGCCTCCAGCGTCCTGACCCAAGCCTACTTTGCATCCAGCACCCTGTTACTCTGCTCAGTTGAATTCTATGACTATGGGCATCCTGCCCTGTCTAAGAGCCATGGTCGCTACTACACTTCTGATAGAAAAGGCTTGTGATCTAGTTCTGGGAACCTCCTTAGCAATGCAGTGCCCCCATGAAGTTGAAGCCCTCTTGTTTTGCCTTCAAACTCGGGCTTTTTCAGATGAAATATTGACAAGATATCAAGTGATGTTATTAGGGCAGAAAAGTATGATTCTTAAGTACTACTCTGTTCTCAGTTGTGCAGCTCTCTTTTCTGACTATCTCTAATGAACCCTTGCGTAAGTGTGCTTCTGTAGTGGACTTAGTTGAACATCCCCTCTATGACCTTTCCAATACTTCCCTCCAAAATTTGAACTGTGGTCAAGCGTATTCCTGGTTCTTCTTTTATGAGAGATGGTACTCGCTATACTAGTGCAGACGTGGTCTCTGACCATGATGCCCTTTGGGTAGCCTCATTACCATGCAGATTTAATGCTCAAGCTGTGGAATTGGTAGCTCTGACTCAGACATGTTACCTTGCCGACAGTAAAAGTGCAGTTATCTACATAGATTCCCAGTATGCCTTAGAGTCTGCCATGCCCTCAGAATGCTCTGGCTACAATGAGATTTCCTCATCTGCTCCAGTAAGATTATTGCTAATGCAGAATTCACCGAAAACTTTCTGTCTGCCATTCACCTACCTAAGGCCTTTGCCATAATTTTACACACACCAGTAGCACTGATCCTGTTTCCCAAAACAACAGTTAAGTAGAAAAAACCACAAAGCTGGCTGCTTTAGAGGGACCAGCTCATATGACTTCAATCCTGGAGATGAAGTTTACATCAAAAATTTCCAGCAGATCAGAGGAACTCGCCACACTTGAGAAAGCCCTTTCAAGTACTGCTGACTGTTCCAACTGCACTCATGTGAAAACCACCCCTTACTCCAATACATGATAATACCTTTTACTTTGTCTAATCTTACTAATACTACCTGTTGCTTTCTCAAGTAGAAAGTTAGTCCCTCAGAAAGTGGAAAACCAAAAGAGCATCTTGGAGTATGGATTGCCTTTATCTTGTTATGTATAGTAGGCCTTATGATCCTTAGTTTTATGATATGTACCATCTCAGTGATTGGTTCTACTGGCCAGAATCTGTGGCCTTGCCTGTATAGCTGGCCATAGACCTTCCTTCCTCAAGTCTATAGCTCAGTCTTCTACCCTCACTACAGAATTTCTAGATACTTCTAGTACTGACTCATCATTTTCTGGGAAAAGTTATGCAAACCAATCCTCCTTAGAGGATATGGCAGTTCTAGTTCCTATGACCCCAATGTCCACCCCTGACTTTGTCCTTCCCAGGGGAAATAAATGAACTGTGTTTTTCCTCTGTGATTCCCAGGATGATTATTGGTCATCACCATCAGTCTAATACTTTTGGAGGTGTGTAATTGCTGCAAGAAGAACTAAGCAGAACAAGTTGTGGTATATGAATGTAATGGAATGCTATTGTGCTATAAGAAAAGATGAGTAGGCAGAATTCAGAAAAACCTGGAAAGGTTTGTATGACCTGATGCTGAGTGAAGGGAGCAGAATCAGGAGAACATTGTACACAGTAACAGCCACACTGTGCAATGACTGACTTTGATAGACTCAGCTCTGCTTAGCAATGCAAGAACCTAAAAACAGCTCCAAAATTTAAAATGCCATTCACATTGAGACAAAGAAATATGGAGTCTGAATGCAGATCGAAGCAGGCTGTGTGCTCTCTTGTTTGGTCTTGTTCTGTTTTGTTTTTCTCATGGGTCCTGTATACCACATGACTAGTATGAAAATGTATATGGATTGAATGCCAGGGGGCAGGGGAGAGAGAAAAAAATTAAAACTTAAGAAAGTGAATGTTGAAGACTAAAATAAATAAGTATTTTTTTATAAGAAGAGACTAAGCATCTGAGCAGTGGCATTCTCAGCCCAGTAAGAGTCATCTGCTCTGAAGCCAGACTCCTACTACCCTCTGTAGCCACTGTGAGAAGAACTCCTCTGAGAGAGGAGCAGGTGAGCACTCCTCTAAGGCAGAGGAGGTAGGTTTTGAGAGAGATGACTGCTTCTCTAAAATAGATGAGTTAGAGGATCCCAGACCGTCTTCTAACCCCAGTTATCCAACAGTAATCCTAACTGAGGAGGCCTCAGAGAAGCTGCAGAACACATCATTGTTTGATGAGCAGAGGCTTGTAGAACAAGCACTTTATCCTTGTTAAAGTGGTTTAATTTTAGCGCTCTTGCCCATAGTCCTCCCTTCTTCTTTCAGGCGTAGGCCAAAGGCATGACTAGGTGAAACTACTCTCTACTACTCCAATAGTTAAGCTTTTGAGAATCCTTCCCCACTTTGTAGAACTAATCCTAGAGGTAGGGATTGTCATCCCACAACTCAGAGACCTACTGTTACATCTCCTACTCCTGCCCCCAGATCTCTCAGAGCTGGAAGTGCTTGGTGGTTTGACTTTCTGCTTTTATTGAGGCAGCTGCTTCCTGTAAGTTTCCTATTTCTATACCTTCAGTAACTACTTCTAGCAGACCCTCATCTTCCACTTTTGTATCTACTGTAATTTTAGCAGGAAATAGCCTCCCTTAGGGAAAGTCTTCTTTCAATGAAAATGAAAAAAAAATTATTGCTTTTTGTGTTGGTATTTATATCAGTGACCTTGTTGTTTAGTGCTCTGCCCTTGTGTAGACTTCCTAGCTGCTATCTGGTGGTGATTCTAGTGCTGTTGCCCATTGCCCTCTCTGCTCACACTAATGATTGGATAAATAAGAACTCTATCATCCACCTACCTAGCCAGTTAAAACCTATATCCCTTCAGATTTGTTGGACCTCATGGTGTTGGGTTTGTCATCATCTCCACCAGAACAGTGGTGCCCAAGTCTCTGACATTATGCCTCAGCTAGCACCTGAAGAAAGTAACCTCTATTTGGTAGGACCATTTGCACCTTTCACCCTTGCTGATTGTAAGATTAGCCAGACTGATTGGGATCAGTCAAAATGGAATGTTACAGTGCCCTTGATGATAAGACCCCTTAATGAGTCCCAGATTTCGGTTAAACTCAATGCAACATTGAAAACTAATGAAACATTTGGAATTTATAAAAAGGAGATTTCTCCATTCAATCTTATACAGCCATTACCACTACTTCCTCTTTGTATTAGGAGAAATGAGAGCGAGAATACCCCTTTTGATTTAGGAAACCAGATAAATTGTACCCTTGCTCTTCCTTTTCCTGACATTAAGGCAAATTCATTTATCCGTGCTAAAACTCTTTCCTTTAATAGCTCTGATGATTCCCCTAAAAATTCACTTTTATAGCCAGTCAAGATTGCTCCAGTTAATCAAAAACTATCCTGTAGTTAGCATAGAGACTAGTGACTCCAGGCCAATTCTTCATTTGTTCTAGAATAGGCTTCGCTTCTCTTCCCCCAGGATGGTTTAGGACATGCAGAATCACTTAAGTAGTCCCACTTTTGTTAGTGTTTAATTATTCCATAGACTTACTAGAAAGTTACTGGAAACTTAGGAGCCTGGTGTCATAAATGTGGAAAAAAAAGTTAGAAGAATACAAACCTCCAAATTCTGGGGCTACCTCCTCATATTCAGAGGGTTGGGGTTTTGGAGGGGTTGGTCTTTATTATCCATCATTGGAATGGGGTATTTAATAAAATCTATTAGAAACCTTTCTTCTGAGAGTAAAACCTTGTCTAGGATACAACACAAGCCATTTCTGAGACATCTAAAGCTATCTCTTCTTTTCATAGAGAAGTTAATTCAGTGACACAGATAACTTTCTAAAACCACATAGTATTAGGCCTTTGATTGCTGCCCAGGGAGAGGCCTGTGCTATTATTAACTAATCTGTTGCTCTTATACTAACAAATGAATTTACAAGAATCCGTGTTGATCACTGTATTTGTATTCTGCTTTATGGTATTCCTCCATAAGAAATTTTAACCCAATTGTTCTTAGGACATGGATTTTCCAATTTTCAGAGTGATGCCTCTGCCTGAAAATTCATGCCAGCCTAATGACATGTCTCACCTGAAGGATAAAAGAGACGTTAAAAGACACTTGTCTTCCACCACCCAGCTCCAATCCATCCACCACAAGAGAACATAAGCTACCTTCTATGAACACCCATGTCCAGGAACACCCCCTATCACTGCTCCTGCAACCACCTCCTCCTTGCCAACTGATGATTCATGGAAATGGAGTTACAGGTCTTCATTATTTGCAATATCTGTAAAGTCTTTAGAAGGGCTGCAAGAAAGGAACATTTAATGCAAAGGTGAAAGTGATTGCACCATCAATAGGCTCACTAGGAGGTGTTCAGTGTTGTTTATAAAAGTGCTATGGGTTGGGCATGGTCCTTAGAGGTCACAAAGGCGAAGGGGGCAAGAGCCCTGCCCACTTTTCACCTATGAGCCTTTTAGTTGACCTCCAGTTCCCTGACCGTGAGGTGCAACCAGCAGGGTCCTCCATAAAGTACAAGCAATCGAAAACCTTTTTATTTTTGAAATTGGGAAATTGACGTTGCTGTAACCAGAGTCTGTTGATTCCCTTCAGAATCAGATCAGTTTTTTGGCACAATTACTTATGAGAACTTCAGAACACTGGAAAGTTTGACAGATTGATTAGTGAACCATGAAATTGCCATTCTTCTCTCTGACTTGGTATTTATAATCCATTTTAATGGTACTTCTCTCTTCAAGGACCATTATTATGTATTTTCCTGATGACCACCTTCAACTGTGTGAGTGTACAAATGAAGATAGCAATGCCATTGGCACTCCAGGACTCACATCATCGATTTCCATCAGTGCCTCCTCCTCCACTTCATCTGATCTAAGAGGACTCCTTTCACAAGTGTGCTGACAAAACTCTCACGTCTAAATGTTGAGCTGCTGCCTCAGAGTTTGATGTGCTTTGTGGGAATGAAGCTTCTTGCTATCATTATAGGGTTCTCACTTATAGGGATTTGTCAGACTTTCTTCTATAAAGCAAGGAAGAAATGATACTGTTTTTCATATGCTATGAATAATGACTATATCGTTACTAAAACTGCTGTGCCCAACTGCCTGACCTGTCATCTAAAGAAATGCCTAACCCTTGTGATTGCCTGCAGAAATAGAAAGACCAGTGATCTCAGTAGATGTCAGACTTGGAAGGAATTTGAATCTGTTTCCTTCTTGCACTGAGAGAATCTTTACAAGTAGAGAGTGGCACTAGCACCGACCCAAGATATTAGGGTGTTGATTTTAACCATATCCTCACTGCAAAGTGAGTTCAATTCCTTAACATATCGTTAAATACGGTGCTGCTGAATGCCTTCTCACTACTGTTTAGTTATTGCTAATCTCCTTTAGTTTTAGGTGTTATCATAAATGTACTTGAAATGAAATCATCTATGTTATAAGTTAGTGCACATTCCTCTCCTTACCTCCTAATGTGCCATTTCCTCTGTGAGATCTCTTCGCTGAAAGGGACCACCAGTTTTTGTCATAGGAGAGTTCAAAGTTAATGATCCATGAAAGACAGGTCTTTCAAGGATAAAAGGGGGAAATTGTGAAATTGAAATTGTTATTGATTGGGAATTATATCTAATCATTGTATCTAATTAGAATCAATTTGTGAATTAAATTCAGGCTTGATTGTATAGACCCTCTTAGTAAAAACTGTAATAAGTTTAACTTCCCTATTCTTATGGGCTGAAATTCAGCCACACAAATTCTAATCTGTGAACTTTTGCTGACTATGAAGTTTTCCAGGGAATGGTAGCTAACAATGATACTTTATTTTTCCTCTTGCCCTGGATTATAGAACTCTCCTCTCTGAGTCAGGCTGAGCATAGTCCAACCTCCATCTCTGGGTTAGACCAATTACAGTCTCAGATGTAATTGGCATCACTGGACTGTTTTTGTATTCTTTATAGCCTTCTACATTTTCAGCTACCTTGAAGAGCTGCTCTGATTGTCAAATGCATCCTTGACTACTGAGCAGGTTCGGATCCCATTCATTGACTGTTGCTAGCCTAGTTAATCAATTGGTCGTGCTCAGACCTTTGTGCCTCAGTTCCTTTTTATCATGGATTTTATCATGACACTGTCGTTATTGGAACTAACTGCCCTTTCCCCCAATACACCTTTCAGACTCTTTTTGAAAGCCTCCCTTGTAACAGATGAGTACAATCAAACGAAACAAATCCATACTTTGGCCATATCCAGAAATATCTCATTCTGTACCACTGGTCCATCATCTCTCTTTCATGGTAGTCATTATGCTTCATCATAGAGACATAGTGGTTCATTGCATTTGTCCAAACATTTTCAGATGAGAGTAGCTGCCTTCATGCCCTGTTAATGGGACTGCGTGCTCCAAACAAAGGATTCTTAACTTTTTTGTGTGTCATGGATTCTTTTGGCAATCTAGTGAAACTACAGGTCCCTTCTCAGAGTCTGGTTTTTAAATAAATGAAGAAAATTCTAACCTAATTTCAGTTAGAGGTTAATGAAAATAAAGATGTAATTTTTTTTCTTATCCAGTTTCATGGGCCTAGTAGCCAGCCACATAGAGGGGGAGCCATGCTTAAGTAGGCTGGTTATCAAATAAAAAATACATACTCCATCTTGGTAGAGCATGCCTTCAAGAACCCAGGACTCCTTCACATCCTGATAAGACATTGGGTGAAGATATAAGTAAAGGGTATTATATACATTTCTTTCAGAAATTTGCCGTCATCACTAAGATACTATGATTTCCCTTAAAGTTGTCAAATTTATTGATTATATCCAACATTCTAGGTGGTCCCCTGCGTTTTTTAATACTTGCCATGAAATTTTCTGATTCCATGTTTTTTAGCATCTTGCTTCACTGGGATTCCTTTAACCCTGTATATCTCTATGCTAGAACCGGTTGGATCTTGCATTGATAGAATGTTCCCAGAAGGAATGAGTAGTTTTATGGAAGAGTGAAATTAAGGTCATATCTCCTGGGTGATTAATCAGTGATGTTCTTAAAACACAGATGAGTTTCCACTGGTATTCTTGATTTTAGGTTCTGATTTAGTTGAAAATGAAGAAAGCAGGGAGTCTATTTTTAATGTGTTGGAAATTAGCAGTTTATCTGTTTAATCTAGAAACTAATAGGAGCTTCAGGAGTTTATTCAGCAATCGTCTCCTTTCTTTCATGTGGACATCTGTTATTGCACACATTAAGGGAAGGTCTGTGTATACATTTAAGGTAACATCTTTTCTGACCATTGATGCAAATAGAAGGAAAAATTAAATTTCTCCTGCTTTGATGATCATAGGATGCTTGTTTCTATTGAGTCAAAGGCCTAAAGTACAAATAGGGAGAATTTAGATAAAAATGAAAACTTATAAGTCTGCACATTATTTTCATTTACATCAGTGTTTTAAATTCCAGTTTAAACTCTATCTTCTAGATTGATTTATCACAACACAATACTTACCTGTTATTTTTTTATTTATTTTTAAAACATTTTTATTTTTAATTGAACAAAATCATCTGGTATAAAGAAAGTGCCAATTGGTAGGGGGAATTTTCTCATTGGGAGCTAGGTGGTATATTGAATAGAACCCCAGACTTGGAGTCAGGAAGATCCAATTCCACATAGAGTCTCAGACACTTGTTAGCCAGGTGACCCTGGGCAAGTCACTTAACCTTTGTTTATTTCAGTTTCCTCTTTTGTAAAATGAGGATGATAATAGCGCCTACCTTCCAAGCTTATTGAGAGGATGAAATGTGCCTGTCACATAGTAAATGCTTGATTCCTCCTTCCAGTGAAGTTGCAGTTCCAGTTACGCAATAATCTCTGACATTCCTATCCAGTCAGTTGCCAGGTCTTGTCACTTCTGCATCCGTAACATCTCACATCTCATGCCACCACTGCCTTCAAGTCCTCATCTCTTTCCCGTTATTTCCTCTCTCCAGTCCAACCTCTACCCAAATGTTTAAATGATAACCTTAAAACACTCCCCACTTGGGTGGCTTACAAGCTAACTTGAACCTATCTTTCTAGACTAATTTTACATTATTTTCCCTTACAGGTTTTTCATTCTAGCCAAACTGTACTGCTTCCTGTTTTCTATACATGACACTGCATCTGCCTGTACACCAGGCATTCTTAACCTTTTTGTGTGTTCTGAACCCCTTTGACAATCTGGTGGAATCTATGAACCCCTTCTCAGAATCATGTTTTTAAATATACAAGGTAAAATGCATAAATCAAGATGTAGTTGTTTCCCTCGCCGCCCCATCCAGGTTCAGGTACTTTGTTAAATCATTCCACAGGCTTTACATCCCTGGATAAGAACTTTTACTTTACACAGTTTGTCCCCTGTGCCTGAAATGTCCTCCCTCCTCATTTCTACCTTTTCGAATCTCTATCTTTCTTAAAGCTCAGCTCAAGAGCCATTTCCTTCTCTGATCCTACTAGATGTTAGTGTTCTCCCTACCACCATTAAAATTACTTAGTACTTACTATGTGTGTATATGTATGTACATATGTATGTGTAAATACACACATATATTTTAAATTAAACTCTCTGTTTACATATTATAAATATAAGCTCCTTGTTGGCAGGGCCTGTTTTGGACCTTTTTTATCAAGCACTATGCCTGATATATGTAGTAAATGTTTAAATGTTTATTCAGTTGAATTAATAAAAGAAATGAACTAGACACTAAAAAAACTTATAAAAAAAATGTTTCCCCCATACACTCATTGGAACAGGTAATTACTGTGGCAACTACAGACTAATTTGAAGTGTTAGCTGTTAATTAAAACACTGAAGAGGTGTACAGTTGTCTTTTGGTGTAACCAAAGCTTCTATTCAAACTTCATTAATCACTTTACAGTTAATGTGTTGAGGAAGGTCAAGACAATTGAGATGCAGTATCAGTCTAAAGTAAACAAGTTCCTTTTCTCCCAACTAGTATGCCATTTGTAAAGCTGAGGGATATATTCTACCCATCTGCCTGGCATCATCTTTGTGATCCAATTCTTCATGATAATTAAATGTTAAACTGGTACTGTCAATGCATTGTAAACCAAACCAGGGATCTCTCCATTGCTCGAAATCCAACCCAAACTTGCACGGATGAATTGGCATGCATCATAATTAAAACATCAAGTCTTTCCTTTTAATTCAGTTGGAAATAGGAGATCTCCCTTTTGGAAAAAGGATCAGCTTTCTTGACAAGCTAATTAAGTTGCCAAACTGCCCAATACAGTATATATTAGACTATCTCCCGATCATATCCTTATCACTACTGCTTATCTCAAAACTCCAGATGTTTTGCACTCAGACTAACAACATCATTTTTAGAATTTTTACTCTTGAATCTTGGTTTTCTCTGCATTCAACTGTCTTACCTTCCCATTACCATTTTCTGTTGATGATTTTAACATTCAAACTTAGAGTAAGTTGGAATTAATTAATGGAATGTCGAAGGGATGATATATTCTAACCTGTTGTGTTACCTGTATTTATATACAAGTACAGTAGCTGTTCTTTTGAATCACATTTCAGATGAACTCTTCTGCCAGATAATGAGCTACTGAGCACAACAGAACCCTCTTATCTGTTTTGTTATTAAATGGAATTATAAATACCATGGGTTAAATAATTTCTTTAAGGAAATAGCTATGTGCAGGTAACATATCTGCCAAAATATTCATAGAACCCTTTTTTATAGTAGTCAAAAGTTGGAGGCAAAATAGGAACCCATCTTTTGGGTTGAGTAAATGAGCACATTATTATATATAAATGTAGTGAAATGGTTTTATTACACTGTAAGAAATGACAAGGAAAGGAATCCAAAAAATCCAAAAGAAAAGGAATCCAAAAAAGTATGGGAGGGCTACACAGAGTAGAGAAATTAATACCAGAAGAAAATGCACAGTGACCAAATACAAATGAAAAAAACCAAACAAGCCACTAAAAGGTAGCAAAACTTGTATTCATTGCAGTCAATATTGGTTCTAGATGACTGGTGTAACACATTCTTTTCCACTCTATAAAAAGGTATTACACCAAAGATGGATGTTACATACTTTGTCATTTTTAGTCGTTGTATCTGTCAGTTTTGTTTAACTTTTCTGTCATTCATTTAGGAGAAAAAGATCACAACAGATGATATACAACAGTGTAAAGTTTGTAAAACATTTTACATCCATTATCTGTGAAATAAATACTACAGATGACTTTTAAATAGAAACTGAGGTTAAATCTTTTGTCATGGGTCATACCATTGGTAAATATCATAAGCAGGATCTGAACCAATTTTCCAGTCTTCAAGTTCAGTGTTTTGTCCACTGTGCTATATTGTTTCTCATAGGGTATTGTGGTAGGAATTATTAGGAAGAAATATGGTTAAAAATTCATTAACAAAACATTTTTTAAAAAATTATCTTGCTGTACATACTCTGAAAGTCTGACACAGAAACAGCTGTCTGTTTCCATCTTTTTAGGAGAGGTAGTATGGCAAAGTAGATAATGTACTGGACTTGGAGTCAGGAAATCCTAGGTTCAAATCCTGCCTCTAATACTAACTTTGTGTGCAATCCTGGACAAAGTCACTAAACCTCTCCAAGATCAGTTTCCTCATCTGTAAAATGGTGGAGTTGGATTAGATAGCTGCTAAGGGCCTTCAAGCTTTAAGTCTGTGGTTCTGTGATCTATTGAATTACCTTCTTACCTTGAAGGTACAAAAGGTAATCCTCCTCCGGGAAACCTTCCCTGAACCTTTCTTCCTGCCCATACCTTCTAGCGAAATGAATCTCTTCCTCCTTCAAATTTAATATAGAACTTTGCCTTCATCACTTCTTTGTACTTGTCTTGGTCTTCTTTGTACCCTTCAGGTGGTTGTCACTTCCTTGAGAACAGGATCATTATCTTTGTGTAGAGCTTAACACAGCGGCTTGCACATGATCCACATTCATTATTTTTTGAATTTGAATTTATTGCCTAAGCTACAAGCTTGGGCTGTGTTCTGTTCCCCAACACTGGCATTATAAAGTGTAAAATGTAAGTTTCTGAAAACTTGTATATCATTGAATCATTTATGTCATCTTGAGGGCTCACTATTCAGTGAAGTGTTGCAATAAATCCTTTTATAACTCAAAAGAATACTTCAGAATTGTGAGTAATCACTCCCAAATTCATTTGTTTTATAAGTATATTTTTTTTAGTTTCTAGTGTGAGATGTACCTATAATGAAATCTAGTTCTTAAAAATTCTATGGCATCATAGAAACGGAGGCTGAGTGACATGTCCACAACTGTACAGTTATATTGGTTACTTAAATAAGCAAAACCTTACAAGTAAGTCCTGCTGTTAGCTGAATGTCAGTGATGTGGACCCATGATGATCATTGGCATTCTGCTGATACAGAGCACAACACATCCATACCTGTTCATGTTGTGCCACTGTTATCCACATCTTCTCAATCCACTACTACGGTTCTATTGCATCTAATAAAGCTCTCTTTTTATGTTCTTTTGATATGGTGTAGATACCACTGGAGTTGGCAGGCAGACTTTCTTTTGGTTGTCCCTTGCTTTGGCTACCTGACCAGTCTATCTTTTTTCCAGTCATATATTTCTCTGTTTACAGCCTTTATGCTGCTTCTCCTAGAATATGCCAAGGAGCCAGTTCATGACTATTGCCATTACCCTTTGGTGGCTTATGCTTCCAAAATATTTCTCTCTTCCTGATGTTTAAAACAGTATGGCAAGTTGTTTCCAGTTCAGCTTTGCCATTCGAAGTTATGAACCTAACTTTTAAAACAACTGCCCATCAGAGAAATCTGACAGATCCTTCTGCCTAAAATGGAAACTAATGTTAATGGTTTATGTTTGTATGAAATGTACATTGCTTTTAGAAGCAATCAGCAAATATTTATTAAATGTTTACTTTGTGGTAGGGTCTATGCTAATTACTGGGGATACAAAGAAAAAAATAGCCCTTGCCTTCAAAGAGCTTTAGTCTAATGGAGAAGACAACATATACACACATTAATGGATACTAAACACATGCAGAGTAGATGGAAGATCCAGTTTGACCAATGTGACAGTGCCAATTAAAATGTTGGGAGCACAATAAAGTAAGTGATTTTGCAAATGCTTGTCGGTACAGACAGAGATTTTTAGTCAATGATGGAATTAAGAATAAATAAACTGTCTTTCCTGACTTTTAGTATGTTCATGTCATACCAGTCCTGGCGATTGGAAGAACAGCCAACTCTGGATAATGTATAAACTCTTCTATGTGGCAAGATCTTATGTCTAAGCAAACAGATTGGCTTCTTTTTCCTTTAAGTGGCTTGGGATAACAGGATCACTTGGGCTGACTTGTTTTTATTGAAATTTTTATATAAGCCAAATTTCTTCTGGATTATGGTGCTTATAGAATTCCTTTAGAACATGAATTCAATGCTGTCTAGGTACAAAAGGCCACATTACATTAAACATAGGAAGTCTCAGTGTGATTTCTTAAGATTTAGTTTCTGGAAACCCTACTTCCTAGCATTTCTTTAAACAACTTTTTCTCACTAGTTATTTTAAAATTCTTCAGCTCATCAACCCATTATTTTGTTCCTATGTAGATAACTTCTCCTCTTTCCCTTCTTAATATTTTTTCTAGTACTTTTTTTCCCCCTTAATCAACCGATGGTTTTAATCAGAGTGTGCCTATCATCAGATGTCAGTTCTGGCAGAAATTCAGGATTTCTGAATATGTTACAGAACAAAACATTAAAAATTTTGTGTGTGGATATGTGTAATGTTTCACCAGAATCCTTCCTACCATCATACCTTTTTTTTTTTTGGCCGTATCAACTCATGAGGACATCTACTAAGGCATGTAATACTTACATTCTACATCAGTTAAATCATTCACACTGATGAAGTCACATCTTGAAATTACATTATTGATGTTAAGAACATACGGTATAAATTTGCTGTTTCTTCCAAATTGTTGAGTGTTCAGTACAGTTTCACACACAACGGGTCCTCAGTAAATAGTGTTTATCATTGTTACTGTTACTTGAAAACCTGTCAGAGCACATTGTTATAAATATGATGATTGAATTTGTAGCATACCGATAAATCATTTTTAAAAGTTATTCAATTTTTTTCTTTCCCAGAGCATATCATGTCCCAAGTGGAAAAATATTAGCTGTAAAGGTAAGCTATGGAAAAGGTTCTGTAATCTTTTTCTCCATTAAAAATAATTATTCTTAATGCTAACTTTTGTCTTCCTCTGCCTTATACTTGTTTTTTTAAATATACCTTTACATTCAATTCTCATTCCTAACACAGTGTCTGTCATATAGGAGGTACTTAATAAAAGCTTTCTGACTGACTGACGTTCTCTAAAAGTCATTGCAGAAATTAGAGTCATTAGGTAGTCATTGAAGAGAAGTTAACATAGCTATCTACTTCAGGCAGTAGTTAGAAATACCCGTGTTCTTCGTTTGGAATTCTAAACATCTGCTCATCATATTTGTCTTAGGCTTTATCATGCTAAATTAGGAAATATATCACAGTCCCTTCCTTTATCATCAGCGATTTGTTGTGTTCCAGCAGGGAAATATGTTTACATGTAACAAAATAGCAAAATTTACATTGGTAGAATTGTTCTTACTTAAGAATCACCCCAAAATGAGTGAATGAAAAGGTTAGCCATTTTTAGACACCTTTTCCATTCCTTTTCTCATACTGCATTCAGTGATGTTTTTCAGTCTAGTAACTTTCAGTAGTTTGTCTTTAGTAAGTTGTCCAAAAGTTCACAAAACCCACTATTAGAGATATTTGCCAAAAGATAGAACCTATGAATTTAGGTTTTGAAGAAAAATTAGGAGCCATCTAACCTAATCCCATCATTTTCCAGATAAGGGAAACTGAAGTGCAGAGGTCAAGCTTCTGATTAGCAAAAGAACCAGTATTCTTTCTGAATTCACATTTCCAGTCACTGCCTTGACATTTTTAAAATTATCTACTATTCTCTCCAAACACAGTCTCTTCATTTATCTACATTTACTACACAGATCTTTTAGTATAATCACTGTAACTTCATAAATGATTTGGCTGTAGAGATTTATCAAGGAATCAACAAACATTTCTTTAGATTTCTTTCCTTTATTTTTCGCATTTATCTCTTGTTTAATTCCTGTTAGAATATAAACTTCTTGAGAGCAGAGATTTTCATTGTTTCTATCTCTAGCACGTAGAACAGTGCCTCCTACAGAGTAGGCACTAAATACATGTTTCTTGATTGACTCCCATCTGTTGATATCCTGTGAATGTAGAGAAAGGTTGTTATTTGAGATGTTTTTGTTAAATATAGTTAACTCTAAGTTTCTTGCAAAAATAGAAGAGAACAGTGATACTTCTAATCTGAGACTCATTAGTGTCTGTCTTTGGGGTGTTATTACATTATATTTTTTAACAGTAGATTTGCCTAATTGTATTTTGCTTAGGCTAATAATAAATTTATTTTGCATTTTCTGAATAACAGTTTCAATTAGAGCTATTAGGATAAGTAATTCTAAATGCATATATTGTTCTAGAATTAATTGACAAATTTAAATGTCATAAGAAAAAATTTGTCATATTGTCACATACCTGGTTTGGTTTTGTTTTTGCTTTTTAAAGAAACTGAGACTGAATTTGTAAAACTCTTCACTAAATTGTGTTAATCTGGTTACATGGAACCATTGTACTGGTGGATTGCTGATCTGCCAATGTGATGCTCATCCATAATAAAGGTTATACAATGAACTACAGACCAGTGAAAATGAAAATAAAGAGTCCAGTCGCTGAAAACTTATAGAAGTATAACCTTTTGAGGGAAAGAAGACATGGCTTCTCCAAGGAGAAATCATGCCCTACTACTCTACTAGAGTTCTTTGAGAGATTGAGGGCTTGGAGAGAAGGGTAAGTAAAGCATATGAGCAGGAACAGGTGGTTAGTGGTCATAATGGAATTAGCCTCTCAGAAGAGAGAGACACCATACTAAAATGGATATTGGAGGAAAGTTTCTGTCATAAATAGGAAGTTAGTTTAGAGAAGGGAAAAAAAGGCTTGGAACCAAGTGGTACATTCATACACACATATATGCATATATATGTAATATATACATATGCATATGTGTATGTGTAATTGTCTCTGAATTTTTCAAAGGGAAGGGTCTTTTTAACATTTTTATAAATGTGCTGAAAAGTACATACTATGAAATGTACATGTTTGTAGATGACAGTAATCTCGTCTGAGTAGTGAAACCACTATATAAATAGAAATAAGGTATGAAAAAATTACGAAGAGGAAAAAAGTAGCATCACCCTCCCATCCTTGTCTATATGCTCATAGGAACTTCACTATTAGTAAGCATACAATAAATTTAGGAAAAAATCATGCAAAAAGTACTTCTGAATTGGTGGATTTTAAGCTGTTAGTTATGATCCAGGAAAGAGATCTAGAAATAATCCTTCCCTATTTTTCTAGTACATCAGTCCCATTTTTGATTTGGAGTCCCTACCTATCTCTCTTCTCCCTCCCCCACACTGAGGCAACCATTTCAATGATATTCTAAGGTCATAGATTTAGAGATATGAAGGACTTCAACTCACCTATTCTCTCCCCACGTCCACTCCCCAGTCTTCTCGCTGTGCACAGTTTTACAGATGTGGAAGCTGAGTCCCAAAGAAAAATCAAGTGATTCCCTCAAGTTCACACAGATAATAGGTAGCAGAGCTGTGAATTGAATGCAGGCTCCCAGATTCAGCACTTTTTTCCTCTGCTGTTCCTTCTTGACTCCTATGACTTCAGTTATCACTTGTGTTCAGATGATTTCTAAATGCTTTTCTTTAACTCTGATCCCTCATAAATGCTAATCTGACATTTCTGACTTCTTGCTGTGGTTTGGTGGTCCTGCTAGCTAGCACCTCCAATCCATTACATCTAAGATCTAAGCCATTATCTGCATAAAAATAACTTCTTCCCCTGCCTTCCTTTGTTTTAATATTTATTTTTATTCTTTATATTTATGTAATTATTAATAACAATAATTTATTTGAACATATTTATTATTCATTTATTATTCAATATCTGTTTCCTATTTATTCAGAGCTAAAGCTCGTTGGTCATCTTGGACCCTTTCCTTCCTACCACAACCAGTTACCAAATTCTGTTGACTCTGACTGTTTCATGAATCTGCTCCATTCATACTGTTCTCGTTGCTGTCAGTCTACTTCAGATTTACATTAACTGTCCCCTGAATTATTCCATTCGCCTCTTACTCATTTCCCTGCCTTTCTTCTTATTCCTGTTTTAAATCTATCCTATATACTGTTATTGGATTAATCTTCCTAACACATAGCTCAAATCTTGTCATTTTCTTGCTTAAAAACCTGAAATGATTCCCTCATTCCTTACCAAATAAAACCCCAGTCTCTCAGCCTGCCATTTAAAGCCCTCTAAGATCTGACTCCAAGGCAGTTAGGTGGCAAAGTGGATCGAGTGCCAGGGCTAACGTAAGGAAAACTTGTCCTGAGTTCAAATCCAGCCTCAGACACTTCTAGCTGCGTGACCCTGGACAAGTGACTTAACCCTCTTTGCTTCAGTTTCCTGTCGTCAAATGAACTGGAGAAGGAAATGGCAAAGCACTCCAGTGTCTCTACCAAGAAAATAATAAAAAGGTGTCATGAAGTGTTGAGCACAACTGAAAAGTCTGAACAGCAACAGAAGATTTGATTTCAACCTGCTTCTTCTGCCTTATTTCTTCCTGTTCCTGTATAATCTGCCTTGCGCTCTGGCCAAACTGGACTATTTGCCATTAACTGAACCCGTACTGAATTGTGTGGCCTTTGTGCCTTTGCTGTTGCCCGTTGCTTGGACTCCTATCCTCTTCTTCCCCTCCCCATCTGTCCCCGCTTTGAGATCTAGCTTATATGCTGTCTCTTCCTGAAAGTTTTCCTGTACATCTCAGATCTCTTTGTCCTCTGGGCACTTGTCCTTTGTACATCTCTTAGGACATATCACATGTTACTTTGTGTTATAGTTATTAATGTATATGTCTTAGCTCCCACACTTTGCTCGTCTTAGGACATAGACTCCTTAAAATCATGTCTTCCTTTTCTATATTCCACTGTGCCTACATAGTATCATTTTCATGTTAGGTGTTCAATAAATATTTGTGGAATGAATTTCTAGTCTTTAGAGATGATATCATGGAAGCAACTCATATCCACTTCCAAAATGTATCATGGTGCTATCATTGGCAGAGTCAAATATTGAACTTTATGATCCTCTGGTCTTAGCCAGTTGTCATTTCTTATACTAGTGGGTGAAATGAATTGAAGACTTTGAAGTGCACTTGGTTTTTTCCTGGCTCTGCTTCTGACTTTTCATGTGACTTTAAGAATGGCATTTGTCCTACTCTGTGACCTCAAGTGTGAAATAAGTGTGCCATGTGTCACAGAGGCATATTTGTGAAGAGCACTGTCAGGCCTTTTCCCAAAAAAATCAGCTATAGAACCTTGGTGACTCTCCCAAGTCAGGTGATCAGTTAAACCCTTGTCTGTAGGAGCAGTTAAAGGAGAGCCTGAGAAAACGGGTTTTTTTTTCCTTTTACGCTAAAAATACTAACAAATGTTAGTAACAAAAGTTAGTAACTTCTTTAACATGCACACTAGCTTAATAAAAGCTAAAGCCTTGGTTAGTGCTCTCCTTTCTGAACCAAACTTCATAATTGGAGTCAGTAACCTGATATCTTGATGCCACAGTAACTTTCTGTAGTTTTGGGTGCCTAGATAAAAAAACCAAACAAACAATGATGAAATGCCTAGTTTTCATACTGTAGTAAAAGGGATTGACAATGTAAAACAAATTAAATTTGTGGGAAAAAATCCAAGTTCCATTGAATTTTAATTTTTCTGCCATAAAATTTAGAAATCTTTTCACCAAAGAAAACATCCTGAAAGTAATGCTAATCGCCAGTGCACTACAGGGTAATTACTTGACAGTGACTATAATTCATGAAACCTATTAGTAACTACCATTTTTGTTATAGGTAGTCTTGAAAATTGCAAGTAAATAGAGCAAGAAAAACATATAAAATACTGTTATCCAACTTGCAAACTAAACTTTTTTATATCATTAAAGTATTCTATAAAAATCTTTCAGCTAGGTAATGCTTGGAGGATTTAATGGATTCCCCAGTATTGCTTTTTTTCTAATTGGGAAAAATCTATCTACAAGAAAAAAAAATCATAGCATAATATGTAGCATACACTGATTATCATTCTTCGACTGCTTTGGGTTTCTGCTGCTCTTAAACTAGCATTTAAATGGACCATTTGATTAATCATTTGTATACTGACTGTAATCCTCCCAAATTTCCTTTCTGAGTTGTACATACTGTAAAAGATAATTATGTCGCCATAGATTAAATAAGTGAATTAAAACAGAATAGCAGCTTAATTTGACCTGTGATTTTGCTCTCCTTCCCTTCAGTGGAACGTGTGCCACTCTAGCAAATAAATGAAGTCATCCATGACAGCTTGTGATGAATTGCCGTATTTATACTGTATATTTTAATAGCCTCACACTAATTTAAATTGAGCACAGAGTAAATTATAATTCAGGCACTTGACTGCTTGTATTTAACTTGACAACTCATCCTTATTTGTCCTGGAGGTGTAGTGGAGAGCAGAGGAAATGTACTCAGGTATTTCAGGCTTAGCTTTAACCCTTTCTCCATGAAATGCTTAATATTCAAATCCTTTTCTATTTCAGCTTTTTTACCCTCGATGTGGGAGGGCTAGGAGCAAAAACCACCTCAGTGTTGTCTCATGCTGTCCATAATGGGGGGTTTTTATCAGATACTTTAAATGGAAGTTTAATATTTTGCTTATTTTACTCATAGTCTGTATCAAATAAGAAATTGACTGCTTCTTAGTATTTTAATGATCACTCACAAGAATTCATAGAGGAATGAAAGTTAACTTCTTCTATAGTTATAAATCTCCTAGAAGCTCTGTGGTTTAAGGATCAACTTTATTTTCCTGTTCAACATCCTCCAGATGACATTATCTACTTCCTTACCTACTATGGAGCCAAGAAGTCTTCATTCTGGAGTACTGCTGATAAAAAAAAAATAAACATTCATATTTAGGAAGCTGGTACCATAATGTAAAACCAGCATGTCAGAGTTAAATACTTTAAATTTATGGAATCTAAATGAGCAAAATGGATTTGATAGAATTAAAATTATGGTTGATCTTTCCAGTTTACCTGTTAGTATTTGTAGCATTTGAAATATTGTTGGAAAAGTCACGTACATCCATTTTCCCCATCCAAAAATAAGTAACTGTGAAGATTAGAGTTATAATGTGAATTTTAGTTTAATTCTGAAACGCTGGACACACCTGCATGATATAAATAGGTTGATAACTTGATAATACTCTATTTGTTAGTGGTCATGGTAAGTATTAAATGAATGGTTTATTTTAAAAACCGTAAGGTTTAACCTAGTTAATTAGAAGAAAATATTCCTTATATTTGAAATAGGGTTGTATAGTCCTAATATTATAATAGTCTAAGATTGGTACAGTGCTAGAAGAATTTATTTTATTGCTAAGTTTTCTACAGTAAGAAAAAATGTAAGTGAATATTGTTGGCAAATGACTATTGATCGGAGGCAGCGTGTTAAATGTTTCTTGGCAGTCCCGTATTACACTTACAATCTAGTTTGGTGAGAGCTTTTATAAATAACCCTAAAGCAAACTCTTGATAGGAACTAGTTATGCTTTTTTGCTTTTTTCTACCCTTAGATGGATGTCAATACTGTAAGATGTGTGTTTGGAAATTGCCCTTTTTTCCTCACTTGTTTCTATCAGCAGGATGAAGTCTATAATTTATGTTCTATTAATTCTCCAACATGATTACATTTACTCTCTTTCTCTAACATGAGGTGAAGTTTAACTGTTGGGTGGTGTATACCATAATGGCAGGACACTAAGTATTATTTGTAAATCCCAAGCTTGAAGTTCCTTTCTTCCCCTATATTGCCTGGAGTCAGAAACCTTGGCCACCTTTCTTTAACAAAAACAAAACAAAACAAAAAGACTTGCTAGAGTTTTCTTCTCATTAGCTGAATCTTTTTTTATATATAAAAGAGTAATCATTGCCTTTATATTAGTGTTAATGAAGAGCCAAGTAAAATTTAAATAATCTTTTTATGTATAATAAGCGCTTGAGTAGATATATGCTTTCATCAATGTGTACTCTCCTTTACACCTTAATGACGTTAAAAAAATTAAACACAGCTGTTTGAATGTTTTATATTCATTTGTTTAGTTGCCTTGCTCATTTGGAAATACTTTCAATATGTCTGGAAGCACCAGGGTATAGTGGGGAAAAACCCTGGGATGGAAGTCTTAGAGGGCCTGAAGACCGACCTCTGTTCTGCCACTTAGTAGCTATGTGAACTCAGCATCTCTTCACTTTTCTGGGCTTTATTTTATTTATCCATAAAGTGAAAGTTGATATAGATCAAGAGTTCTTAATCCGAGGTCTTTTAATATTTTGATAACTATATTCCAGCACAATTTCCTTTGAAATCTTATGTATTTTATATTGCACATTTAAAAACATTGTTCTGGGAAGGGATTCATAGACTTTAATTAGAATCCCAGAGAGGTTCAAGATACAAAAATGGTGAAGAACCTTGGGTTTAGAAGGTCATTAATTTCTCTTCCAGTTCTAAAACTTAAGTATTTTGAAGCTTTATATTTTCCTCCTGACTATGCAAAAAAAAAATTGACTTGGATGACGTATTTGTTCTTACAAGCAAAAGACTAACTTTAAATGACATTTGTATCTGTCATCCTGTGTGCTTATCTTCCAGTGTGTGAATCACAAGACGTTCTCTTTTAATGGTTTGAGGGTTAATAGGTACAAGTCGCTCCTATTTTCTTCCTCTGAAAATAACCAATATGGCCAAAATAGGGTGTATAAATTAAGGGTGTTATAACTTAACTGACTTTTAAAGCCATTAATGCTGACCTTGGAGACCTGGCTTTTTCCCCTACCCCATCAATCATTTCTGTACCACCTCCCCCAGTCCAAAGGAATAGATAGATGTGTGTATGCAGTTTGCTGTATGGATGAGGTGTTGGTGATGGTAGGGAATCCTTTTTTTAATTCCTATAATTCATAGCAATTGTGCACAAGTTTTAATTTCAAAGAGAACAAATGGGTAATAATTGTCTTTTTTTTTCTGTGTTAGGTGATATTGCTAGATATTACACTGGAACTTCAAAAACAAATTATGTCTGAATTGGAAATTCTTTATAAGGTAATTGTTTTTCCAGTAACCACTTTTTAAATATGTTTTCAGTATTGCCTCTTCCCATTTTTTAACCAAACTACTTTTTTGTTTTATTTCTTTTATAGTGTGATTCATCATATATTATAGGATTTTATGGTGCATTTTTTGTAGAAAACAGGATTTCAATATGTACAGAGTTCATGGATGGTGAGTTTTACATCTTGTATCATTCCTAAAGTAGCTTTATTGACATTGTGATTTAAAATGTTCATTTGCTATAGATGTTGACTAGGGTGTTAAAAAATAATTAAAACATATTAATAGTTACCTCTTCTTATGCCCTAAAATCAACTTAGTGGTTTTGATTACTAGTGTTAAAATTTTTAGCAGTGCTATATTTTCCAGAATGTAATTTCTTTTACTTTTATTGAAAATTTAAGTAGAGCAGATTAAATGCTAGTCTAATCTGTGGTTTGATATTTGATTCTTCTATACAATCTGTCTTTACTGACAAAACAGCTGTTCTGTTCTTTTAATGTTTCAATAGCCAAAACAGATTTTCTTTTAAAGAAATCTATTAACCCAATGTCCTGTGTCTTTCAGTGAGAAATCGGTTCTTAATTGCAAGATAAGAAATTGTTTTTCAACACAGCTGTTTAGCCAAGCTGCATTTAGTTTTCTTTGGACCTTACCCCTGTTCCTTTCCATCTGTATTTTTCACTCATAACCACTCTGAAGTGTTTTTTTTTTCATCTGTCAAGGCATTGTGCAGATTTCCCAGTATCTTACCAATGAAATAAGGTAATCACTGTTTTCTTCCACCCACTTTAAGTTTGAGCCTGTCTTTTAAGTGACACATTTAGTGTCTGACCCATTAAAACGCACCATTTTTCATACATTCAAGTCTCCATTTTCAAGTTCTCGGTATGTTACTGGAGACATAATCCATGACTTTAGAATTTTTCATGACCCAGCATTTAATGCCATTCCAAGGTGTATATTTTAGATATCATATGTATGGTTTTCTAAGATAAAATTCAGCCACAGTTGTCAAAAATTGGATGTCTTAGAACCATATAATTATAGATACCTATATCTCTATCCATCTATACATACACACATATATGTATCTTGTACAAGTAAGCTGCATAGAAGCAAGTCCATAAATCAGAGACATGCTTAGAACTTTGTTTAAATGAATATCATTTCTTCCTTTGAAAGATCCAAATTCTTCAGTTCCATGTTTCATATATTCTTTTGTGATCTTCCTTGCCTGTTTTTACAAATTTGTCCCGCTTTATATGGAAGCATGGTTCAGTTGGTAGATAGTTGGCCTCAAAAGTCAGGAAGACCTGGGTGTGGGTCCTGCCTTTGACAGATCCTGGTTATGTGGACCTGACTGAGCAAAACACACAAGCTCTCAGTGCTCCAGAGAGCACTCAGAGATTCTGAATTGCAAAATAGGTGTTAAACTATATTAGTAAAAATAATTTCCTCACCACAAGTTTGCTATGCTAATGAAATTACAGATTTGGACCAAGAAGAAAAACCCTTTCCTTTTTAATATATATCCTGCACTTCAGGCACAGTATAAATTCCCGAAGAATTTCTTTCAGACTTTTGCTTAACACTCTTCACTCTGCCTCAGATATCCTTCCACCTCATTACCTGATATTTGCACAGTTAACATTCAGGGCCTTACCTAGATGCCGTTTTGTCCATGAAGTCTTTTCTGAGATCCTCTAGTCAAAAGTAATTTCTTCCTTTTCTGAATTTCAAAGTATTTGGAACTCTAAAGTATTTATCATGCTTAACTTTGTGTTGTATTTATTTGTCTATATGTCTTATCTCCCTACTAGATTGAAAGTTTTTTAAGGGCAAAAACCTTGTCTTAGTCTCTCTTTCTTTCTCTGCAGCCCAAAGCATTTTCATTTACACATAGCAGACGTTAAATAAAAATGTGCACATTTAAAGATAACATGAGCATAAAATAAACCCACCTGTAACATAATTAAGAAACAGGTAGGTTTTAATAATTTTCTATAGCTGACCACATTTATAGATATATATTTTTTTCAAAAAACATAAGATCTACTCTATTATTTATTGATATTTCAAAAGTACTTAGTAGAATAAAGTGCAGCCTTGGAGGATCTCCTCAAAAAAATATCTCGTATGCACATGTTAAAATTATATATGACTGATAGATAAGGTTACTAAGAAAATGTTCAACCATCTGCTGAGTTTTGACATTAAGAAAAGTTTAAAAGAAGAGGACACCTGCTTACAAAAGGCAGTCTCCAGTCTTGATAAGTGTCCTGTACATTCAAAACCAACAGATTCCTCTTGGTGGTGAGGTTTTCTGAAATGCTTCTCTTCACAACTGATAATCAGTTGCACTGAGCTCTTGAACACTTCTAAGGCCTTTTTGGTGAATTCCATAGCAATGCAAGGGAGATTGTTTTAAGCATTCACACTTGGAAACCAAAATGAATGAAAAATGCATATTGACCAGACTGTGTGATGTGTAACTTATTAAGTTTAGTAGATAGATATTTGGAGAGGTTCTGCAGTGACAATGAGATGGACACAGAATTTCATGGGAGGAGGAGATTAGACTGAATCACAGTCAGGAAACTTCCTTGCTCTTTCAGTGATATCTAAAGCTTGCTGTTGAAAAAGCTCATTTTTTAAAAATATTTATATACTTCTGTTATTTGACTATAAATCACAGCACACCGGGATCTTGAAAGCATCAGAATTACAGATAACTCAAAGGACAGTCAAAAGAGACATGGTGGATGAAAGGAGGTTGCATTATGTTATCAGTGATGACATGCAGTAGTAGCTGAGGAGATCTCATTTATGGAGGTGTTTGACTGGAAAAGGAAGGGTAACAATCAAGGAGAAAGAAGAAAAAACAACAGAATGGAAAGCATCCCAAACATTGGTACCTCTGAGTCATTAAAATAGTGAAGGAATAGATGGAAAAATCTATTTAAAGGGATGTACAGCCAAACCAGGACTGTCTGCAGAGTGAAAAGAGGCAAGTAAGGAGAGAAGGAAGACAGGGCCAGACAGAGGTGGTGGAGCTTGGGACAGGCCTGGAGGGTACAAGGGACAAGGGACACAAGTGCTTGTCTTTCTTGTTATTATTAAGCATCGGTGGTTCAGATTTTATCCTTTGTTTTGTATGTTTATCATTTTTTAATATTAAAAGAACAGAGGAAGACCTCTAATACAGGATGGTTCTACTATAGTGAATTTATGAAAAGAGTTGGAGAAGAATTTTGTATAATGTGAAAAAGCTTGGAATGGTTGCCACTTGTTGAACTGATTAGAGCCCCCACACCAAAAACATCCTGGATCCACCAGTCTGTAATAGAAGCCTTCTCTAAGATTTTTACTTAGAAGTACAAAATTTATAGGATTGTAGGATTGTAACTGTAACTAATTGCTTTCGTTTAAAATTAAATGATTTGTTTCACATAACAATAGCATTAGTAATAGAAACCCCTAAATGCCATGGTAGATGGAGTGCTGGACTTGAGTCCGGAAGACCTGAGTTCAAATTTGACTTCAAATTCTGTGTGACTCTAGGCAAGTCACTTATAAATTCTCTCTGCTTCAGTTTGCTCAGTTGTAAAATAGAGATTTTACCAGCCCCTACCTCTCAGGGTTATTGTGAGGATAAAATGAGAAAATATTTATGAAGTGCTTTGCAAATATTAAATCATTGTATGAATGGTTGATATTAATAATGTAATCTTTTTATTAATTCAGAATGTGTATTTAGTGCCTGTCATATGTAACTCGGTTAAATTCAGCCTCTGTTGTAGGTGGAGTACTATGGTAGGCTCTGGAGATACAAAGACAAAGAGAACATAACATATACACACATCAGTACAAGACAGTTTGAGGAGGGGAGAGAGAGCTTTAAGAGTTAGAGACATCAAGAAAGGCTTGGTAGAGGTGGCAGCCTCTCAGATGAGCTTTAAAAGAAGCTAAGGCTTCTGAGAACAGAGAGGAGGAGGGAGAAGATGCCAGGCATGGAAGACCATAAAGTACTGTATATGGTAGACACTCTGGGGCTACAGAATGTACAGTGATATTCTCATGGGAAGATGAGCCACTTTTCCAGTAGTGATGATCAACATTTCAGATCTATCCACTTACTCTAGCTGGGTGCCTCTTGTCACCACTATCATGTATCTGTAAGGTGACTGACTAGTAGGAACTGTGACTGTGGAACAGATTGAAACTCACTGGCCTTTGGGGATCAAGCCAGCAACTTTGGTGCTGTCCGCTTTGTGACCAGACCAGCTAAACTAATCATGCCCTGGGGCATTGGGTTTGTAAATGCATTCAATAACAAGATGAAAAATCAGCATTCCATATAGGTTTAAAAGTAATGTGGCCTAGCAGTGGAATTTGGAGGGACAACAATATGTGTTCACAGGAAAATGGGATGTTGTTAAAAGAGCACCAGGCTAAAATTAGAGAAGTCCCTAGTCCACTTGCTGGTACTGATTCACTGGATCTCACACAAGTCATGTAACTTCCTTGAGCCTCGGTTTCTTCATCTGAAAAATGAGAGTTAAACTCTAAAGGTTTGTTCCAACTCTCAGCCGCATCTGAAAGGAAGGAGGAAGAACGAGAGGGAATGAAATCAGAAGCCTTTAGATAGTCCCAGGGTGAACCAGCACTTCTAGTTCAAACTGTCATTCATTGAGATTTTCACCTCATGCTATTTGAAATCTATAGGACTTTTGTGATTCATGTCCGTTCTCCTTTTTCTACAGGGTAGACTTAATGTATTCAGTTGAAAGTGTTGGTTCTTATTTCATCCTGTATCCTTGAATAAATATGCCACATCCATTTAAATCATATTATCACTTCTGACCTCCTCTGAAGTCCTCCTCCTCCTCCTCCTCTTCCCGTGATGATGACCAATTTCTTTAGGACTATGTCAGTAGAGTGTAAGCTTTGGTAGATCCTACAAAGCCACAAATGTATTATGTTTCTGTTTTCCAAAAACCACCCTAAGTTTGAACAGACTTATTACCAGCATGCCCTAGATAGTTAATTTTTTTTATATACTTACTTGTGAATGTGATATACTAAGGTTTGGAAATACAGTGGAAGGAGTACCCACACCAGTGAAACTGTTGAGGTTTAAACTCTGGGACACCAAAAACTGTTGGAGTTTCATAATATGTTGTGGTGGAACTGTCTCAAAGAATTCAGAGTTAGGCCACCTCTAGTCCAAGGAGAGGCATTTATTGAGATTGATGCCTCTCCTGCAACTTCAGGTGGATTTGTATAGGGTAAAGATGCAATTACATAACATAGAATTTTACATAGATTATAGGAATATGATTTAATATTAAAAAGGCAGGAGGAGTTTGTTAAGGGATTAGGTAGTAGTGGAGGGGTCCCAACCATGGTGGAACTGTGCATTCAATTACCCACAATGCATACAGAGAAAACCATTTGGGAGGTATGTAGATATGATAATGATATTATAATAATCCTCTCTACATCATAAGTTCACTCTAGGTCAGTTCTTTACTATTACTGCATAGATGCCTACTTAAGGAAAGTCTCTTCTATTGTTTTGGGGCCCCGCATACTGCTTGGGCATCCCGGTGCTGCTGCTTTCTGATTGGCTGAGTATTGTGATCCTTTCTAGGACTAGATGGATGTCGTTGTGGTTGAGTAGATGAAAACATCTGCTGTTTCCATGGGAAATATGAGGAATGGGTGTGGGGGCAGTGCCTAGGTAGAGGCAGTGCCTGGGAACGCATCCAGTTGGACACACCTGCTGTTTCTGTGAGAACTGTGAGTTTCAGGGACACACATGTTGTTCTAGTGAGCAGTGAGGCATATGTGAAGAAGTTAGGGTATTAGCAGGGGTGGGGGGGCTAGGCTGGTACAATGAGCATGTCATGAAGTTAGACTATTGGGGCTGGGGGCATCTCTCTTGGGACTCCATCCAAATCATATATCATTGAGGTAAGCATTGCCTCTGACTTTTGTCTGTAATTAGTATATCAAAGATAGGGCAAATCCCAATATTGAACACAGCCAGCTGCGTAAAGCAGAATTTTATGTAGATGACATCTGAGGAGTGGGAAATAACTGAAACTGGAGGAAGATTTCAACCCAGCCATTGGTGATTCTCCAGATGTGATTCTTTTTTGTATGGTTCTCGGTGTGGTGGTGTAATCACAGCAGTGATGTGGTGATGGAGCCACATGGTATCTGACCAGTCTTACCAGTTTGTTGTAGTTGTTCATCTGTCTATCTTCTAGCTAGTCCCCATTTTACTTCCCTCTGAAATACTTGGCTTCGTAGCTTCCTTCCTAATAGTTTCCAGAGGGATGACATAAAAAGGAATCTGACATTATGGGTTCTCCCTGGTACAGCTGGTTGGATCCGCCCTTCTCATGAAGACCATGATGTGTTAGCAAACAGGAGTCACTTCAGTTAACAAGGGACTGGCCGCTGCATCTGTAATTTGTTAGCGTCTTTGGAGGGTACAATATTGATGCAAAAGCTTTTCACTTTTTTATATCTGCAATACAAATAATATTTTAGTAAATAAAGATCGTGCAAATTATCACAGAGTTGTCTTTTTCCTCTTACTGTCTTCCTTTAGCATTTACAACCAGTGTATATTTTTAACCACAGTGTGATTTTCTGGCTCTTTGTCAAAATTTACCACAAACAAAAATGACCAAGGTATTGACAATGATATATTTTCCACCATCTGCTTTACCCAGGAAAAATTGATATCCAAGATTTTGATGTTTAAAGATCAGTTTGGGGGAGGGAAACCTAGAAAAACTATTTTTGTTCTCACTTTTGCCACTATTTCTGAATTAAATGAAATTATTTCTGATGGATGAACCAAGTAAATGAGGTGCCTGGCTTTGAGAAAACTTAACATATGAAAATTCATACTTAAAAAGTAACTACCTTTGTATTTAAGAAGTAATCTTAAGAAGTAAATTCAACTTAGGTTTTCTTTAGTTTCTAAATGAGGAGCCTCTGAAGGTTCTTGAGGAAAGGAGTCACATGACCAAGATCATGTGTTATGAAGATTCCCCAGGCAGTAATGTGACAGATTAGTTGTTCTCACATTCACAGAGCCCTCAAAACATCCAACTTTATCCATCCAGCCTCACTAACTACATTCTGTTTCTCTCTTCCCTTTTGTGTCTCGAGGGACCTTGAGAAGGTCCTTACAGTCATTCTCCCTATTTCTCCCTTCACTCTCTTCTAAATCCTTAGTTGTTGGCTTCCCTCCTTATCCCTCAACTGAAACTTCTCTTTCTAAAATTACCAGTGATATTTTAGTTGGTCAAATTCAATGACCCTTTTTTATTCCACATTCCTTCTGACCTCTCTAGAGTCTTTGACACTGTCAATCAACCTCCCCTCTTGGATGCTCTTATCTTTTTATGTTTTTGTGATTTCAGTCTCTCCTTGTTCTTTTGCTGCCTATCAGACTGCTCCTTCTCAGTCTTCTTTGTTGGATCTGCATCCAGGTCACACCTGCTAACCATGGGTGATCCTCAAAACTCTGTTCTGGATCCTTTTCTCTTCTTCCTCTATATCATTTGCTAATTTCCTCCCCTCCCATGGATTCAGTTATTGTTTCCTGTACAGATGATTCTCACATCAATTTATTCAGCCCTAACCTCTCCTGGCTTCCAGGCCCACATCTCCAATTGCCTGTTGGACATCATGAATTGACTGTCCCACAGACAACTTAAAGTCAACCCATCCAAAATTCAATTCATTATTCTCTCCCTGACCCTTACCCTAACACTCACTTTCCTAAGCTTCCTATTTTTGTTAGGGCACAATATCTCACTCACTCATCCCATATATCCAATTTGTTACCAGGTCTGCCTTTGTAGTATCTCTTGTATATGTCTCTGTCTTTCCTAGGACACTGCCATAAATCTGGTGTAAGTAGGCTCTTGTCACTTCATATGCATCTCACAATAGCCTTCTGCCTGATTTCCCTTCTGTTTTCTTCAACCCAACCCATCTTCCCCTTGGCTATCAAATTAGTTTTCTTGAGGCACAAATCTGACCATGTCACTGCTAATGGCTCCCCATTACCTCCAGAATCAGATATAAAGTCTTCTGTTTGATCCTTCATAACCTGGCCCCCTCCTTCCTTTCCAGTCTGTTTATAACTTACTCCCCTCTACATACTCCATGATCCATTATCATTGACTTCCTTTTTTCCCTACATAAGACACTCCATCCTCTGGCTCATACTTTTTCTCTATCTATTCCTCATGCCTAAAATTCTGTCCCTCCTCTTTTCTGCCACCTGACTTCTCTGGCTTCCTCTGGGTCCCAGCTAATGTCCCACCTTCTCCAAGAACCTTCCCTGGTCCCTCTGTGCCTGCAGTACGTATACTTTGTTTCTGCGTAGATCTTTACTCTTTGTCTCCCATTAGACTGTAAGCTCTTTAAAGGTAGGGACTCTTTGTTATACAATAACACTTTAGCACAACACCTCAAAAATATTGAACACCTAATAATTGCTTGTTAACTTGAATTGAAAGAGTATATATTGGAAAGACTAGTTTCCTAGCCAGAATTAAGTGTTTGTGAATAAGTTAGCCATTTAAAAGCAATTTCTAAGCTTTGTGTTACACTATGTACTACAGCTGTGATAGATTATGTCTTAAATTTCTTTTCTGGGTGCTCTTTTAGGAAGGATTTTGCTAGGAATAGGAAGATCCTTTGGTGAAGGCTCTTGAAATCATGCCATATGAGTGTTGATTGAAGGAATTGGGAGATAGGTTTAGCCTGTAGAAGAGAAACCCTGAGAACATGGGAGAGAACATGAGAGCTATCTTCATTTATTGGATGGGCTACCATGTAGGAAAGGAACCAGACTTGTTTGCTTTGCCCTAAGAGACAGAACTAGGAGCTTCATGTGGAATGGCATAGAGGTGACTTGTAATGAACAATTTACCAAAAAATTAGATCTGTCTGAAAGTGAAGTAGGCAGCCTGGTTGGTAATGGGTCTTCAAACAGGCTGGATGGCCCCTTGTCACATAGATCAGAGATATAGGTTGGACTACTGGCTTCTGATATTGCATCCCAATCAAAGATTCAGTGATCCTTTAAGGTGGTAATACCAATTTGGAGGTTACTGCAAGTGTCTGGGAGAAAAGAGGAGAGTACGAGCTCTGGTGGTTGCCATGGGATTAGATAAGAAGAGCCAGATGTGAAAGAGATTTTAGAGATAGAAATAATAGGATTTGCCAACTTCCCTTTCTCTCATCATATATCCAAAGATAATTCTAAAGGTGAAAGCCGAATGACTGGCTTTTAACAAGTGGCTAACACTATGATCCATCAGAATAAGAGAATTCAGGAGAAGATATGTTTAGGGAGAAAAAAATTCATGTTTTAGACATATTCAGTTTGAGATTTCCAGGTGTAGAGAAAGCCAGGAAGAAATCAGATATAATCTATCTTTTACATATGCAAGGAGCCAGCTCTTCTATACTGCTGTATTTGACTACTAACAAATGTACTTGATTATTTTTTTCTATGTTAAAATATACTACATAGATTATTAATAAAGGGGCACTTGATGTTACTCTCCAAATTCTTATATCATAAGTTATTCCTAATAACAATAAATAATTCCTAATAACAAGGTCCTGAGACTGAAAAAAAAACCTCACAAATTTACCAGAATGTATATCTCCAAATGAGTATTATCTTTTTCAGTCACCTGAGAAGACTCTATATTTCTTCCAGTGATGTTATCGTTACTCCAAACATTTTTAGGCTGTAACTTTGAAATTGTCTTCAGAGATTGTCACATGTTCTTTTTTTGAAAAGTTTTATGATGCATTTTGTTTTTATACCATAGTTACTTCGTGATATATCATCATTTTCAATGACCCTTTATTGCCAAAGTCAAAACAAAAAAATAACAAATGAAAGTAGTCAGCACAGCATCCTTAACTCAGAATGTATGGAGTGTTCCTCACCCTAAGTCCTCTACCTTTCTGCAGACCATGTCACACCTTCTTTTGACTATGATTAGTACTATCAAATCTTTGGCCTTTGAAAAGTAGATTTAATTCCAACCTCATTCATTCAGATAGAGGAGCATTATTTTGGGTCAAATAAATGGAGTCTATACACCAAAATACTGTAGAATGATTTGTGTGTCATGGATACAAAGTCTCAAGGCAGTCCAAAGTATAGTTGAAAACAGATTTTGAGCAGTGGCACCATCTTTGGAATTAATAGATGGCTTCCTAAAATAATAAAGTCTTTAGGTTTTTGGTTGAGTCATTTGTGGCTTTAAATAAATCACATTGCTTTACATTCAAATATTGTGATTACTGTTCTTAGAACACTTTTATATTTACGGTGCTCCTGGTAATAAACCTTTTTGTCATTATGGCAGACAGAGCACTTATTCTGGAGTGATAGGATCTGGTTCATATATAGCCTCTTATACTCCCAGTGGGACCTTAGGCAAGTCACTTAACTTCCTCAGACCTCAGTTTCCTCATCTCTGAAATAAGAGTGTTGGACTGAATTACTTTTGTGGGCTCTTTCAGTTCTAGGTCTGTGATCTATAGGAACAGAAACTCCTACTGTAGCTTTGCACTTGAGAAAACTGATATACAGTGCTATATAGCCCTTATTGTCATTTTTAAAATTTCCACAATGGCCATGTTTAGGCTTCTTTCTTCCTGACACAGTTTTGACACCCATATAATCACACTCTTGAGAGTAAGATGAAAGTGACTAATTGTGCTCTCAGATGGCTAAGTGCAAATGTGGGTCACTTAATTGCAAATGTAAAATTTATGCCCATCACAAAGCACATTAAGGGCTAAAAACCAATTTGACCCTGGATATTTAGTGTGTGACATGGTGGCAAGGGGAAGTACCAAGAAACTGTCCCTTGTGTAGTCTTTGCCATGCTGCTGTTGGTATTCAATAACCACATTTGTTTATCTTTGCAGGGGGATCTTTGGATGTGTATAGGAAAATTCCAGAGCACGTCCTGGGAAGAATTGCAGTAGCAGTGAGTATTTGGCTCTCACTTTGTGATGTTTGGGCAATGACCTCTCTGTCGTCAGCGTCCTGCCTTCTCTGCCCTCTTGTCCTTAACCTTCTTTCTCTGTAGCCCTTGAGAGGAGGCCAGTGTACTGCACTTGTCCTTTCCTCCCTTCTGTGGCTAGTCTATTACTTATAAATGTCAGAGTCACATAATATCCCTCCAACCCCTAGATAGGGGCTGAGGAACTTGAATTGATGTACATGCCGAGACCTTACTATACCTAGCAAGATCACTTTTTCCTATGTACTAAAATTCATTGGATTTTCCAAATTTGCTAAAAAAGGAAAATGCTTCCTGGTTTTTTTTTTGGTTAATTTATTTTAGAGATGGAAATTATTTTTACAACTATAGAATTTGTAGCTACCAATTACAAAATAAGCCAGTTTGTGCACAAGTAACTGCTTCCTTCTGAAGGAATAAGAAAATCCTCATTCAGAAAGAAATAAACCTAGGTTTAAATTTCCACTTTAATGATATTGATATAATAGCAGACAAGCCCCTAAACCTTGAGCTTCAGGCAAATCTGTAAGATTATAAATTATAGATGGGGTTTTGTCTCCACTGAGAGCAAGGGAATTCCTGCACTGATGAAACCACATGCTCTTGATATGTATTGGTATATAGATATATTCTTATCATTATTATGTATTTGCCCTCTCTGAGCCTCAGTTTCCTCAGCAGAGATGTTGGGTTTTTTGTCTTTCTTTAGCACAGTGCCTGGCACATAATAAGTACTTAGTAAATGTTGTTGACTTAACTTGATGAGATGACCCCTTTCATCTCCAAATCTGTAGTCCTGTGATGTGTATGTGTGTGTATGGTTTTAATTTGTTAGTAATTCTTCAAACCATTTCTAGAAATTTGGTCTTTGTGTTCATAAACAGTCTTCCTGTTCTGTTTTCATTAAGCTGTTTTAATTTCTAGCTCTTCACTAATGGAGTTTTGATGGATAAACAAACATCATATGAATTCTAGATTTCAGATTTGAAATAAATTTAGATAAGAGTGTCTTCCATGGGGTGGGGAAATGTTAAACAATTGCTAGATAGAAGGTGCTCTGATAACTTAAGCAGTTTAAAGCATAACAAAGTGATTATACCATGTACCATTTAATTAAATGGCTGATTTTCACATTCATTATACATCAAACTGACAACTTAAATCCTTTAATCCAACGTGGACAGTTGTTTCCTTTTAGTTCATTGTAATTCACAGCTTTACTTTTTTCTCTCTAATTATTGGTGTGAACTGCCCAGGGTGAAGGGAACTTTCTTGCCTTAACAGCTAATGCTCTTAAGGAACTCATAATCAACATATTTTGGTGGAGTGTTTTTGCCATGAATTTGGAGTTCTTTAAATCAAGATTTTAGGTGAAAATAAAAATGTTTCATTTCCTCTTCTAAGTGTGAGTGACATGATGTTGCTTTTAGCAGTCTCAAATTTAATAGATCATTTAGTAAAAGACAGAAAAGGGGGAGCAAAGATCCACGTTAAAAAATAGAGGTGCACATTTTCCTCTTGAAATTCACACCGATAGGAATCTCACTTTCACCATTCTCCTCCTACTCCATAAATCTCGTTTTGTGTAGTACAGCCACACAAGGCCTCTCCCACATTTACTTTGCTGTCCAGAGGAGGGTTGAAGGCAGCAGAAAAAATGGGCAACACCCTGCAGCATATGTTGACTAATTAAAAACTTTTCAGTTTTTTAAAAAATCACACCACTCTTCACTTTTGCCCTGATCTTTTTATAGCTTTCCTTTCTTTTAATATGTGTGCTTTTCCCCTTTCCTTTGTGACTAACCGAGTTATAGAGAATAATTATAACATCTCACACTTCATATAGTACCTTTCAGGGTTGCAAATTATCTCATTTGATCCACACACCAGCCCTGTGAGATAAGTTCTATTATTTTCTCCAGTTTGTGGATAAGGAAACTGAGGGATGGAGAGGTTAGGTGACTTGATCAAGGTCACAGGGTTGGTGAATGTCCAAAGTAGAATTTGAGCCCAAATCTTTCTTACTTCTTATCCAGCACTCTGCATTTAGAATCAAAAAATCTGAGTTCAGATCCCAGACCTCACGTTTATTTTTACCTAACTTTTGGCAAGTCTTTTGTATTTGGTGGGGGAAGGTGAGAATCTCAGTTTCCTCATTTGTAAAGGTCCCTTCCGGCTCTCTACTCGGATGTTGTGATTCTTAATTTACCACTTTTTCTAATGCCTTCTGGATCCTAATCTTATAGACTGATTCTTCCCTGTCTCCTGTTCCCCATCTCAGATCTTTCTTTTTAGGAAACACAAGTGGATTAGCAAAGCTTTGGCTGTCTCCCCAAGTCACAGCTAACGAATACCAAGCTGACAAAAAACTGTGGTCAGCAAAAGGGGAGAAGAAGGAGGAAAGGACTTGTAAAACACAGGCACAGGGTGTTAACATTCAAAATGAAAACAGCAAAAAGAAAATACTGCATTTGTTAAGCACTTGCTTTTGTAAGCAGATAGCTGGGCCCTGAGATATAAAAACAAAAGTGAAAATCCCTTTCCTCAAGAATTCTTCTGCTTCTGGATCACTTTCAGTCTAATTATAATTTGTAGCCTATGGTTGTATAGTATCTCACTGCTTCCAAAAAATCTCTAATGTCATTGGTCTGCATACTTGCTCCAGTAATGCAAATCATAGCTTCTCTGGAGCCTGACTTAAGGAATTACTGTGGCTGAATAGGCAGGCAGATAGACAGGAAGGCAGACAGAGAGACAGACAGGCAGGCAGGCAGGCAGATAGATACATAGATGGACAGACAGACAGAGTAGTTTGAGTTGACTTTTGGGTAATGAACAAGAAATCATTTTGCAGGACCAACCCGAACTTCCATTGCACTAACATAGCCTTCAAGAGCCCAGAGTCATCCCCAGGCCACAATGGGACGTTAGAGTAGGATTTTATTAGAAATGGTTTGATAAAGAGGCAATTCAGTAAATGTCCTTCCAGCCTGCTACCAGTTTCTGGTTTCCATGCTTACCTCCTTAGAGAGGCAGTAATCAGGACAGCATGAGTATTGTCCTAAAATAGGGGTCAGCAGCTGTTCCGACCTCGGGGCCAAGCAGTACCCAGGGTGCCATTGCTAGGGACGAGGGCATGGAAAAGTAGGAGCAGCATGAGGAGGAAAGGAGGGAGGAAGAAAAAAAAGGGAGAGGAAACTTTTTAAAGAAGAGAGAAAAAATAAAGAGATGAAAATGGATAGTAATAAATCAAGACAAATGATTCTCTCCAACATCTTCCCCTTTTTACTTTAGAACCCTAGTGTAACCAAAGAATTATTCTTGTTTCCAGGCACCAAAATGAAAGGCAGGGATCCAAAGAGGAGGTCATAATGGCTTCCCTTGTTGTTTCAGCAATATTTTACTCAGACAGATCTTTGAGATATGAGATGAATGATGGGGAAAAATTATATAATTGAAAAAAGAAATCCCTAAATTGATACGTAATCTGGTTAGCATTAGTCGTCCCTCTGTTCCAGTGTTTCCTTTTCCTCCTCTCTTCTGGAGCCTCTAAGAAATGATGCTGATTCTGCTCTGCCTGAACACTGTTTTTTTCTCTTCTGTTTCTGAAGTGGTGACATTGTGCTCTATATTTTGAGTGCTAATGTTGATTGAAGTTGTCCCTGAAAAGATGTGCACTTGAACTGTCAGAGAGGGGAGTGATTGACAGTAGGCGCAAGTACTTTGAGTGTCAAGGCTTTGTCAAGGCATTGTTGTAAAACTTAGTCTACTGAATACCAATAATGCCTCCTAAGTTTTCTATAAGCAGATTTCTACTTTCTTTGTCGAATGATACTTCTCCTGTGCTCTTAGGAGGAAAATTTAGTGTATTTTAACAAAACTTAAAAATAATATGGGCATAGTTAAAAATTTTAGGACACACTTGCTAAAATTTTTCCTTTCCTTTGTCTTTTTTTCCTTCTCACAATTTGTGATAAATTGTATTTCCCACAAGGAGTTTTCTGCCTATTAATTGGCTCTCAAAGATTTTTACTAGTGTATTGCCTTTAATGAACAAATTTTGTATAATTATACAAATATACAAGCCTAAAAATTAAGCCTGTTATCATTGCCCGTGCCCACCAGACACTAACTTCTTATTCCAAAAAGATGGCCCTTTCTATGACTTAGAGAGAAAATTGTTATTTATTAGCTAGCATACTCCTTATGGACTTCAAGACAAAATGTTGTTTTTGACCTTCTGAACAGCTGAGTGGTGTGGTAGATAAGAGTGCTGGGCCAGGAATCAGGAATACTGAGTTAAAATTTGACCTCAGATATTAATTAGCTGCGTGACCCTGGCCAAGTCACTCTAACCTCTCTTTGTCTCAGTTTCATCAGCTGTAAAATGGGAATAATAAGGATCCCTGCCTTCCTGGGTTGTTATGGGGAGCAGTGAGGCAATGTTTTGTGAAGTGCCTAGCACCTAGTAGGAGCCTGATCAATGCTTGTTCCATTCTCTCTTTCCCTTCCCTTCTGTGACTAATCAATGCATTCTTTATGTAATATGACTTCTTATTTCACTTCCTGGGAAGTAGGTTCCACACCACAGAAACATTTCCCTTCCTAAGGCAGGAAACGTGAAATTTTCACTGGTAGATTCTTTTTCAAAGCAATCATCTCTTCTTAGACCACCATACAAATGTAGAATGAAACTGATTTACGCCCTGTTAGCAAGACTTTCAGGAGTGCAGAACTGTATGTGTGCAATTAAAATATGTTAACCTCTATCCAGCGTTAATTGATATGGATTTTGTCTTGGCCCAGGTCTTTACTGACATCTTTTGAAATTGGTTTTACTGACTTTACCTTCCATGTTTTCTTTTTCTTCTCTTCTTCTTAGGATTTCTGTGGAGATATTTACTGAATGAGTTCCCAAATCTAATCTCATTCCTTTCAAAATAAGTCCATTCCATGCCTACCTCTCATTTTGGATGATTGTTTTTTGTATATCTTACTATATGTGACTTGAAGTTCTTATTTTTATATGGTATATTTCTTTGTCTTACAAAATTTATATGCTGTGTTTTAAGCCAATTTTGATAATCAGGGTAATTAACTTGTGAATAAAGAACCTTGAAATTTTTAAGTCCTGCTCTTGAGAAACTCTTTGAAATGCTGGGATAATTACCAAAGTGTGCCCTTGTGTACACATGCTGATGGTTTGTGAAAGAAGTAGTCTCTTGCACTTTGATAACGTATTAATAAAGATTCAAAAGACTGGCTATAATACCAACTCTTGATTGCCTCATTAGAAGGCATATGCATTGGTACAAGAGTATATATAGGTGGACACTTAGATTTTTTGATCTTAGTTGACTCATAGTTGTTGGCAGAAATTGCTGAAAATGGGAAATCAGTGATTTCCAGTGTTTGTATCGTCTTACTCCTTGGCCTCAGCCTTTTTGTTTTTGTTGACCCACTGTGCGAGCTCTCTGCCAGCCTGGACGCAGCCCTCCTTCCGAAGCAGCTTGGCTGTTTTCTTTCCTGCTTCTGAACCGGTTGTTGCTCTGTTGAAAACCTACCTGTCCTTCAAAACTTGGATAATCTCACCTCATTTTTGAAGCTTTCCCTGACCAGCCTAATGGTTCTTCTCTGAACTTTTATAGACTTATTGTTTGGAGTACGTATTTTACGTTTGCATTTGCTAACCATTTTATATTATTAAAGTCTTTGCATTTGCTAACCATTTTATATTATTAAAGTCTTATATGCACATACCTTATCTCCAGTTAGGTGGCAGGGAAACAGACCATGTCTTGTATTTCTTTGTGTCTAACACATATCTAGTAGATGTTAAATCAATATTGTATTGATTGCTTTGAAATCTGATTTAATCATAGGTTTTTTTTTCATTTTAAAATTTATAGTTTAAAACATTTTTACCTTCTGTCTTTTTTTTTAATTTAGGTTGTTAAAGGCCTGACCTACCTGTGGAGTTTAAAGATATTACATAGAGGTATGTGTTGGACTTAAATTTTCCCTTATTTGTAAAAGTAACATTTGGCCTGGTATTTAAGAAATAGTGACACATCTTTATGACTTTGAAAATTGGATTTTTGGAAGGCTTAGGACATAAAAAGTTGCCATGGCCTGTGGTGTTTTGAAAAATTTATAATGCCTCCATTCTGTTATTGTTGTACCATATTTGGGGTGTGTGTACACATATATGCACACATGCACATACACATGTATACGTGTACACACTTAAGTAAAGCTACATAAAGACTTTCTTCGAGTTTATATATGGCCTTGCCCCATTCTGTTACTCAACTCTAATTGGTTAGAAATTTTCACTTTCCACAAATTTGCCCTTTTTTTATTCGCTTAGTGGTTTCAGAAGTTGTAATAGTATGCCTTAAGAGTACAGCCATCTCTTCCACATTGCAACCTTCCCCATTGTGGTTTTAATATAGTACAGGTCAGCATAATTAATTAAATAAGAATTTGGGGGAGTGTTGCAGAAGCTACAGATGACATGCAAGGCCGGAAGATGACACAGAAAAAGTTTAAAAACTCAGAAATGCATAAAATGCATGTATAGTACTGCATAATAACATATTTTATCTTTTAATACCTTAATAATTCAGACTTCTTCTCTGGTATGAAGGGTGAGCCAAAAAATGTTATATGGATTTTCTAGGCACCATGCCTGTACCCTCCACGATGTGGAAGGGATAATTGTAGTTTCTTACACTTTTAACTTAAAACTTTAAATAAGAAATCAGTGAAATAGTCAAAAGTCTGCTTGGTCTATTTACAAAACAGATGAGAAGATAATCTGATAACTGTTGAATGTTACATAAGGAACCTCCCCTTGCTTATTTTAACGTTCCCAAAATGTCTGGATTCTTTTGGAGCAAATTATTAAATAAGAAACAGACTATTACAAAGCAACTTCAGGGCCTAATGTTAGTAACAGTACTGTTTAATTTTGCACATCTGCTCACTCTAGACTTATGCACAGTTGGGAAATGCAATAGCACACACATTAGATGTGATTAAAGGAAACATTTTTTTAAAAAAGGTATAAACTATGAGAGAAAAAAACAACTCATGTTTTCAATTGTTGTATCACATCTGTTACTAAGGCTTTTATTTGTGTTTTTTTTTCTTTTTTAATCCTAGTCATTCCAGATTTCTTTCTAAACCTATGCTTTGCAGACTGAAATGTCCACTTATTCTTTGTTCCATAAGAACTGTACTGGTTAAATGAAATTTTAAACTAAATTTCTCCTTAAAACAATTACTGCCATCATGGAAGTAGTTAAATGAATGGTGTGATAGATAGAGTACTGGCTGGGTCTGGAGTCAGGAAGACCTAAGTTCAAATCCAGCCTCAGATATTTACTAACTGTGACCCTGGACAAGTTAGTTAACCTCTCTCTGTCTCAGCTTCCTCATCTGTAAACTGGGAATGCTGATAGCATCTAATTCCCAGAGCTGTTGTGAGAATCTAATAAGTAATTGTAAAGCATGTGATAAGCGCTGTATAAATGTTAGCTGTTATCATGTCATTTTAGTGTGCAGCTGATATAGAAATAAGCAATATTTAGGGATTTACTAAGCCTCTTTTCCCAGCCTTAGATGTGCTTCTACTGAGAAAAGTCTAGGCTGATTCACAGTCAGTAAAAGGGAGTGTCTTCCCGGTTTCAATATGGACTCTTCAAAAGAGAAATCCTCGATTGACCTTTTTTCTTCTCATTTCAGGCTTCTCCCCCTCCCCACTTCCCCACTTAGATCAGTTTCCTAGTTTATACAAATAGAAAACTAGGCTATAAAGAATCATGTGAGGGGGGGAATAATTAATATCACGTGGTCCAGCAATGTTCCCTTAAGGGATTTCAATTTTAAATAATTGCCAGTGTATGTATATATATATATATATACATCTCTGTATGTATCTAGATAGATAGAACAATGAATTAGAATGCACTTACATAATTATTTCCCAGTGTTAAAGAGTGATCAGCTATAGAAATAAATATGTATGATAATACAACCTATCAAATATGTGTATGTGTTTAGCTTTCAGTTTCTTGGCCTTTGCATTTAAACTTCACCTTCTGGATTTAAAAGCATATGTTTTTATTGAGAAGTAGAAGACATCCCAGAAGATTTTGCTAAAAAATTTTAGTCAGAAATTTACTCTATATTGAGTTTACTACCATGCCATTAATATTTGTAGTTTCTATTGTTCATATTTAATAACTTGGAGTCTACAAAAAAAAGATTAAAGATACCATTTTATATACCAAAAAGCCCCTATTTAATTTTCTCCTTGATTTAAAAAGAAAAAAAAAAGATGTAGCTTTTAAGATCAGTTCAATCAGGCAATTAAAGATCAGAGCTTTTAAGATCAGCTCAGGCAATTAAATAGATAATGTGGTTGTTATATACACTTTTACTGGATAGGCTCATTGCTGCACTTTTTTAAAAATGCAGCAACTTATTTTTACTTTCTTTAAATGAATCATGATCAGCATTCCTTCAATACATACGCCAAATACCAAATTACAAAGGATTCTTCAAGGCCAGGGCATTGTGCTTGAAATGGGAAATGCCATGGGGGGATACTGTAAGAAGACAATGAAACAGAGACCCGTGTAGAAAAAATAACCAACAAGCATCTCTGTCAGCTTTTCTCAAACTGTCTGGGCCATAGAACCCTTTGGTGTTCTATAAAAGCATTTATTTTCCTAGGAAAATGAAAAGAAAGAAGTATTTTGAGACTAACTAGGGGAGATTAAGACTATATTCATATCTGCCAGTTATCATATTGATGGTTTATATAATTTTATATTTTAGAGGTAAAAATATTAGTAGCATCATTTAAAAAAATTTTTTTAAATAGTACTCCTAATTATTCATACCATAGTTTCATGGAACACAGGTTGGGAAATGTTTTAATTTTCACCTGAAGTCTTGATTAAGTCTCCTTTAGTGTGAATTTTGCTTTTCTGTCAGATGCTTCCCCTGTAATCCAAGCAGAAAAGAGGAATTTATTGTGTGTTATTTGGAACATAGGAAGCAAAGATTACGAAATATGAGTGTTTTTGGTTACAGAAAGAACAAAACTATTTTCCATGATTAAATGACTTCCTTTTCCACAAAAAGGCCCAATATGATGCATCCCTATGACATGGTGGTGACTCTGGGTTCTCAAAGGCTATAGCAGACTCTGCTAGATACTACCAAACTGGAAGGGCTTGGACTGCAAGTCTGGTAACAGTCTACATCAGTCATCCAAGGACCAGCCCAGCTCATTGAAGGGTAAATAGGTGAACAGTTGTTTGACCCTCCTGACCCATCAAAGGATAATACACAGTGACCCTTTATCCACTTCTGTAGTGATGTGACAGAGGGCATGTTCTCCAACCCCACAGACAACAATGTAACTGTTGACATGCTTAATATTCAGTCTACTCTGGCGAACCTGAGCCAAATCTTTATTGCTACTCTTGATATAAATCAAAATCCAGTACATGGTAAGAGTGCTGGCTCTGGAGTCAAAATCCTACCTCTTATATTGGTTACCTTTGTGACCTTGGGCAAATCACTTAGGCTTCATGGGACTCAGATTCCTCATTTGATAAAATGAAAGGATTGACTAGATGGCTCCTGAGGCAGATTCCAGCTCTAGGTCTACACACCAGTATTAAAAAGCAACCAGTTAAATGAAAGGACGTCTTGTAGGTTCATGTATCATTCCTTTAACAAAGCACATATATCCCCGAATTTCAAAGAAAATATAGAGAAATCAAAAAGTCAACAGACATGGCTTCCTCTGCCTGATCATAATTCAACAGACAGGTACAACTGTCTGACCATAGTTACCAGAGAGGGAAGCACTGATGTCTGGATTCTCTTTTTTTTTTTCTTTAATTTTATTTTTTTTTAGTTTTCAACATTCATTTCCACAAAATTTTGAGTTCCAAATTTTCTCCCCATCCCTCCGGTCCCCCCACCTTGCATTCTGATTACCCCTTCCTTCAATATGCCCTCCCTCTATCACACCCCTCCCTTCCTTTATCCCCATCTTCTCTCTTCTCTTGTAGGGCAAGATAGATTTCTATACCCCATTACCTGTATTTCTTATTTCCCAGTTGTATGCAAAAACAGTTCTCAACATTTGTTCCTAAAACTTTGAGTTCCAACTTCTCTCCCTTCCTCCTGCCCCACCCATCCCCACTGAGAAAGCAAGCAATTCAGTACAGGCTATATATGTGTCATTTTGCTAAAGACTTTTATTATAGTCATGTTGTGTTAAGACTAACTATGTTTCCCTCCATCTTATCCTGCCCTGCATTTATTCTGTTCTCTCATTTGACCTTGTCCCTTCCCCAAAGTGTTTACTTCTAGTTACTCTCTCCTCCCATTTGCCCTCCCTTCTATCATCCCCCTCACCCCACTTGCCCCCTTCTCCCCTGCTTTCCTGTAGTGTAAGATAGATTATCATACCAAAGAGTGAGCATGTTATTCCCTCCTTAGCCAAATGTGATGAGAGTAAGCTTCACTTTTCCCTCTTACCTCCTCCTTTTTCTCCTCCATTGAAAAAGATTTTTCCTATCTCTTTTATGAGTGATAGTCTACCCCATTCCATTTCTCCCTTTCTCCTCCCAATATATTCCTCTTTCACCCCTTAGTTTTATTTTTTTAAATATCATCCCTCCTTATTCAACTCACCCTGTGCTTTCTGTCTATGCATGTGTGTGTGTGTGTGTGTGTGTGTATATGTATAATCCCTCCAGCTACACAATACTGAGAAAAGTCTCAAGAGTTACAAATATTATCTTTCCATGGAGAAATGTAAACAGTTCAGCTTTAGAAAATCCCTTATGATTTCTCTTTCCTGTTTACCTTTTCATGCTTCTCTTGATTCTTGTGTTTGAAAGTCAGATTTTCTATTCAGCTCTGGTCTTTGCATCAAGAATTCTTGAAAGTCCTCTATTTCATTGAATGACCATTTTTTCCCTTGAGGTATTATACTCAGTTTTGCTGGGTAGGAGATTCTTGGTTTTAATCCCAGTTCCTTTGACTTTTGGAATGTCTTATTCCAATCCCTTTGGTCCCTTAATGTAGAAGCTGCTGGATCCTGTGTTTTCCTGATTGTATTTCCATAGTACTCGAATTATTTCTTTCTGGCTCTCTGCAATATTCCCTCCTTGACCTGGAAACTCTAGAATTTGGCTACAGTGTTCCTAGGAGTTTCTCTTTTCAGATCTCTTTCAGGAAGTGATCAGTGGATTCTTTCAATATTTATTTTGCCTTCTGGTTCTAGAATATCAGGGCAGTTTTCCTTGATAATTTCATGAAGGATGATGTCTAGGCTCTTTCTTTGATCATGGCTTTCAGGTAGTCCCATAATTTTTAAATTGTCTCTCCTGGATCCATTTTCCACGTCAGTTGTTTTTCCAGTGAGCTATTTCATACCGTCTTCTATTTTTTCATTCTTTTGGTTTTGTCTTGATTTCTCATAAAGTCATTAGCTTCCATCTGCTCCATTCTAATTTTTAAAGAACTATTTTCTTCAGTGAGCTTTTGAACCAAGCCTGGTGTGATAGACCTTTCGTGTCAGCCCTCCAGGCTACTTTGGGCTGGAATTTCCTGCACTGTGTCGTTTTGTGGCTTCTGCTGCTCTAGAATTTGTTTAGAGTCATTTTTTACAGGTATTTTATGGGCTGTGGGGGAACTTCTGCAGGTCTGTCTTTCTACTCCACTGTCTTGGGTCTGCCCTACCCTGACATCTGGATTCTCAAAGCTAGGGGTGAGGGGGGGTCCTCCTTTAGCAGCTTCCCAGAGTCCTCACCTGGCAATCAAACCTTTTTACAAAAACTAAGTCCCCTCATGGGTTCTTTTTGAAGAAGTAAGTGATTAGAGTAATACAGTAAAGTCAACTAGAAACATATCCTAAAACTCTAGGTTTTCTTACTTTACCATGCTCAGAATGAGTGTAAACAGACTACACTAAAAGTAATTGTGGATTTATATCAACATCTGTCTCAGGAGATAAGGAAATGAAGTTCTACACACTATTTTGTAAGTTACTCAAAACTAAGTAAGTGTTAGTACCTTAATACTTAGTAACTTCAGTATAAAGGTGGTCAGGGGGAAGGATAGTGAAAGTTTGCTGAAAAAAACATGCTACAATGTTAAGAAATGCAAGAAAGACCTCTGTCTCTTTCATTAAGAAGAGAGTTGAGCACTAAATAGCCTCATTAAGGAAATGAAATTTACTCTGTCTTAGCAGGAAAAGAAATGAAAGATTACCACATGAGAGCTATTTCCCAGTCAGCCATGTGCTCATATTAGTGATAGGTCTCAGGTGACACCAAGTAAGAAAGGAGGATAAAAATGTCAAGAAGACACTGCCACTACACTAGCTTTAAACTAGCTTATTTAAGTGAATATAAAGAATCATTTTATCAGCGTGACTAGAAAAACCAAGAAATTACTTTAACCATGGAAAGATGTGGCAACCAAGGACAATATGGTACTAGAGTACAAGTTCATTTGCAAAATATTAGAGGAGAATGACATTATAAGCACTATCTCTTCACAAAATAGTCATAAGCATTTCAGGCAAAAATTAGTCTACAAGTTGGTATGAGACCCAGCTCAGCTAGATTGTGCTAAGCACATTTGTTGATAAAACTGGGAGAATAGGAGGGAAATGTGAGGTAGCACAAATGTGCCAACATTTCACTGGTGACCTGTTTTCACTGGCAAGAATAGTGGAACTACCATATTTGAATTCTTGTAACCTTGGCATGTGATAAATTGTGAGAAGATGGCAGGGCCACATAAGAAGTTAGGAAGAAATGGGCATCCTGGCCAATTTTAAAGTCTCAGGGATCAGTTGTCAAGCTCTGTGCGAGAAGTGAAGATGCCATTTCCTCCCTGGCCATCATCAGCTACTGACCCATGTGCTGACTTCCTCATCTCTAGATCATCTTTCTGAGAACAGTCTCTGCATGCATCAGGTGAATCTTTTACCAAAACATGGAAAGGGAGCAAACAGACTTTCACAGTGTGCTTTGTGTAGCAGGCCACGATTTATATCAAATGACTTACTGGCAGGAATAGAGGCTTTTTAATAAGATTCCACTACTTAGTATCTGTTCATTTCTTAAAATGTACATTTTGACTTAAACAATAGAGCTTTAAAGATTCTTTATAAATAAACTGTTACAACCTCCAGTTGAAGTTGGAATACTAGTACTGGTGGACCCAGTTTGTGGCTCAGTCATATCTGACTCTTCATGACCCTGTGGACCACAGCATATGAGGTCCTTCTGTTCACTGTCTCTCCAAGTCTGTCCAGATTCATGTCCTTTGTCTCCTGAAACAGAAACTAGGCTGAGGTCAGCAGCTCATAATTTAGATATGCCATATTAGACAGGATCTGATTTTGGGGACTTTCATCATAACCTCACACCATATCCATTGCATTGGTGAGGGTACTTAGCAGCCAGGTCACCTCTCCTCCCGTGTATACTCTCTATACTTAGACTCATTTTCAGGCTACTGCCTCTGTTCTCGTGCTAGCTTCCAGTCTCCACACTAATTCCTTTAATGTTGTCATTGCATTAGTAGAACTGTTGGACTCTCTAATCATAAATGTCTACACCTAGAACACACGTGCATTAAATAACTTACATGCTACTGGACTCACAATTCAGACCAGTGCCCCAGACTATCTATCAACATATACTGTATTATCCCTGAGACTTCTTTCTTGGACTCACAATTCAGACCAGTGCCCCAGACTATCTATCAACATATACTGTATTATCCCTGAGACTTCTTTCTGAAGTTCCTAAACACCCCTATGAAGAACTGTAAATGCTTGCCCCTCGCAGACATCCTCTCATGATAGGATACAAATAAGGAATCTTCTACAACAGGGGCACCCATCTCCTCTACTTCCTCCTTTCAGCCTGACAGCATCCCAAATATCTGAATAGTCACTTCCCTCCAAGGCCTGTTTGTCCCTTCTGTCCTTTTGAGGGTGAGAGTTACCCTTCCTTATATGCTCCAGAGAAACAACTACCTGACTCCTGCTGGGCTGGTGAGTCTGTGCTTCAAAGAAGCATCGCTACTTTGTCTTCCTAGAGCTTCCTTGTCCAGAATGTTTGCAACATTCTTTCTCTTCGTAGTTCCTTCTGCCTGCCTTTCAAAGAACTGAGAGGTGCTAAGGGCCACCATGTTCTTTCAGCCCTTTTTTTTTTATATATATATGACTACCCAAAGGAAAGGTCTGAATTTAAAGGTCTAGTCTACCACGCTTCCTTACCCTCACATATAAGGATCGTCCTCAGGACTGTGTTTCTGTATCATGGGAATCTGAATCATGGAAAACATACATTGGCTGCCCTCTGAACACTTTCTTTCAAAGTGACATTAATCAGATGTCATGGTAAGGATAGTACCACCTGGGCAAAAAAAACCTAGACCAGAAGAGTATGGCTCTACTTGGGAAATGATGCTTCAGATGTGGCGCTTTTCCTCAGACTCTCTTGCCTCCTCACAGACTCCCCATCTCCATCCTGAATCATCAACCTATACCGATGACAATCACATGATCCAGGATTGTACTGAAAATACAGGCCATGATTTCCCTACGTTGGCCATTACAGGAAGCCTATCAGTGCCAAGTGGCTCTTAGCTACATGGCTTTAGTCTTCCTGTTGACCTCCCCATCCTGGCCAGCTTGAGATCCTACGCTCACACCTTCTTCTAATGTTTATCTTTTGTCCAGTTAGATAAGTAGGTTCATCAGGCCGAGCAAATTATTTTTTGGCAAGGTACTTACTAGGCTGCCTTAAAATGCATCTCTTAAATCCGTCTTAAAAACCACTTCTTGGGGCCACTAGGTGGCACAATGGATAGAGCACCAGTCCTAGAATGAGGGGGACCTGTGTTCAAATACAGCCTCAGATACTAGTTATGTGACCCTGGACAAGTCATATTACCCATATTGCCTCGCCAGAAAGCAAAAACCAAAAAAACCACACTTTTTCCCAGATTCATAAGGCAAAATTTCACGTAAGAGACTCATCCCCTGACTGATTGAAGCTAAAGCATAATATTTTCTGAGGATAACTAAACCTCACCTGAAATTCAAATTTAAAACTTGTAGTGTCCCAGTAGTGAGCTGTCTTTCATCAAATCAAGTGAGTTTCTGTCCAAATTCCCAATTACAAAGGCCTCCTGGGCTGTAAGTGTATGGAGCTAGCACTGCCCCCCAAATAAAGCTAGGACCTTGTCCAGCTTTCTCTGAGAAATAGGCACGGGGTTATAATTGTTATCTCATGTGGTTTGGTACAACAGTAAGGAATCATCGGTCTGGGGCAATATTCCTGTTCCAGGAGCTTAGCTATAAAAGTCTGGAGCTCAAGGGTTTGTACCTTCTCACTCACACATCCAGGGTGTATTGAGTGGGTCCTGGTTTTGCCATGTTGCTGTTGAATCGATCACATGCTCGCTATCTCTTTTACCTTCACCCATGATTTCTCCCCCTAGCCCTTCAGGTATGCAGCTTCCGAAATAAGGAGTTCAAAAGTCACACTGGACATAGTCTGCTCTCACAGAGTCTCCCAAGCATATGTTAAAAATCATGCAAGACACCATGACAGATGCAACCAGAGGAATAACCATGTTCAATATCAAGTGAGGCATAAAACAGGAAAATATTCACCTAAGATATTCACCAGTGTTGGGGAAGAGTAGAACCCAAATAGAAGAGGGATTCTCTATTGATGGTGAGATTCACCAGATGTTCCTGTTTGTGGATGACATTATGCAAGTTGCCTAGAACACTATAGGGCCTTCTTTATAAAATCCATGATCATTCAAAAGAGATTAGCCATCCACTTTGGAAAAAACAAAGTGATGAAAAATGCATATTGCCAATCATGACATGCAAGTTGAACAGGCGGCCCACTGAGTTTAGCCATCAGTATATAGGTCTTGAACAAACACTGCAGATGGCCAGCAAAATGGACCCAGAATTGAATAGGAGATGGAAATTGGACCAGATTACATTTGAAAAATTATATAGTGCTTTCAGTGAACCCATGCTGCTTACTGCTATAGAAGTTCATCTTTTTTAATGCCAATATTCTTGCAAAAATGCATCATGTCTTCAGATTGTCAAGCACCATGAGCTTAGAAGAATAAAAATTGCCAGTTACCCAAAGGGTTATGGAAAGATCTATAGTGGAAGTAGGAGTAGGTTTCCCTTCCCTGGAGGTCTTCCTGCAAAGGCTAGATGACCATTTATCTGGTGTGCTGTATTAGGGATTGTTTCTGTGTTTTGTACCTGAAGGTTGTTGAAGTTCCTTTCAACTCTGAGGTTGTGTGATCTAAGTAAGCAACCTGTAGTGTTTGCACACAAGAAAAGGCATCCAAGGTATTAAGGAAATGTATGAAAAGAAAAAGAAGTAGGCTGCTTGGGTATCAAGAGTGAGGCTTTATATGCAGAGAGCCTATTCTGGAGTTACTTCCTAAAGTTTACACTCACTCTTGCCAGTTGAGTCTCCAAAAGGGAAGTTGCCAGCCTCATGTTCTAAACATAACCCTGAAGTAATCTACTTGGCTTGCTAAACAAAGGCATTTACTAAGCTGGTATACCAGAAATACTGAGTGTAAATCATTTCCACTCTATCCCCACTGAACTTGGGGTACACTCTTCCACCAATTCCCACAATATCTGGGGAGAGTGAACTAAAAATTAAGATTACAAGATCGTGAAGCAAAAGTGAGGAAATATGTAGCAAAGGGATAATTGACAACTCTTGGTCATGGAAAAACCTCTTCCCTTTATAGTGTTCTGTTGCACTATAAAATCAGCGCCTCTGTCTGTTACATCACATCTGTCTGTCACATCACATCTCATTCCCACTTCCTAAAGCTGCCTAATTTCTTCGGCAACTTTTTTTCCATGTTCATCTGTCCTTGGTTAGTCTGATCTCAATAATTCCTCCACCCTCAGCCAGTACTGCTGCCGTAGATGCAAATAGCCCCTGTTTCACAGGCCTTGTAAGACATTCAGAACTTTGAAAACTCGCAAGGTGCCTAGACATTGGAACTCAGGGAAGAACAGAGATGGAGGTACCCATGTCTTTACAGCTACATAGAGACTTTCCCCTTACTCTCTTGAGACCAACTCTAAATAGTCAACACACTTCACAGCCAGAAAACAAGAGGACCCCCAGACTCCAATAGCTTGCTTTCTTATAAACTTTGGGTCATCAGATCTTGTGGCTAGGAGGATCTTCACCACAAGCCCTTGTGCATGGCTACAAGCAGGCTCCCCACAAGTTTTCAAGTGGTGTACTTGAAATCAGTTATTTAACAGAAAATTTCAATAACACAGTTTTCTGTGTGTGGGCACACACGTAATGAGGGAACTCCCAGTGTGGAAATTATCTCCATGACCATAAATCAAAACTCATCTATGACTGAGAGGATTGCCTGCAATCAGAGAAGGTAGGTGATGAGCTGTGTTATAAGATACCATTATTGATACCCTCAACTTAAAACATATTGACATTGGGTTACCTTTAAAGCTATGCCAATAGTTCTTAAGTTCTGACACCATGATGTCATTACTATGGCACGAATATTGAATCTGGGATAAGAAAATCTGAGTTACTGCTTATAAGACTTTGGACAAGTCACTTCCCCTCTCTAAACCTCAGTCTGCCTATATGTAAAATAAAGTTGTTGGATTAGATGACTAAGATCTAGGCACAGAGATGGACTGTCACCCAAGGACCAGCCTACCTAAGAGGCACAGCACTAAAAGGTTGGCCACTGGGTATTGAATATTTTTTGTCAGAGAAATTTAAGGAAACAGTCATAAAATAAAGAGGGGTTGCAAATTTGTGTTGATTATAGTACCCACCCACACATGAAATCATGTTTTTTTTTAAAAAATGATCATTAATATTATTAATACAATTGTACCATTAGTAGCATCGTACTTTTAACTTTTGAAGATATTAAAGATTAGTGTTTTGAAAAAATTGAGAAAAAGAGAGACACTGACATCCAGTGTCCAATTAGACAGAACCTACTAGAAAACCCTGAGGCTGCTGCATCCTGAATCATCAAAAAATTAAAATATATATGGTTCTGCTGCTAAGTGTATTTTATTACATCTTAAGTCTTTCAAAATTGGTAATCAATGTATGTAAATATAGTACATTTATATTAGAACACTCCATTCCTAGACCAGTAAGAATGTCTGTTGTAGTTTCCATTTCTGGGTTATAATTGGTAAATATTTTCTATAATGTAATACCAAACATGGAATAAAATCACATTAGGAAAGAGTTATTAAAAATGGCTCAGGAATTCCACAATGATTAGCTGCTGTGGAAAAAGTGTCCTTATTAAAAAGGCACGTGTCTGAGTCCTCCAAGCATGGCACCTACTGACTGTGGATAAAAACAAAGGAAATGAACAATGAGGAAGTCTGTTAGGCCAGATCAGACATTATAGCAAACATTGCAGCTTAACTTCAAAACATGCATGCCACTAATGAGGTGATAGCCCTGCATATTAATAAACCTAAAGCTCTAGTCATAACCATCATTACCCACATCAAACATAAATACAAGATTAACACCTATACCATTTCTTTGGAAGATGTGAGAATGCCCTGACAGTAACTGCTCTCTCTTTCCCTGAGGATAAAAAATAGAAATAGAAGGGTAATGAGAATGGAACTTAGATTAAAAAAAAATAAAATTGGCAATCAGGCTGGGGTAGTCTTACACAGATGTCGTAAGTTTGTAGAAAGAAGATACCAAGATACTTGGTATTCAAGGAAAATTTTTTCTCCATGTGGACCTGATTTATATAGCATTTTTTTTCTGATACAAGAGCTTTCATATTTTTTGAGAGGTGTAGTTGCTAACTAAAGTGTAGACCAAATGGATTGCTATTTAGAAAAGCATAGACTTAAGATTTTAACACATCTTTGTATTAGTATTTGTATTTGACCCAACCTTATCTTTCCTCTTCATAAATCTAGCGTCCAGTTAGAATAATCATAAATACTGAAAACCAGTCATATTGCTTTGGTATATTGGAAATGCTTCAATACCTCATTGCTTCATAACTGCAAAAAAAGGTCAAGAGAAATCTAGTCCCCTGGGTAATTTGAAAGAAGTTCTGTTTTAGAAAAAAAAAAAAAAGATGCAAGCCAGGTTTCACTTCATGCCATCACGTAGGCAAAAATAAAAAGGCCAGTGGTTTGCTGCTCATTGGTCTGTTGTGGAAAATAATTTGTAATCAGTTCAAGCCGAGTCACTAAACTATTCTTTGACCTAAAGATCTCAGTATTGAGAATATGCCCTAAGGTGGTCATAGAAGGCAGGAACTTCTCATACATACCAAAATATTCACTGTAGCAGAAAACAACAGCAACAGTAACTTAAAAAACTTCCTAGTGAGATCTCTTCAGCAAGGAGTTCTAATAGTTTGGTGATTTTTCTTGAATGATTCCAAATAATTTTCCACAATGGTAAAACAAATGAGCAGGGTGTTAATGTACAACCCCTAGAAACAAAATGGGTACTTATCAACAGGGGAGTGAATGGCTAAATAACATGTTAAATGAATAGAATTAAACTGAATTTTGAGAAACATGAGAAGACATTAATTGATACAGAATGAAGAAAACAAAACCAAGAAAATGGCATACACTGTAATTTTAATAATGTAAATAAAACTAACACTAAAAAGCAACTGAATTGTGATTAATTGGAGTGACCAGTTCTGGTCCTGGAGAGCCAATGATGAAACATATTGCCCTCCTTTCAGTGGGGAAGGAAGAAAAGAGAGAGCAACTATAGGTTCAGAATTTTGCATTCATTGTCAGATATGGTTCCCCTTGTATTAAAAAAAAAAACCAGTTAAGTCAAAAGGAGGTTCCTGGCGGCAGAGGAGTAGGGGAGGGTTGTTACCATTAACTGTGGTATGATAAATAAGAGACATCAATTACTTTAAAGAAAAGAACATAATACACTTCTTTGTGAGAACTTTTGTTCACTCTGACGCCTCACCTACATTTTTCTTTTCTCTAAGATGAATATGGCATGACCTCAAGACTCTTCCCTATACTGCTTGCCCCTTTTTGGGTAAACTGGTAAATTCCAGCTTAGTCTTGATGTTCCTAAACTGTGTACACAGAGCTGAACAGATTACTCCAGATGTGTTCTGCCCAGGGTAGAATTCTGTTGGACAAGATTGCATATTACACAATTAAATCATTAAGCTGCTGTCTACCAAGACCTACAGATCTTTGTTTTTAGGGAAGCTGATACCTCAGCATGCTTTTCACATCTTGTACTCTGAAGCTGATCTCCTTGAACCCCAAAATAAGAAAAACATTTATTATTAAATTTTGTCTCATCAGATTCAGTGCATGTTTTAACTCTTCAAGATCTTTTGGAATACTAACTTTGTCATACCATGTATTATTTATCCCTCAGCTTTGTATTATTTACAGATTTTTGTATATATGCCATGTATGTCATTGTCCAAGTCATCAACAGAAACACTGAACCACACAAGACCAAGCACAGATGTGTTTGGCATTCCAGGTTGACATTGTACCGTTAATGACTACTCTTTGGGTATGACCGTTTAAACATTTATGAATATACCTCATTGTAATTTAACCCATATTTCTCTCTTTTTCACAAGAAGAGCAAATGCACTATTAAAACCTAGATCTAGTAACAATGTAAAAAGATAATAAAATTAAGTTATCTAGCATGAACTGTTTTCCCCCTCCCCAGCATTTAAGTTGTTGTGTTAGATTTTTTTCTTTAAAAAAAAGGAGCAGAGATACAGATTTGTGGTGGGGGGGGTATGTGTTGCTGCTTCTGTTAGTAATAAACCTACAGGTTCATTCCATTGTAGGCTACTTCATAGTCCCCCAGGATAGTATAGTCCTTGAAAATTGTGCCATTTCTTACCCTTGATGTTCACAGCTCTCTGTCTCTCTATGCCAAACAGACTAGAAAAATTGCTCACTGCGAGTTTTTTCTTAATTTCTCAGTCAGGATTCCATGTGTACATTTTCTAGATCTTTCTAAAAGGAGGAGCTGTGAAGGAGAGCTCAGCTCTCCCTCTTCCTACTGTTCTGCCATCTTGATTCCTCCCACACTGTTGTTATCTCTATTTTACAGACAGAGAAACAAGTTGAGAGAGGTTCAGCCCACTTGCCTTGTGTTGCACAATTACAGAGTATTTGAGACAGGATTTGAACTCAGGCTTCCATCCTTAATGGAAGTGAAGTCCTTAGCAGTTCAGTTTCACCCTCATTCTTTTAGCACCCTGACAGCTAGATCCAGCTTTTACCCCATCTTGCCAACTGCCTTTTCCTTTTCTTTGAGTCCTCCTTAAAGTCCTCCCTCTTGGGTCCTTCATTTTTTGCTGTTCCTCCTCTTCCTCATGTTCTTCTTCAGCTACTGTCCTCCTTTTAGCTTCTTCTCAAGCTTTCCCACATGTCTGAGTGGTGTCTGACTCTTCATAACCCCATTTGGGGTTTTCTTGGCCAAGATAACTGGAGTGGTTTGCCATTTCCTTCATCAGCTCATTTTGCAGATGAGGAAACTGAGGCAAACTTGCCCAGGGTCACACAGCTAGGACATGCCTGAGACTGGATTTGAACTCAGGAAAATGAATCTTCCTGACTTCAGGACCAGTACTGTATCCACTGTGCCACCTAACTGCCTTCTCCCACCTTTCCTCATCCCCAAATTCAATCTCTGGCCTTGCTGACAATTCCAGAGCCCTCCAAATTATCTTCACAATTCCTTCTGAATCTTTTTTTTTAGTACAAATACTTTTATCCTTTCTCCCATGTAAGAAATCTAATATATGAAAACTTGGGCTTATAAAAAACAATATTTTAGGAGTGGTTATTTGCTTTACCAAAACACACACAAAAAAAGTGTAACAAAGTCACATTCTTGTAAATAGAAAGTTCCCTGTATGCATTTTAAACAATTAATTTTATAGAAATTCAACTTATGTACAACTTTCAAGACCCCAGCTGAAAGCTAAGTGCATCTATGTAGCTACTATTTGAGCTTTGTCTTTCTAAACATTGTAAGTTATTTGAGAGGCATGGGATAGAATCAAAGAAACAAATAATTGATGTATAGGTTATCACGTCTTAAAGAAACCATGAAAAACTGGCTAATCTGATGACATGATAACCAGAATTTTTGGTACTTCCCTTTCTTAACCTCTTGACACAAAATAGTTGTCCAGGATACTTTTCTACAAACAGCAGAGCTGCTTAAGCAAATGTATAAAAAAAGAATCTGATTGTTTCTGGTGCTTCAAAAAACCCCAGCTACAGCAAAAACACATTTATTTAAAGCAAGTACCAGTGATCAGAGCATAATGACCCTTTTTGGCTCTTGTTTAAAAACCCTTTAAATATTGCCTTCTAAATGCAAATATTAATCACATACCAATGCTGCAGTAGATCATAATTCATGAACATTGGTGTTTTTGCAGGAAAAAAAAAAGACAGCCCATTAGCTGAGGTAAACAAACTAGTTTAATGACTCTGGGTTGTTGGTTTTTCCCTCGCTCTAACTACAAGAATGAATGTCTGTGAATTAAAGTTCCTCCCCCACATTGGTCATTCCCTTTGCCTAAGGAGATCTTTGGGGATTTCGATGTTTCTCGTAATGATTGTTAATAGAAGAGGAGACTGGCATCTTATCTCTTTAAAATGGTGATTTTTCAAAGAAAATGTGATTATCCCAGTTACAGTAAAACTAGTTTGCTTTCAGTTAACAGCTTGAGTGCTAGTGTTTTGTTTAAACAGGCAAAGTTATGTGAGCTTATGCCAGGGATGAGCTGACATAATCACTATGGGGGATCTGTGGACCCCAGAACCATCCCAAAGAGAGAGCAGGGGTCAAGGGAAGCCATATTATTAGATCAGTTGTAGGAAATTTAAGTATTACCCTGTACCTACTTTTCTTTCACTTCTCTCAAAAGAGGAGACACTTCTTTCCGAAAGCTCAGGTTGTTAGTTCAGATTATATTTTCTTTCCAAAAATGTGGTTCCCTAGAATTGATGTTTCTGTCATGCATTCCCGTGAACTAATGCGTAGGATACCCTCTTCAGAGCTGTAGGTAAGTAACAGCAAGAAACTGTGCAAATGCCTAATGAAGTAAGTTAGCATGAACAACTTAGCATCAGTTGGAAAATTCCAACACTATATCCATTAACTAGCATTCAGTGACAATACACAAAGAATCACCAACTCCTTTTCCCTAAAAACCCTGTTCCCCAAGAAGCTTCACTAAAAATCTTGGGAATGCCATTAAGTGATACTTGTCCCACCCAAGCCCCAGGTCCCATCTAATTTTTTCTCTTGAAGCTCCATCCTTAGGAAAAATAGCAGAGCATTACTTATCACCCAGCTGGGGGGGGGGGGGGGGCTACTGCCCAATCAGAAGTTAAAAATGGTCTTGAATGAAAAGAATTCAAGATCATTTTTAGTATTCCTGGTTTTTATTTTAGATCATAGAATTTGAAGACTTCCATTTATTTTACTAAATTAAGCCCGGAGAGGCCATACATCTTTGAAGGAAACAAAAGAAGGGAGGACTAGACTTTCAGGTCTTTTTTTTTTTTAAAACGATTCCTTTTAGCCCTGTAAGCTTTGCAAGCCATGGCTCTCACAGGTTCAACAGTAGAACAGTATCGCCCCTGTACCAAACCACATCAGAAGATACTCAAGACAGCAAATGTCGTTTAGAATTTTTAATTACTGTTTATTTTTATTTAAGGCACTTAAAAGAATAGTTGACTGACCTGCTCTTTATTATATGATAGAATGATTAGAATAACTTTTATATTGCATTGTGATTTTCCTTTAAGTGCATTCCTGTTGTGCATGGATAAATTTGTAATGTAAAATGTCAGCATATTCTATATTTAATTGTACCTGCTGTTTTACTTCATTAGAATGCGGTCCCTGAGAAATAACTAGATAGATATATTGGTTGGTATCTTTTCATAAGACAATTACCCATTATGAAGAGGGCTGGTGAAGGGCTCCGGCCGTTGTACTGCTGTTTGTGGTCACTAGGAGGGGAGACCTGCTGCTATTTCCTCCAGCTCTAGTTAAACTGAGAATGCCCTCCCAGCCGCAGAACAGTTGGTTTGCATGTTTTTATTGATTTTTCAGAAGAAAAAAGTCAAGGAGAAGAAGCGGCAGTCTTCATTCACTGTCACCCCACATCAGAGCCACACAATTCTCTGAAAATAAGTTTGGGGTTTTTTTAGGATATCTGTCCCATCTACTTCTCAAAGAACTCAGGATATTGAAGGTTAAAACCACAGTGCAAAATAAGATGTTGAGGTATAAAACAGGGATCTCTTAGAGGAAGCAGAAATCATAGATGGTATCAGGCACCCGAGGGTTCAGATGGATATTCTCAATAGGGAATTTGGCCCTGAGCAGAATGACAGTTTAGGGGAGAAGAGAAGAAACAAGTCTGTTCTCTTGTTTTCATTTTCTGAGAAAAGAGAGCAAATAGAATCAGCTACAGACAAAATTTTTCATGGAGTTAAATTCAAACAGGCATTTGTTTCATGGGTCCTGTGTCAAGGACATTCATTAACAAAGCGGACAACGCCTTCAACTGCGGCTTTGTGGAAGCTTTTATTTATCTGCTGTTAAACTCATTGGCGACAAGCCACAATGTGACTCCCAGGACAGCCACCCCTTTGGCCCTGGTTTGTGTGGGTAGCGGGGGGCTGCCTAGTGGGCGGTGTTGCCTTTGTGAAGTGCTACAGAAATCAGTCCCTTTGGAGTGATTGCTTTTCTTAGTGAGCTTCAGCTTGGTTCTGTTTGTGTGGATCTTTAATGGTTAATTGATGTAATCCACGTAAAAATACAGCTTCCATCATGAGACCATTAAGTGTGAAAATTTGGGTTGTGTCTACATGATGCCAATTTCACAGTCAGTTTGGTCAGTGCAGTAAAAGAGATCCGTCAGTCCAGCCACAGCCTCCATCAAGCCAGTTTTTTGTTATTTGGACCAGCAGTTGGACTGGTTAGCTTTATTCATTTTTCACTTTCAAACCAGTTATCTTGGCAAGGTTTGGATCTGTCTTAGTTACCTTAGAATCATTTATTACCGTTGTCTGTAAAGCACCCAGAACTTGAATTTATCAGACTGCCTACTCTATAGCAGTGCTTTGATATGTCCATTTTCTCTTGGCATAAAGTATGTGATAATACGATTTCATAGAAAGAGCACCAAATTGGGAGTCTTTATTGGTCTAGATTAGAGCTCGAAGGGACTTGTCAGAGGATCTGGGTTCAGACACCAGCCCTATTACTTATATGAGCTATCTGTGAGGTCTAGGGCAAATCATTGTCCCCCTCTGTGTCTTAGCTTTCTCATTTGTAGAATGGTTTAAATTTGATTGGGGTTCTTAATTTAGGGTCTGTGAATTTGTGATTTAAAAAAATTTTTTTGATAAATACTTCAATATAATTGGTTTCCTTTGTAATCCTTTGTATTTTATTTCATGCATTTAAAAACATTCTAAGCAATCCATGACACCCAAAAACAAGGTTAAGAGGAGATTATTTCTAAAGGCCTTTCCAGCTATAAAAATCTACGGTCCTATGTAAGTTAAGGTCTAAGAATTAGAGTCATAATTAAAGAGTCCTGCTTTGTTTGAGACAAAAAAGAAAAGCAAGTTAACACAGTAACCAAAAGAAAGTGGCAGAAGACAAAAATGAACGACAAACATAGAAGGGTTCTTGGAGCTGCCTTCCATTTCAGTTATTACCAAACTACTTAAAAAAGTCAGTGACGGAAGACCCTGTTTGTCAAAGCTTTTTTCTCAGACTTTCCCTTCTCTCCCTCCCAGATGTTTTTCTAATAATTTTCTAAGCATTGCAAATTACTGGCCACAGCTGCCTCAAACCACTGTTACCTGCTTGTACTGTCACTCAAAGATTCATTATACCATTCATCACTGAAAAGCTCAACTTACTGTGAAATCTCACAAAAGGGGTGGGAAAATATTGTGACACAAGGCAAGCGTTGTGATTGGGTCATTCTTGACTCTCCAGTGAGCCCAGCTGAGTAGCGCTTGTCGTGTAGGAGAAGCCTGTATTCAGATGGAACAGTTAAGCTGAAATACAACTTCACTTGACACCTGCCCTTGTCAGATTCCTCCTGCCTTCCCAGGACATCATGAACTGGCCAACCCAGGGGAACCTCTTCTGCCTTTTTTAAGGAAGTGATATCTCCTCATATTATCGTAGACCTATAAAGAACAAGAAGGTTGGTTATTTTTGAATTGCAGTGGGTCATTCTTCTCACTCATGAGCTCATTTTCCTTAATCATCCTCAAAGGTCCGGTTCAGATGATTACCTCCTTTGTGTAGCCTTCATGGAGGAGTGATCTATTTGTACTAATCATGTATTTTTCTATCTTACCCAATATTATAGTGATTTGCATGTGTTGTCCCTTATTCTACTTCTAACTTTCTAAATTTCTGAATAAATTTAAGCATATTCTAAAGTGTTAAGCCCATTGAGGGCAGGGCTATGCCTTATTCATGTTTGTCTCCCCTTCAGCACCTAGAATATTGCCTTTCAGTTGTAAGCCCTCATAAGAAAGGGAATGAATGAATGGAATGGAATTTTCCTTGTCAGCCTATTAACTGCTTGGCTATGACAGTTTGATAACTGACAGTTTGATAACAGTGAGACATTTAAGCCAATGTCTGACTTGAAATTATGTAGTTCTGTAGATAAGGCCTTAATGAGTATCTAGCCTGGCCTTTATTTCGGATGTATAAACTGACACCCAGAAAAGTTCAGGGACTTGAACAGGGTTCCATTTAGTGGCAGAAATAGGGCTGAAAGCCAGATTTCGTAACCATCCCACTATACCACAGGAACAAAGAACATATAAGTAAACCTCAGAGCATTAAAAGAATAGAACACTGTTGTACTATTTCATCCTTGCCTTATATCTTATTGTTGAATGTAAATAGGTAACTATATTTTGCAATAAAATTTCTTTTTATAGAAAATGTTTGTTGTTATATGAAAAAAATACCTGTGCCTAGTTTCTCTGCCTCCTATTTTTATTTTTAAAATAAATCAGGAGTCTTTTCTAGACTAACTCAATAAAATCAATACCCACTATTGGTGTCAGCTCTCTTGCCTTCAGTGTACCTAATTATTAAACTCTAATAATTAATGACCTGATTAAATAAAAATGACTCTGATCTGTCCTGATAATTGCCCTTTATGATCTGTTACTTTACTGACTCATCTTTGGTCTTGTTCAGAACAGAAAAATGTTTTTAAAGGAAAAATGATACCTTTTCATTTACTCTGTTTTCTGTGACTTGAAATTTCTTTGAAATAAGAACATGACTAACTGCTTCTTTAAAAGTCCTTTTCCTGCCTCTTCTCTTAATGTTTTATTGTGTCTTGCTCGGAGTGCTGTCAAAACAAATCAAATTACTCCAGTGCTCCTTTCCTTTGGAGCTGTTCTAAGGAGTTGGGACTTTGCATGTTACACAGAAAGACTCTCATTGGGTCTTGAAGCCATAGTTCAGCAGCTTTATATGAGATTAGTTGATATACCTGACATAAAGGTAAAACATTTTATCCAGGAAGTGAAACTTAAATTGATGCTTCTACCCTCATTCTGACATATTAGAAGATTAAAATTGTACCACACTGTACTGTGGGAATTTAAACTGAGGGTATAGGAAGGTAAAAAAGGAAAGAAAAATGCACATATATACATGGTCCTCACTTGAGGGTTTGTCATCTTGAAGTGTCATGCACATTGTATGTTGACAAATAATAGATGGAAGATAATTGTATTTTTCTCATTCCAAAAAGTATTAGAGAAGAAAAGCATGATTTGAAGAAGATGCAAATTATTCCTGAAGCAAGCATTAGTCTGATATGACTGGTTCTAAGCTTACTCACCAATCCATTGGGTCGGGACCATAAGCTGAGTGAATTGCTTGTAGGTGTCAAAATTAAACCTTGCCCAAATCAGTCTTGTTTAGAAGTGGATGAGAAAGGATCCATGGTGCTGAATTGTTTTTTGTGGTTATGCTTAAGTGTACTCTTTGGAGGAAGTCCAGTTTATAGCCCCGCCTGTGACACTAGAGTGGCCAGACTTCTCTATTCATCTTCATCACTTCATTTGTAAAACCAGCTTAAAATGCTAAGATTTTCTGAAACCCTTTTCATTCCCCTAAGATTTCAACTCAAATGCATTATAAACTGCTATGGCCCCAACTAAAACAACGATATTATCTTGATAGAAGTACAATAAAACCTAATTTTAGCATGGTTTATTCATCAAAACAATATTTATAAACTGCTTACGTTGGAGATACAGAATGTTACCTGGTCATGGATTGTGGGATCCTAGATTTAGAACTGGAAGTGACCTTTGAAACCATCTAGTGTAGCCTCCTCAATTGACAAATAAAAAACTGAGGTTGAGAGAGATAGGCAAGGTTACTTGCCTAATGTTACACATTTAGTGAGTGGCAGAAGCAGGATTTGAATCCAGGTCCTCTCATTCCTACAATCTACTATTCTTTTCCACAGAGCCACACAGCATTCTTGGATTTAGATGTTCTGTTGCTGTTCAGCCATTTTCAGTCATGTTCAGTGCGTCGTGATCCCATATGGATTTGTTTAGGTTTTGGTTTTTGTTGGGGTTTTGGGAGGTTTTTCTGGTACAAAGATGCTGAAAATGATTTGGCTTTTCCTTCTCAAAAAGTTCATTTTACATATGAGGAAACAGGCAAACAGGGTTAAGTGACTTACTCAGGGTCACACACCTGGTTAAGTATCTGGAGTCAAGTTTGCGCTCAGGTTTTCCTGATTCTAAGCCCACCCACTATCCCCAGACCTCCTAGCTGCCCTGGATTTAGGTGTACCAAATGTCAAAATCCACTCTTCATAAGTTTCCCCAAATAAAACAACTGTAGAAAATATAAACCTGATAAAGGATCACTAATTTATAAGGTGGGTGGTGATTTGAATCTCATTGATAGCATTTTATTCCTTAATCAGAATTATTTTAGTTACTCTGACTTACATTTTTAATACTTAGTGGCCGAAGCTTTGTAGTAAAGGTATAGGGCACCAGTGCAGGAGTCAGGAGGACCTGAGTTCAAATCTCACCTCAGGCACTTGACACTCACTAGCTGTGTAACCTTGGGCAAGTCACTTAACCCCACTTGCCTCATCTTGGGTCATCTCCAGTCGTTCTGATGAATATATGGTCATTGGGTGCAGATAGCTCTGGAGGAGAAGTGAGGCTGGTGATCTGCACAGCCCTCCCTCACTCAAAGTCCAGTGCAAGTCATGTCATTATTTCTCTGATGGAATGGTCTTCTTCAGCAACAAAGGACAAACACATAGGTTATTTAAATGATGTTCATTGCAAAATGTTGGAGCAATACTGATCTAAATGTTTCAGGGGCCACTTCTGTCATTGGTAGGCTTATTGTAGATGGTGTGATTGAAACAAAACAAATTGCTGAGGATGGCTCATGACAGTTGTAGACAAAGGGTTAAATTAAAATTGGAGCAGGCGGAGAGCACTTTTAGCTTCTGGGCTAGGAGAGGGATAAGTGGTAGGAAAGGTTTCTTGGGAGTAGTCCTACCTGAGGTGAGCCTAAAACGGAGAGATTTTAATAGGAGGAAACACATTCCAGACAGGAGAGAGTGGAGTAGGGTACGATAGAGTGAGGACATATAAATATAGAGTTTAAAAAGACAGACCTTTAGCTTTGATACTTTAATGCTAGGTTGGGATTGTTTTGTTTTTTTCTTGACAAAATGTTAGGTAAAGGAATGAGAGCAGTAAGGAAGTTTCTTTTTAGAATTCTTTTACAGTAAGTTCTTGTGTTATTACAAAGTTCCAAGTCTACCAGAAAAAACTCTTGCACACTGTGGTCATTGCTGTGCACAAAGTTTTCCTGGTTCTGCTCCTTTCACTCAGCATCAGATCATATAAGTCCTTCCAGGCCTCCCTGAAGTCTTCTTGTTCATCGTTTCTTATGGCGCAATAGTACTCCATTATATTCATATACCATAATTTATTAATCCATTCCCCAATTGATGGGCATCTCCTTGATTTCCAGTTCTTGGCTACCACAAAGAGTGCTGCTATAAATATTTTTGTACATGTGGGTCCCTTTCCCATTTTTATAATCTCTTGGGGATACAGTCGTAGTAGTGATATTACTGGGTCAAAGGGTATGCACATTTTTGTAGCCCTTTGGGCATAGTTCCAAA
>CM053769.1:582023279-582041733 GCA_028658325.1 Potorous gilbertii | reverse complement strand
AACGGGGGCTTATGGCCGCCTCTCAGGCTCAGTTCCCTCAGGGGGTTTATACAGAGATCCTTTGTAGTGGAGCTGGGGTGGAGCTCCTGCCTGCTCTGGGAGTCTCTGGCTGAGCTGCCTCTGCCTCTGGCCAAGCTGCCTCAGCCTCTGCCGCAGCGGCCGCTTCCCAGGGGGTCCGAGTCCCGGAGATCCCCCACTCCCCTCTCAGCCCGTCTCTCTCACTGACCTGTGAGTCTGTGGGTGGTGGGACCATCGCGGCCGCCCGGAGATTCAGGTCCCTGCCGTCTGCTGGGCTCTGCTCGCTCCTCTCGGTGCCGCGTGGCCGGGGCGGGGGAGGGGAGCGCTCCGCAGGACAGGACTCCGCTCCCGTGTCCGGGTGAACCTTTGCGGTCAGTTTTTCAGGGCTCTCTGCAGCAGAAATCTCCTTCACTGTGTTGCTGCGCGGCTTCCACTGTTCCAGAATTTGTCAGGAGTTCTTTTTACAGGAAATCTATGGGCTGTGGGTTCGGACCTAGCATAGGTGAGTCTTTCTACTCCGCCATCTTGGCTCCGCCCCCCCAAATTAAAATATCTTAAAAGGTCACTACTTATTTTTCTAATTTTGACATTTCAGGTAGTAGCATATGTGTACTTGATTTTTAACCCATCTAATTCCACCACCAATAATACGCAGTGACTGATGAGTGATAACCAAGAGTGACCCACTTCCCTAGAGATTCAAAAGTGATATGTAAATGCTGAACTGCCTATGAAAGGGGGTTAATTGTGAATCAGTCTTTTAGGTGCCCAAAACTGGCCCAGTAAAGATACTAAATATAAAATGGGCAACTGTAAAATGCAAACTAAATCAAATTAACCATCATTTGACTAAAACTAGCCCCTAGTTATGTACTGAACATATTTACATTTTAAAGTTCAATCTTGAAGTCATGTACATGGACCACAAGACTGTATGTCCTATGGAATCCTCCACTGAACTGATTCACACATGTATTGATTTTGCAAGGATGCACATGAATATCCTGGGGCAGGATTAATTCTTCCATTTTGTCCTAGCTCATGAGTTTTGCATTATAATTCCACTTAAACCTCTTGTTAAACTCACTTACACTGAGTATCCGTGAGTCTGAACCACAGCAACACAACTGATGTTTGTCCAGAGATCTGAAAGATTGTAACACCACATGCCATAATTGAAGAGGTCTTCTCACTACTAGAAGGGGAGTTGAGTTCATCATTCACATGCAAATATGGTCTATTCGGTGTGATAAATACAGGAGAAAACTCCCTACACAAAAAACTGCTAGGATCAAGTCACCAAAGATAAGCAATATGGTAAGGACCACTCTCTTTTCTACTGGTTAAACCTTAACAATTGCTGTGCTCCAAAGGAATGATCTCATTTTTCCTTATGACATAAAACTTCCATCTTAATGCTAATTTTATCTTTATCAACTTCAAATTCTGCATAAGGCTATCAAGGCTGCCTGACAGGAAAAAGAGAACATTTTTGTTCTGGTATAATACAGAGTTTGCTATGAAGGCTTTGTAAACTTAAGATCCGAGGCACCTGTCTCTGCTGATTTTCAAATGATACTTCTTATGAAGGTATAATATTATTCCATCTGCTGGTGTGGAAGATGGCTGCATGGCGACAAGAGGACATAGTAAACAAATTATCAAGGAAGAGCCTCAAAGAGGAAGATTGTCCTTTGGTTTGTACACCAAAGAACTTCATGGAATGGAATTAGAAGAGAGACTGTGGAAAGAGCCTTCTACAGAGATATATGGCTTCCACAAGTAGCCTGGTTCATGTTGGTTTTGCTTTGACTCAATTTCCCAGTCTCAAAAATGAGAATAAATATTTCTTTTTTTCTTACCTCACAGCCATTCTGGAAGAACAAATAAGGCTGATTATTTGGAAGTACTTTGAGGGGAGCAGCTACATAAGTAGAAAGAAGGATTTATTTTTAATTTACAGATGTTTCCCCAGAGTTTGGTGCTTCATTTCCCTCTAGATTTCTGAGAGGAACCAACGAGGATCCTACATAGGCTCATTCTGCTTGGCTTTCCGTTTCCACTACTTAGGTATCACATTTTGGCTCTGAGTCATCTCTACAAATACGAGGCCACAGATCAATGAGAATGAAATATGTAAAAAGACTGTTAATTCTTCCTTCAAGCTCTGTGGTGTTTCAGGAAGTGATCACATTTTTAGAATACTAATAACACATACATACATACATACATACATACATACATACATACATATCTTATTTTATTTTCTGGGAATCTTAACATAGTCAAGACAGAAATGAAGAGATTTATTCTTCAACTCTTTTTCTTGGATCACTTTTCTTGTGATTTTAAATCAGGGGTCCCTAACCATTTTTGTATCAAGAACCCTGGGGTAAATGGTAAATGTTTACCAAATGGCTCTCCCAAAACACGAAACCTTTTAAAGTTAATAGGCTTTATTAACACTTAATCTATCACTTTTTAAAGTTAAAAACAATAAAAAATATATAATCAAGTCACGATTTGCACTATTTGTAAATTTCCAATGTATAAATGCTCACACTGAAAATTTAGCAACTGGTTCTTGCATGCCTGTATGAGCTGGCTTTAGCACACCCTTGCATGGACCCTTTTGGGAGACTGATAAAAGTTTGCTGCCCTCTTTTCTGAATAATATTTTTAAATGCATAAAATAACATGTTTGGGATTATAATTCTTACTTTGTGTTCTCATATATCTTATTCCTTCAGAATCATGCTGTGTTTCTGAATTCTTTATTACATGCCCTCTTTATGAAAACCCAAACTTTCTCACTTGAGGACTCAATGACATTATCCACTCTCCATCTTTACCTTGAAGTTACTTGTTAGCCTAAATGGTATTTATTGTTTAAATGCATAATGGTTTGCTGCTTTATTTAATCTTACTTTCTTTACTTATCTTGCTATATCAACATATGTATTAGAGAGAAGGAATGATTTCTATATGGCTCCATTTATGCAGACATAGGAAAACCTCATGATGAAACATACTTGTTTAATAAACAAAACAGAAGGCAGCATCCTACAGCAGAGTCTTGGCTTTGGAGTTAAGAGGACCTAGTGTCAAACCCAGCTTGGCAACTGAGTGACTGGAATGATGGGTGGTTGGGAGAATCATTTGTCCTTTAGGCTTTAGTTTCCATATTTGTAAAATTAGGGGGATAAACCAGATTATTTAAACTCTAAGGTCTCTTTCAATCCTCAATATTACATTACATGTGATTTTCCTAGCCTTCCTTTTTTCTCTTCTCCATTCAGACTAAGTTTCTCACACTTAGCTTCAAAATTTCCATTAGGTTCTGTTTTCTCTACTTGAACGTCCTGAGGTTTTTCTCATATCTTTTATATTCAGACTTGCACCTTCTCTCATGTCATTCCCTGTGCTTCGAGTCTCACCTACTCTCAAAAATTAAATGTCTTCTTTCTTTTCTTCCAAAGGTCATACAATATCCTGCCCCAACCCCTCTATAAAAATTTTCCTGAACAAGTAGAAGTGAGCTTTTAGATATTTATTCTTCAATATTTTCTTGGATCAACGATCTATTTGAGAGTTGGGGCGAGGGGAGGTGAGAGAGTCTTTCCTATGGTGTAGATCACCAATCTACCTATCTTATCTCATTCTCTAACTCTTACTCCTGGTCTTCCTTAAATCTTTTGTGTAGAAATAATAATATTATTATAATATATATTATTATATTATATACTATTATTATAATATAATAATATTATAAATATTATATTAATAAGTTGAGGGGACTTCTTACAGGTCTACCCATCTTTTACGCACACCAGTGTAGCATTATCTGCTATCCCTTGATCTTACGATATCAGCCAACAGGTATTTATGATGCATTAGTCACATATCAGGGACAAGAAGAAAAGCAAAAGAGGACCTGCCCTCATAGAGCTCCTATTCTAATGAGGAAGCAACATATGAATAACGAAGTCTAATCAATACACATAGAAGAGATGGAATCTAATCTTGGGGTGGTAAGGCATTAGCTTTTATCTGCTGACTGAGAACCATTTTCAGTAACTACAGAGAGGCCTATGGCACCAACAGACTCGGTACTAGGAGCTGAACTGTGAGGCCCTGTCAATATATAAAATGCTGCTCCCTCCCTGCCTGCTCCCTGAAAAAACAACATCCACAGAAAGACCTTCAATTTTATGCCACTGTATTCTGCTCCTGAGTGATAACTAAAGAACGACAGGAAAGGGTACAGAAAGTACTAAGACTTAAACAATTTTAAGATAGCATGTAAACATTAATTGTATTATTAGTGTTTTAAACGTGAGATCTTTTCCAAATATCAAGGAATTGCCCTTCTACTGAAGGAACTAATCTATATCAATACTGATATTCTCACTACAATGAAACTAGAAGACATAAGGAAGCTAGAGTCTAGTGGAAAGATGGCTCTTGGGTTCTGCTTGGAAAAGCAAATAAAACGATGGGTGAAATTTGTTTCATTGTGTACCCAAAGGCAAAGAAAAAAGGATTTACCATTTAATCACCCTGCCGTGCAATGATCATGAGAAGCTTAAGCAAAAAGACCAGCGTGATCTCTCTGTAGCTTACACTGCAGAGGCTGAAATGAGAGAGAGATGCTATCCTTCAAGCCAAGGTAACACATTGATTAATACTCAGTGACTTCAAAACAAAGATGGTAGATCTGGGGTGAAAAAACTGTTGGGAAATATCATTTAGGATTAGACATGAAAGAGCCAAAGACTGTAGATGACACAAAGGCTTTACATATGTGCCTATATGTCACGAAAACTTTCTTCAAGAAGGAAGTTAAAAGGCACTGGACATGGAGAACACTAAAAAATTAAAATGACTTTATTTTAACATATACTGGTGAAGGACACATAAAAAAATCAATACCAAATCAGCAGAAAGGATAAAGAGGAGGGGAAAATACCATATCCAGCTACCATAGTTCAATGGTTAGTGGACAAAGATTTCATATTTAGAGTACCATAGTGTGATCTATTCAAACAAGTTACTCTTTCTTTGTCCATCACACACACACACACACACACACACACACACACACACACACACACACGTAGGAATTGCTCAGAAACCACTAGACTGATTTGTCAAGCAGAACAATATGGAAGCCAAAGGGACAACACTGGATGTAAGTCCATTTGCAAAGTGCTACAAAGGAGAACGGAATATTATTAAATGATATCACCTGACAAAACAGAAAAGAATGGTGCAGCAGGGGTGGGGACATGCGGCCCTCGAGGTCCTCAGTACAGCCCTTTGGCTGAATCCAAACTTCAGCAAATAAATCCCCCTAATTTCTTCTGTAAAACTTATGGCCCTAGAACCTCTGAGCTGCAGGTTCCTCAACCCTGGTCTCAAGACCATTTATGGATGAAATTGGAAGGCATATAACAGAAAGTAAGTGGAGCAAACCTGCTGGCATTTTTTCAGATACTCTTTATCAGTTTCAGATTTATAGATCAAAAAAACCCAAAATATACCCAAAGCAAAACTTTATAACACTATAATTCCTCTGAATTTTTTTTTTTACTTGTACCTACACAGTTAACGACAGCATTCTATATGTTCTTCTCAGTACCAGAGAGCTTAGTAGTTGTATATGGAAGTGAGTGAAGGACAAAAATTGGCTACTTCACTTACTACAAATAACAAGTAGGAATTTAATATATGTGATGATAAATATGGAAAATATAAAAAGGATAATCATTTTTATAAGTAGAGAGGTAAGATCTGGTTCCTACAAATACAAAATGTTGGTGACTCTTCACTTCCTGAAACAGGATCATTTACCAATAAACTTTAGGAACTGCTGGAATGAAAAACTCAACTTTGGGTGTTTGTCCACTGTTGTGATGTATACACATTTTCTCTTCACTCTCCTTGTATGAAATGGGACATGAGAACATGGTTTAATAAAAATAGAACACTTTATATTTTCTTTAACAAAGGTAAATTGTTTCATATGAATAAAACTTCATTTATGAATTACTGATAATGCATTTGATCAAAGGAAGTTGATGAAGTAGTCCCTGTAAGCTGCACATGTTCTGTTAAGAAAGATCTGTTTCTGTTTTTTAAGAAATCTTTTTGTTTTTAAAAATCAATACACATTTAAAAAACTATTTTTGAAGCATCTGTGAGTGTTCAGAATGAAACACTATTTATAGTTAACCAGATTGGGTCAGATGTATTTTTTGTATAAATCTGTAGGAATGAATGTCCCTGCAGATCTAAGGTCACTCTACAGGAAGATGAAAGTAAAGTTCCAGTGCGGTTATTATCTGACCTGCTATGATTAAGTCCATTCTAGATACAGCTGAAAAATTGAAAGACACTGAAACCCTTGCTACAAACAACTAAAACCTTATTACATTATCTATTAGTGCATCAAACACAAACAAGAGTCCTATGTGAAAAGCAGTTCCATATTTCATATTTTATAATCACACATCATGTGTGCACACATAAGCATACATATGTAGATGAAAATGTGTGTACACATAAGTATACACTGAACACAAGAAAACCTCTCAGTTTCAATTTTTCCAAGTTTCTATTCTTATAATCACACATCATGTGTGCATACATAAGCATACATATGTAGATGAAAATGTGTGTACACATAAGTATACACTGAACACAAGAAAACCTCTCAGTTTCAATTTTTCCAAGTTTCTATTCTTACTACTGGCAGGACACCTAAGTACAGATAAACACAAATATATTCACTTTTTCAACTCACCTCCATGAAAGAGATTCCTAAGCTCCAAACATCAGAATGGATTCCATATTGCTCCCCTGAAATTCTTTCAGGCTATAAGGAAACAAAAAGAAAGTCCTAAGCCCAGGCAAGCTGCATAAAGGAAAAAACAAAAACAAAAAACAACAAACTTAAAACAGATAAAAAAACTAACCCTGAAAAGCAGGATTATAACATGATGAAATGAGCAGAAATTGGAAATTCAATTCACATAACACGACCGTTTCTTTATTTTAATTTCATTGTGTTAGAAGGGTCAAGAGCTTGAGGGTTTTCCTAGCTGTTCATGGCTGTGGTGCTTGTATGCTGCTTTGGGAGCTGTTATTGCTTAACTCAAGATGAGTGGTAAGATGAGCCTAGACAGCTAGAAGCAAAAGCAAGCCTTGGAATCTACAACATCCTTCAGCTCTCCTAATATGAAGAGTTTGTGAATGAGGTTCTGTAGGATGAGAACTGCAGAGAAGAGAGAGGCTGAACCACGGAAGAACGGTGGTGGGCTAATGTTCTGGAAAAATGCTACAAAAAGCATTACATCATTCACACTGTATTGTGAATGTACTTCATGCAGAATGATTAGAATCTGTTTACTATCAATAACAAGGCCTATGCCAAAAGATGAAGGCATAAATTTATTTTTTAGTTAGTTTTTCCCCAAATTTATTTATTTTTAGTTTTCAACACTCACTTCCATAAGTTTTAAATTTTCTCCCTCTCCCGCCTTCCTCCTTCCCCAAGGAATCTGATATGGGCTGTACACATACATTTCTATCAAACATATTTTCACATTAGTCATGTTGCATAGAAGAATTATAATGAAGCAGAGAAACTATGAGAAAGAAAAAAAACAAAACAAAATAAAACAAAAGAGAAAACAGTCTGCTTCGCTCTGCATTCCAACTCCATAGTTCTTTCTCTGGATACAGATGACATTTTCCATCATGAGTCCTTTGGAACTGTTTTAGGTCCTCAAATTGCTGAGAATGGCTAAGTCTATCAAAATCAGTCACCATACATTTAAAGAGACAAAAAAAAAGAGAGAGAATTTGTTTTGGTTAGGAAATTCCCCCTTTATCCTACCACATCATCCCTTGAGGGAGAAGACACAGCTCAAAGCGCTTCTCACCCTTCTTCCTACTCACATATACCTGTTTCTATGTCCCCTGTGCTCCATCCTCCGGATCCTATTTCCTGTGAAATTAGCAGCCTGGTGACTAGATAAATTTTTCTTTTTTTATTTGTAAACTAGTCTACTATCAAGATAAAATCATTCACCAGGGCAAAACCAGCAAGAATGAATATTATATGACAATTTGAGCAATGCTAGTGAATATGATCTTTGAAACACAGCTCAGCATTTTACTTCTGACTTTCTATAATTGTAATCTCTCAAATCTTGAGCTCATACCTAGGCAAACACATTTTCTGACTCAGACTCATTCAACGTGTGCACTGGTCATTTCAAGACCAAGGCTGAAGTGACTGAAGGTGGGGTAAAGGGTCCAATAACATTACTGAAAGGCTAAGCTGCAGCTATGGAACAAAAAAGAAATAACTGCTTATTTGTTCACTCAACAAATATTGATGGCATGCCAAATGATCAGGTCTAAGTTCCTCAGATTGCTCAGTGTCTATTAAATTACACATTTTCATCAGAGTACAGACTCAGCATCTATCAAAACAGATATTCAACAATCTTGATCCTAGAGAACTTACAGGGAAACACACCTTCCTCCTTTTAGCAGACAGGTGGAGACTACAGATGCAGAATGCTGTATATCCTGTCAGAGGAGGTTGCTAGAGCTTTTGGCTGTGTACAATGGGGGAAAAGTGTGGCTTAGGATAAATGAGACAACAATAAGGCTTAAAATCAGTAAGTCAATAACACAATAAGTGTGAATTTTACATAAATTTACCTAGAAATTACTGACTAAAAGGGCACTAATTTAATGGAACAAGTCCTCTTCTTTTTTCTTTAATATTTCCTTTCTTTTAAAAACCAAGATAATGAACAAGAATGACATGGCCACATCATACAGAAGGCGGCAAAAGTATAATCCAATCCATGTCCATAAGATTTTGTTAGGCATGACAATGAGATTAAGTACATTCATTAAATTCACTCATTAGACAAGCCAAAGAGAAAAGTGAACTGTGCACTGAAAATGAAGCACAGAAAAATAAATTTAAAAAGGAAAAGTAAGAGGGTGAGCTAGTATTCAACTACAGATATCAGGTGGCAGATACAGACAACTCCTTACGGACAGGATTCTGACAACCTCACACTGCAGAAATTATCCTCTCAATAAGCAGATGAAACAAGATTACTGTTGTGATGCAAGGCTTGGGCCATTACGCGTGGCAAGCTCAGGTAGTACGCTCCACATAGCTACTCTGAAGACTTCATATGGTAGACATAACTTGGCAAATGTTTCCAGAGCCACAAGGAGGTTCTAAATTCATTCTGGATTTATAATGCCAGGCCTATATGGCCTCAAGCAGCAGTTTTGAGCTGATGTCATACTTGAAACTACAATGGTCTGCCAAAAACAGCACCAGACTGCATTAGTCATGATGAGCTGTGATGGACACTTTGTAGTTAAAATGCTGAAGCTGCTATGTGGCTCCTCTGATACGACAGCTGTCACCAGTGCAGAAAGCAAGTTAATAGGAAAAAAAGCTATGACTCAAAGTAAGTAAAAAAAAAAAATCTGAGTTTTAAGTACACAAAAATAATGCAATTCACAAACCCCAGCACATTCTTTTAGAGGCTTGATTTAAAGTTGTTTCTGAGGGAAACTGGGGAGAGCTTAGGCAACTTCCTGTCTTCTCTCTGCCATTCTAGCTCCATCCTCTGACTCAAGTACATTCTAAAGAACAGTAAGAAGCCTTGATTTTAAAAAAAAGGTATGGGTAGAGGAGATGGGTGGGAGAAGTGGGGTGGGTGTGGTCGGGAAGGACTGTAATGCTTTAGAGCTGAAAATCTCAATAAAGAAAGAACCTCTCTCTCCAGCTATCAGCAAAAAGGCCCCAAGAATTGGGCCCTGTGGCTCAGCACACAGATCTAGTCCAAGAGGCTCATTTAGTTAAATCATTCCAGAATTGTGTGGGATTTGTGAGAGGCAATTCCAGCATCTATGTGCCAAAAGCACAAGTCACCAAGGTGAACTGGTAGAGAGAGAGTGTTTCCAGTGGGGGTCAAGCACCTTATCTTACAAAATATGTAGTGTACTTGCAAGTATTTTCAATTGGCATTTGAAAAGAATCTGTCATCTTTGTATCTTGTTTTTCCTGAACCAATGCCACCATTTGGTTTGGAGCATGCAATATTGTCAGTCTTCACTGAGTAGACTGTCAATTCTCAGAGAAATCAGATTAAATGGTGCAGGAGGTGAAAAATAATCATTCATGTTGACTTTCTGGATATTACAGTTAAAGTAACCACCTTCTTTTATAGAATTTATTTATTGCCAAGCCTGTAATTTTTTAATATCTTGAAATAATAAAATCTTAATTTTACATTTTCATATGTGATTTTTAAAACTTGATATCTATTCAGTAATTCAGTTTTCAAAAGAGGGGAACAGCTCAACAAACTAGAATGACTAGATAATGAGGCTGTTCAGGAGACTGCACAGGATAATGGCAAAAACATTGGTTTTGGAAGACTGGAGGAGTTCACATTTTAGTTCTAATACTCAAAGTAAAGTATAAGAACATGGGAAAGGCAGGAAGGGGTAAGGCTGTCAGGGGTTTTAAAAGCCAAACAAAGAATTTTTACTTGATCTTAAAGGAAGCCAGTGAAGTTTATTGAGTAGGGAAGTGACATGGTAAGTAAGACCTGCCCTTCAGGAAGATCCCTTTGTCAACGGAAGAGCAGACATGGAGTGGGGAGAAACTTAAGTTCAGGAGAATAACCAGTAGAATATTCCAGTAGCCAGCAGGATCACTTCACTAGATATGAAAGGATAAAGGCTTACACCTGGGTGATGGCTGCAACAAAAGAGGAAAGGGGACCTATACTCAATAGGATGTTGACGATGTGAGACTGAAGAGACTTGAGAATCATTTGCAGAGATGCTAACTGCACGTATGAGAGTTGATGACATCATCGAGAGGAAGAGGAGAGTCAACCAAGAATCCTGGGGCCACTCATGCTTAGCCAGTGTGCCCTGGAAGAAGATTCAGCAAAGACTGAGGAGGAGCAGCAAGAAAAGAAAGCGAGAGCATGAAGGACAAGACCGAAGACCACAGGGAAGCTGAGAAGGACGAGGATTTGGAGAAGCCCACACGTTGGACAGCAGTGATAAGGGATCAGTGCTGATTTTGGAGAGAACAGTTCCAGCTAGATGGTGAGCCTGGAGACCAGACCGAAAACAGTCTGAAGCAGTGGTGGGGACCTGCAGCTCTAACATCAAGTGCAGCCTTTTGAACCCAAACTTCACCGAACAATCCCCTTAATAAAGGGAACTCAGTCCAAAGGTCAAACCTAAGGACCTAGAAGGCCACATAGGGTCTCAAGGCTATAGGTTCCTCACCCCAGGAAAGGAAGGAAGGCAAAGGAGGCCCTGACTGCAGATGGCCTTATTTGGGAGTTTAGCCAAAAAGGAGGAGAAGTATTAGACAACAGCTAAGAGTAATAGTTGGATCAATTAAGAGTTTTTTAAAGATAGGGGAGACATGGGCAGGTTTGTAGGTAGTAGGGAAACAGCCAAGACACAGGGATAGACTAAAAATTACTGAGAGACTGGGAATGGTAGAGAGGGTAATTTGTTGGAGAAGAGATGGAATGGAAACAAGGATGCTCTGGCAAGAAGGGCCACCTTTTCATATATGATGGGGTAAAGAAGGCAACAGTGGGGCAAAATATTGGTGACATGAGAAGAGGAGAAGGGGAGAAAAGTGGGAACTTGTGAATGGGCTTATCTTTTTTTCAGCTGAAAAAGGGCAGAACGGGTAGGGGGCACAACGGAAAGTTTAAGGAGAGATGAAAAGGTTTGGGAAACAAACCAAGTTATTGCGTTAAGTGGGATAATGAGTAGATTAGGGAGTCATAGAAGAAATGCCTTGTTTCAGATAAGGGCCCAGTTCAGCTTACATACATAGTGCCAATTTGTGGTGGATTTAGCATGGTTTTAGGACCTTTTCTAGCTCCTTTCTGTGGGATAAAAATAGGAATGAAGTCAGGTGCTGTTATTACCCACATTTTACACTTGAGGAAACTGAGGCAAACTGAGGTTAAATGACTTGCCCAAGGTTACACGGCCAGTAAGTGTCTGAGGCTAAATTCAAACTCAGGTCTTCCTGATTCCAGGCCCAGCACTTTATCCATTTCACCTCCTAGTTGCCTCTTACTATGATGAACAAGGTTGCCCAGGGCAGTTGGTTGGAAAACCTGCTTCAGAATTCAACTTTTATGGTCCTGTTCTCAAGAAACCTGTTCTCTTCATCCAGAAATGTCAGAATTTCATGAGACAGCCCAGTCTAATGAAGTAGCTCTACCCCATATTTACTGCTTTCAATTTCATACTTGACACCTTCCACAAGTGTGTATTTCATCACTGGAACTATTGGAGCAGGTGGGACAAAGAACAAGGCTTAGGTAAATCAAAGGCTTTGAAAAGAGGAAGAAGGCCTTTCTCAAGCTTGACCTTCAGTTTCTTGGTTTTTGTTTTTAACAAAAATCAACAAATTGTGTTTTTAACAAAAATCAGTAAGTTTTTATTAAGTCAAGTTCTTCTGCATACGCCACACTCAGTCCTGCTTTCTTTCCTTCCTTTCTTTATTTTCTTTGCCTGCCTTAATAGTTTTTCCTTTCCCTCCCCATTTATTGTACATGCCCTCAAGTTCACCCTACTTTTGTGAAGTTTTCTTTTCCTTTAGAACAGTGTTGCTTAACCTTTTGGCCTCTTTTGGCAGTCTGGTGAAGTCCATGCACCCTTCTCAGAAGAATGCCATTATGTGCATAAATAAATATAAAAATTATAAATAATTCATAATTATAAATAAATATAGAAATTATAAATATAAAATATACAAGATTAGAAAGGAGACCAATTATATTGAAATACAGTAATCAAATAATATTTTAAAAAAGAGCATGTTCATGGACCCCAGGTTAAGAAGCCCTTTAAACCCTTCTGGAAGTAGTGCACAAAAGGACAGCTCTTTTATCTCAGGCAAGTTCCTTAACCTCACTGTTCAAATGGACTTTCTATCTATCCCCTTCAGTGAATCAGAGTCTGAGTTAGAAGAGGTCCTAGCAACCAACTACTTCAACCTTTATGAAGAAAGACTCATCACTACAATGCCCCAGACAACTCAGAGACATTACGGGAGTGAGCCAGTGTCAACCAGCTAGGAAGTATCAGAGGTGGGAGCTAAACTCAGGACTTTCCTGAATCTCAAGTCTAGCACTCTTTTCACTCTACCATCCTGAACTCAGAATCCTAAGACAGACACTAAGTGTTCGTGTTCTGCAATGGAGAACTTCACTGCATCTGTATATAATAATGTCTTGTTCCCTATTTGTTTCACATGTGCTTATCTCCCTAACTAGATCACAAGTCTAGCCCCATCCTGTCTAACACAGAATTAAGCAAGTAACTGGTGCTCAGAAAATATGGGCTGACTGAAGACATTTAAATCTGGACAAGGCTTCTATTAAAAAGTTCATTTTCCTTTTAAAGATACAAGCTTATTCCTCTTAAGTCCATAACTCTGATTTAAAAAAAAAAAAGGCCTGGTACTTCATCACCGAGGCTTTGCCTATCAAGTTATACTTCCTACTTACCTTGATTTTCTTAGCTTGGACTATAAACTTTACGACTGGAATTCACTCAACCAAGAAGAAAAGCAATTTTACCATTGCCAATCGGATCTAGCATTTCATAATTTTAATCCTCGCTTTTTCAATTAACAGACAGACACATTGTATTCATCCATAAACACTTTGGAAAAAAGTAATTTCTTTAATGTACACCTGGGAAGGACAACTGTAATCTGAATTTGTACAGTCAAACAATAATACAATTTAATTATTAGAGCAATATAAAGCCACTAAGAACACGATGCACTGTTGAAAAGTTGATTCATTCCAAGGTGTTCTTTCTCATCACAGAATTCTGAGCTCTTTCACCAATTGAAGCTGCTTCCCTCCCTCCCTCTCTAGTCCCTCAAACTTGCCTACCCTGGTGGGACCGGAAGGATAATTAAGTCTTGTTAAGAACAAGACACAAAGGTTTCAGAGGTTAACAGATACCCTCATTACCTAGAAAAAGGCAAATAAATCAGTTTTCTAATAACAACTATAGCTACCATTTATAAAGTGCTTTAGGGTTTCCAAAATGCTTTAGAAATATTATCTCATTTTATCCTCACAGCAACCCAGAGAACGAGATGCTATTCTTATCTACATTTCACAGATGAAGCAACTGAAGCAGACAGAGATTAAGTGACTTTCTCAGGGTCAGATGGTTAGTAAGTGTTCAAGGCTGGATCTGAACTCAGGTCTTCCTTCCTGATTCCAGGTCCAGGGGTCTATCCACTGTATTCCCTTGCTGCTTCTAGTCTCTCAAATTAAGGTCTCATAGTTAAGAAGTTGCTATTTTTCCTGTATTCTGGTGCCTGAACTGACACAAGGTACAATGTTGGGTTTTTCCCTTAGAGAAAAGAATCCAGGTGTCCATCAAAATGAACATTGTTTGATTTAAGGGATGAAAAATCTTTCTGTACCAAATCAGAGTTCTAGATGTGACTGATATTTGCTGTTGCTATTTCCATTCACTGGAAGTCATTTTGGAAGCACATTTATTTAAACAAACATATTCTCATGCTCAAAAACTGAAAGAGATGGTCTTCACAAGAGGAAAACAAGGCAGGCCTGGTGACGCATGCCTGTAATCCCTGCTGTTGGGGAGAGTCTATGGCTGACGGAGTGCTTGAGTTATAGTAGGGCTAACAACAACTGGGCGCCTTCACTAAGTCTGGCACAAACACGGAGGGCCACTGGCTACTGAAGGAGAGGCAAAATGGTTCACTGTGGAAAAACAGAGAGTAAAGTTTCAATAACAATCCATGTGGGGATCAGGTCTGTGAGTGGCTGCTTCACTTCCAGGCTGGGCAAGATAGGAAGACAGAGAGTCAGAAAGAAAGGGAAAAAGGAAAAGAAAAAAAGGAAGAAAAGAGGTCAAAGAAAACAAGGGCCATATTAGTTTGCAAATTTCATCTTTTCATCTCTTTTCTGGAAAACATCTGTGTTTCAGTGGGACCAGAAAACCTATCTTATCAACTAGCATGAGTCCAACGGCTGACTTGAAGAAGCTAGAAGTCCAGGTACTAGAAAGGGCTGTTGGCATGGGCTATGGATGTGAATAGCCACAAATAAAATTTGGTAACACCAAATGTGTTGTTTTGCCTGCTTGTTTTCCTGGAGAAAACAACCAATCTTACTAACAGTTTGGGAGCACATGTGGGTTAATTAGACAAGCAATCTTGCAAAATGGCCAATATGGCATAGTTCAATTCTCCTACAAGATTATACTTGGATACTGTATTTGTTTAGTGATTTTTTTCACATATGACAGAATCCAGTTAAGTCAACAATGCCAGATAGATTTGGAGCTCCTGTATTATCCTTAATGTCTTTTACAAAGATTTTTAAAATCAGACTGAGTGAATTGACTTTGTAATTTATGATCTGTAAGAACAAAGCTGTTGAATAAATTCGACAATTACATATTACCAAATATGTAAAGATAAAGACTTTAGTTTAAATGTTATTTTTGCATAAGTTTACTTACCGCCATATAAGCATTTGTTCCAACATACGTCTTGGCTATAGAATTCACCAGCTAAGAGACAAAACAGTCTGTTAGAACAATATAAAGATAATGTGGAAATAAAATGGGCAATTATTCCTCATTTAACCTACAATCATCATTCCTATAAATCAACTAAAAATTATGTAAAAGGGAACAAATTTATCTACAAAGGCATTAAAAATGATTAAATCTCTCTTTTCTTTTGGATGCTATTTCCACTTTAAACAAGCACAGCATTATAGTTTATAGCAGATAACCTTAAACAATTCTGTTAAGCAGGATGCTTATAGCTTTAGTACCCCAAACCCGCCTGATATAAAAAGTCAATTTGAAGGAGAATTTGAACACACTCATTTTTGAGTCAGATGGCTCAAGATGTGAACGAAGCCACATGCATTACTAGAATGAAATGAACACTAAATACACTGGAGGGATAACAGACTTTGACAACTCATAATACAACGCTGACCTCCTCTTTGGTCTTCGTGTTTGGCGGAGAGTAAAGGTGGCTGCGATTCAAATCAACATCACAGCGCGCTCATGGGTCACTATCACCGAGGTTCTCAGGGGAGGCCCAAAATGGAAATTAATTAAAATTTGTGCTGCACATTGTAATGGCCCACCACCATTGTTGCTCCCAATATTAATTTTTATTGTGGGCCAGTTGGGCTCCCCAGACACAGCTCCCACTCTGCCCTCCCTTTTGTCTGGCCAAAACGCTTTCATATCAAAGCTGCATATCAATGAAGTTTGCTATTCGTAAGTAGTAATTACAATATCAGCAGTTTTTACTGTCATTAAACAATGAACAATCATATTCTGATGAAGAAAACTCGCTCAGAGATTAAAAATGAATAACGTGTTCCCAGAGAGGCTAGCATTCTGGGGTTCTGTTTGTCTGGCAGCGAGGTGATTTTAATTCTAGGAAGCAGGAGAAACAAAAAAAAAAATGGAGTAGTAGAAGAAGGAAAAAGGAAAGAAGGAAGAGGTCTACCTGAGTGCTAACTCCAAAATCACAAAGCTTGACCTGTCCCCTTGTATTCACCAACATATTGGAAGGCTTCACATCTACAGTAGGATCAAAGGAAACCAAACAGTAAATAATTCAATACCTACATATCCGATGAGTAAAAAGAAAAACACAAATCAAGCTATACTTATATCTATGAAAATTAAATTATGTCATCAGATGATTAATTTCTAAATCCTAATACAAAATGCTTATAAACAATATATTAAGTTTAAAGGTCTCTGATATTCTCTATTTTTTTTCTGATTTCTGTTGGATCAAGGATTATTACTATAAGTGAAAAACATTATTATAACAAGATTAACATCTTGAAGTTTCTTGATCTTCCTGCCTTTTAGCCTAAATCCATATGGAAGCCTTTCTTTCTTTTTTTACAATGGTTTGGTTGCTCCAAACCTCTCTGTGCTCTCTCTTATGGATAACAGGAAGGAAAAACACTGTCATACAAGCACTGAGTCCTTCTTGATGTGCCTATTCCTGTGTCAACCATGACTCTCTAACACTCCTTCCAAGTAATGTACTCTGCCCTTTTCTTGTTGAGTACATGTCAAATTGCTAAAAATGACCTGAGCCACCATAACTGCTCTCCTTTACTCCAGTCTCTGTCTATTCCAATCCAATCTACATAGTCAAATAAGGTTAAATTTCCAAAAACCCTTTCATTCAGTTTTTCCCCAACTTAGAACTTAACTGGTTCTCCACTGTCTACAGAATAAAGTTCAAATTCCCTATCTAGAATGTTAACCCAATGCCTTCTTAGATCTTTTTCTTTTTAAAATTTTCTTTTATCATGAACTTAAGTTATCAATGAAACATGACTGTTGTCCTAGGTGATGAAAGCCAACTTCGTTTTCTGTTATTCATTTCTGCCTATCTTACGCTACACTCAACAAGCTTGAATGCCTTCCTGCAGGTCACCCTGTCTGGGCTCATGCTATTTTCCCCACCTAGAAGTTCTAACCACTCTTCTCTGCCTACAAGAGTAAGGTCTACACATTCCCCAAGATTCAAGTTACTCACGAAGAAAGTAGTTAAATAAAGTTACATTACTTTCATGAACCCTTTCTTGTCCATCTCAGTCCTAGGTAACCTCTTTGTCACTTGAACTTCTCTAGTACTCACTGTTAGTAACATGCATGTGGCCCTTGTGCGCTGTTGTGAATGATCAGTTTCTTTCTATACAGTCAAGTCTTCTTCCTTTAACAGGATTAAGCTTTTTAAGAGTAGTAACTGTCATGCATTTCTCAGTATTCTCTACAAATCTTTACCTTGCACATGTAAGGCTTGTCAAAAATATTAGGTGATTGATCATAGTTTTTCTCTGAACTCTTAAAGTAGCCAAACATTTCCCCTTTGGATCTTATAAAACACAATTTTAATGTAAAAGAATTCTTTTTTTTAAATTTTTTATTTTATTTATTTATAAATGTTCTACAATCACTTCCTTAAAATTAAGATTTTATCCCCCCACATCTTCTCCCCGCTACCCCCCTCCCTCCCCATGACAGCATACAATTCTGTATAGGTTCTACATATACTTTCCTATTGAGCATATTTTCACTATAGTGATACTATGTAGTCGCACTGACATAAGTGGAAGAAATCATATAACAAATCAAAACATAATACACTAAAACCCACACACACACAAACATGATCGGCTACATTCTGCGAATGACTTCCATATGTCTTTCTCTGAGTGTGGAAGGCATTTTGCCTTAGAAAATCATCATTGGGATATTGGCTAAGAAACAGAGGGGTAGA
>CM053769.1:581996002-582022779 GCA_028658325.1 Potorous gilbertii | reverse complement strand
GGCCGCAGCCTCCCAGGGGGTCCGAGTCCCAGAGATACCCCGCTCCCCTCTCAGCCCGTCTCTCTCACTGACCTGTCTGTGGGTGGAGGGACCTTCGTGGTCGCCGGAGATTCAGGTCCCTGCCGCCTGCTGGGCTCTGCTCGCTCTTCTCAGTGCCGCATGGCCGGGGCAGGGGAGGGGAGCGCTCGGCAGGAGAGGACTCCGCTCCCGTCCGGGGTACCTTTGCGGTCGGTTTTTCAGGGCTCTCTGCAGCAGAAATCTCCTTCACTGTGTTGCTGCGCGGCTTCCACTGTTCCAGAATTTGTCAGGAGTTCTTTTTAGAGGGAATCCATGGGCTGTGGGTTCGGACCTAGCATAGGTGAGTCTTTCTACTCCGCCATCTTGGCTCCGCCCCTCTACCTGTGCTTTTTACAACTAAAATACATTTCCTTTTTAATAACAGCTAACATGATCTCTGTATTTAAAAATAAAAGTGCAGAACATCCACATTATAAACATTCAGCTAACTTATCTTATATTTACCATAATCCATACCAATTACATATTCCCTAAAAAATTACGTCTCCCTAAAAAAAAGGGAGAACCATTTCACTCCTTAATATATTCATGTGGACATATCTTTAAAGTTTATTTTTTTTAATTTTTATTTAGAATTCTATATGAAGAATTATTTTAAAACTTGTTAGGTTGAACATAGACAATCCTGGCAGGCATTTACACCATAGTGGATATCAGGCAAACATCTTTAGTGCATGTCTTTTGCTCTTTTCATTCAAGTGCTCTCTCTCCCTTTGTTTTTCTTCTATTTTATGCTGTCTCCTGAGCCAGGCTCACAGAACAGTTTGGCTCGGTGTGCTTTGTTAATTGGTATGTCATCTGATCCTTTGAGACCTCTCTTCAACATGATCACTGTTTTATTGAAGTGGCTTGATTGATGTGTTAAATGATGAAAGCAAGGACAGCAGTTTAGAAAAATGTCTCAAGATAGGTGAAGAAGATATTCAGAGCACCATACAAGGTCATGGTTATTAAAGTAACACCATCAATTGATGTGGGGATAGGTGGTATTCCTAGGTTATATTCTACTGGCAAAGAGTAGAGCTAGAGTTTATTCCAGAGTTTTATACTTCTCCTTGCAGGATTAAAAAAAAAATCTAAGATTCTCCACCTTGGTATTCCCATATCTGTAGAGTTAGCCACTTACTCCTAAGTACTTTCTTAACACTGAAGCAACACATGCCTTTTAGCTATGTTGTAAGTGTCCAATCTATGTTTTGAATGCTGTCGTGTATTGACTGGACTTGCCATCTTCTCTGTAGGAATGCAGCAACTTTCTTGGCTTCAAAGCTAGTAGGGGAAATTCACAATTAGAAAATTAAACAGTGACCTTTTGGGAGGTTTTAATTTGGTTATGTTTTTTTAAATTCACTTTGGCCAGACCTCCAAGAAAGTGGATGTTAATAGATAAAGCAAATGTCTCTGAGTTGTAAGAAACGTAGCCCTTAGACTATTGTGTATTTTATTCACCCTCACAGTATTTACAGAACTTTAGTAGATCCTAAATTAATTCATTCAAAGCCCATTTTGACTTTTTCATTTAAAGGCCTTTTTGAGTTTCATGTTTCCATTGTTGATATTGTAAGTTATATGCCACTCTTCATTCTGAAGCACAGATTTTCAGTCTCATCTCTTTGCCATAATATTTATTTGAGACCAAGTCCTGATTTACAGAATAATAGGTACAATGTGTTTCTATTTTTATGTAATAATAGGAGAAATATGCCTATATGTTATATATCTGGAGATTTTTCCCTTCCTTTCCCCCCCTCCCCTTAGTATTACTATATCATGGAACTGCTTCATTTTTCTAACGAAAACAGCTTTCAACCAGAATGTGAGTTTTTATTGGGAAAATGGAAAACAATAGTTATATATAAATATCAGTAATTTTTTTTTGATGGGTAGGTAGGGTTTAGCATGAGAAGTGAAAGCAATCTGGTATAACTTGGGAAATCTTAAGAGCCAACTCTGTGGCTAAATATGCTAAAACAAATTCATGTCAGAACAGACTCATCAAAAAAATGAAAAAGATGTTTTACGTTATTCGCAGATACATAGGACACAGTGAATGAGATGAAATACTATATAGCTTAGGCCCTCTCGCTCAGTTTTCTGACCTCCAAAAGAAGTCTGGGAGTGTGGTGGTAGTTTCCTGCCATATTTTGCTCAGACTTTAGGCTTGTAATTCCAGGATCACTCAACTCCACCTTAATAGTGATGACTGTTTCCATTAGTTTGTTTAGACATAGTTACTCTCTGATGTGGCTAGATAAAAACAGGTATAAATGATGAGATGTAAGTAGCTACAGCTTCTTGTTCGTATGTGCATACTTCACCTACCTTGGAATGTATCAGGGGTTTGTGATTTCATCAGTGTAGATAGTGTCTCTCCCTGTGCAGACAGAGCAGCCCTTGCCTTTAACAAATGTTTCTGTGAGCTTCTATGAGCAGAAATGTTCAGCTTCCTGTGGCCCTTCTGTTGGTGGTTTGGTCCTTCACACCGGCTTAGCTAGTCCTTGAGTAGTAAGACATAGAGAGTGCCCCATAAAGTCTCGGTGCAGTGTAAAGCTATTTAAATTATTAAAGTTTTAAATTACACAAAGGCTTTTGGGACATCTTTTGTAGTCTGTTCCTGGGCCTGTTTTTGAAGCTTTGCCAGCGTAGTCAGAACTGTCAGAGCATGTGCTCACCAGCATAGCCTTCAAGAAGCCTGGGACATTCCGGGTCCCTGAGAAGGTTTTAGAGGAAGACTTTAGTGAAGGAGAACCTCTGAAATATTATCATAAAATATTTATTGAACTTTTATTGAGTACCTAGCCCTAAACTAGATACTTTGGCAATTTAACAATGTATAAACATGGTCCCCAGTTCTGAATGGTTTATAACTAATAAAGTATATAATAATAGTACTCTGCATGCCCTGAAGATTCAGTCACCATATACAGTAGAAATCACAAATATCAAATGGCATATCATCTCTCTGTTATTATTCCGGTAAATTAGAACATTCAACTTTGATTATGAGATATGCATTTTGGGCCCATTGTGCAAGAAAGGGACAAATTTTAAATCTAATAAAAATAGCTGATAATTAATGATTTTTGGATGCCCTGTGTGATAAGAGTTGGTAATCATTCGTCCGTTTCTGTATCATAAAAGCTGTTCTCAGAGTTGGCACTGGTTGACCACTCTTAGTGCACTGCTCAGTATTTAAATTGGTGTTAAAGAGACTTCTTATTCTTTCCTTGGTTAACTGTATTAAGGATTACATATGGAAATTGGATCTGATTCCTGTATGTGTCTTATGTGGTAGTGCCGCTAATGAAGAAAGTTACTTGCTAGCCAGACTTGTCTGTAGAAAACCAGTAGTGGAGAAAAGAATCAAGGAGGAGACATATCCAAAAGCATGAGAAATGTCGAGATAAGTTCCCTTAGTATGGAGTCAGAATTGACTGAAATATGGTTGTGCAAAATATCATGAAATGCATCTGCCACCCATCCTCTCCATCCTGTGTTCCTATATTGGGCTTCCAATTTAGTAAAGTTTTCTTTAGTGGATGTTTGGAGTGGGGGGAGAGGTAGACTGGGGAAATTGTTTCTGCAAAACTATTGAAACTTATTGCACAATGAGGTTTTTGTTGTTGTTTGTTTGTTTCAGTCATGACCCCATTTTGGGTTTTTTTGGCGAAGGTAATAGAGTTGCATGCTATTTCCTTCTCCAACTCATTTTACAGATGAGAAAATTGGGAAAAACAAGGGTAAGTGACTTTCCCAAGATCTAACAGCTAGGAAGTGTTTGGGGCCAGATTTGAACTCAAGGAGATGAATTTTCCTGACTCCAGGCCTAGTGCTCTATCCATTGAGCCACCCTGCTGCCTTCTATCATAAAAGTATCAAAGCAGAGATTAATGCCCATCTGTTAGGAATGCTGTAAGAAGATTTCTTCCCTGATCTCCAGTGACTTCTAATGTCTTCCAAATCTAGCTTCATGATTCTGTGATATTTCTGCAGCTAAAATGGTGATGTCTGTAGGAACTTCATTAACTTTTGTACAGGACTCCGTGAACAGTACCAGTAGTTAAATTAGTTGGCCCTTTAAAAGACATGTCAAACTCCATGAACGAGTCATAGACCGTGTTTGTGCACAGATTCTGGGTGTACTAGATCTGTTGTCATTTACTGGCACAGCATCATTTTAACAAATGGTATTGCAGTATGCAACATGGTACTTTATACTAAAGCACTTATATCTAATCTCTTTTAATCTTTCTGACAAGCCTCTGAGTTTTTCCACAGCATTCCTGACAGATGGGCACTAATCTCTACTTTGATACTTATGATGGAGGGCAGCTAGATGGCACAGTAGGTAGAGCACTGGGCCTGGAGTCAAGAAGACTCATCTTCCGAAGTTCAGATTTGGCCTCAGGTACTTACTGGCTGTGTGACCCTGGGCAGATCACTTGACCCTGTTTGCCCCAGTTTTCTCATCTGTAAAATGAGCTGGAGAAGGAAATGGCAAACCACTCTAGTATATCTTTGCCAAGAAAACCCAGTGGGGTCACAAAGACTTGGACATAACTGAAACTACTGAACAACAATGAGATGGATACGGATGGTGTTATCATCCCCATCTGACAGAGGAGGTACTGAAGGACCATTATGTTATAACTTGCCCAAGGGACACAAAAAAAAAAAAATCAGTAAAACTCATTTAAAAGCAAACTCTTGCCCAAGGTCACCAGACAAGTGAATGGTTAGAACCTAGCTCTCCTGACCCCTACTCCAGTGCTTCTTCCCCCATATCATAGAGGAGGGCGAGTAAGTAGATTTTTAGAAATGTTAGTGTTATCATAATAAGATCCTTTGCAAATCTTAAAGCTCCATGTATAAGTTTAGTTGAAATAGACAAATAAAAATAGCTAGATTTATCTGTAAAATCTGACTCCCACATTATATATTTAAAGAGAGTGTAGCTTAGTCTTTGATCTAATCCTCTAACTAGTTTACAGATAACACAGCAGTATGTTTGTAGTAGATAAATGCACACCAGCAAAAGAGACTTGCAGATTTCTGCCATTTGTAGCAATCTGTCAGGAGCCTTCCCCTGACCTATAGGTGAATGACTGCGTGTGTCATCTTCCAACTTACCAAAGGTAAAGATGAATTGCACGGATGCTGGAAAACAGCAGACAGCGCATTGTGTTCCTAGCACTAGGCGGAACAAGGCATTGACCTCACTTGATTTTAACTCAATTGACTTTGAAATATCCAGAGAACCATAAAGATTAGGGTACATTTTGAAGGCCAATCCTCTGCATAACATAGAATTTGATGCTTATTGTTATAAAACTCACTGAAGAGAAAAATTTAGAAAAGAAGAACATTGAATGCCTATCCCAGATATATGCATCCAGAGATTCCTGGAGTACACAAGGTGAATATTAAATAAGTCGATTCAAAGCATCATTCTTTTACTCTTTCACTTCACTGGAGACTTCAACTACTTGTTGGATTAAACACATATTTGAGTGCTTTGGGGTACTACAAATTGAGCTTTTCTCGTCATAGCTTAACCTTATTTAAACTAAGAAAATTCATGGCAGTTTTTAAAAAACAACAAACTACCCATCTAACCAGTGATGCTTAAATATGAAAAATAGTCATTTTCTTTGTTAACATATCTTTCCATAACAGTGACATAAGCAGGACTCATCTGTGTGAGACTTGCAAACGCTATTACTCAAATTGAGAGGTTCTAACATTCATCAGATATGTAAAATGAAAATCAAATGTGTTTGTCACTGTGTTAAATCTCCACCTGTGAGAGGCCATCATCACAGGATTAGAGCTGGAAAGGACCTTAGAGGTCATCTAGTCCAATCCCCTCATTTTACAAATGAGGAAACTGAATCCTGGAGGGCTACAGTTAACTGAGTTTCCCAAGGTCACACAGTAAGGGCACAGATCTGAAATTTCAACCCAGGTTGTCTGGTTCCAGAACCAGTATTTCACTCATGCAACCATGCTACCTCCCTAGGGAGATGTCAGTGAAGAATTATGTAAATAAAAAGCATGGCATGGAACTGTCATTTTTCTCAACAAGTCAAACAACTTTTAATTAATGTGAACCTTACACAAGGTTCAGAGTTAAGTAGCATATATTATACAGAGAAGTATAACATGTCCTTAACATCAAGAAGTTGATAATCCAGCTAAACAAGCCATAAATACACTGAATACTACTTCAGTATCTGAAGGATATATAATTTGGGCTATGGATCAAAACCCTCCAATACCTTATAGAACATCTTCATAAATTATTGTGACTGAAAAAAAAATCACCTGATGAGCTTTCTGTCAGACTTACCTGGCATGATCTTCTACCAGTGGACACAGCCTATCACCAAGCCTCCACTCAGCAGCTTGGAGCTGGGACCTTCTGGAGTTTGTATCATGCTGGCATGACCTTTGAGAAAATTGGGTCCTTTGGTCCCTTATGCACCAGGAGGAGTCACCATGGTGAGACTTCAACAGAAGAAACAGTCAAATGCCAAATAGATCTATGTTTTCCTAAATTTGGGTATTCTATCCAAAAATGCAGGTTGCAATAAGTCTTCCACGCCTACATATCTTATCCCTGTCTCCATCTTTCAGGAAGAACATGAGCCATCCATAGGTTAACTTTTTGTCATGTGACCAGCCCATCTTCTTTTTCAGTTACACATTTTTTTGATGATAGCCTTTATGCTACTTTCCCTTTGTTACTTATGTCCTCTGTGCATCCCTTCAGTGTGGGACAATGGAAATAGTGCAGAATTCAAGTCACAGGACGTGAGTTCAAATCATGGCTCTGTATCTTACTTACCCACTTGGTCTTAGGCAAGCCATTTAGTCACTTGAGATGTATGTTTCCTCTACTTTAAAATGAGGAGATTGGACTAGGTCATTTCTAAGGTCCATTCTGGCCTTGCATTTACAGTCATCTAATCTATGATCCTAACATGCCAGATCATGAAATACTAGTATCTGAAGAGGAAATATGTGCCAAGGTTTTGGTTTTTCAAACCAACAAAACTAAATAACAACAAATCCAGACATGCAAAGGATTTGACAAGATAAAATATTTCCAGTTGAATGGTAGAGTCAGTGATTGGTGTGAACACAGTGGAGGAATAGAGCTCTATATAAAGGGATTTCTGAGGAAGAAGCTTGAGTGGCTATTAAAGGATAGATAGGTTGAGATTCCATCTGTCCATCATTGCTCCTCCTCCTCTTAACAAGAAAACCCAGTGCTCTTGATAGTACATTTTGATCTGTGTAGATATGTTTGCAGTAAATTCACTTTTCACTTGGAAAAATAAAATACTTGCTCTCATCCATCATGAGTAAACTCTATCATTCTTTAATTCGGAGTCTCTCACTTCAGTCCCCCTCAGTGCATAGAACATGATTTAAAAAGAGACCTTTACAGCCATTTAAGTGACTTGTAGAGATTTAGCTATGTGCTCAGATATTGTAATTACCAGTGCTCTGAGTAGAGCCATGGATGGCCATCAACATGGAACAATTAAAATGTCTTATTTAAAGCTACAGTTTGGGGAGTCTCAGTGTGGAAATTTTTTTTTAACAACTACTACTAGCTGTCCCTTGTTTATTCTAGGTTAGCTGAAAGGTTATATTAAAGTCAAACATTTTTATTCTGTGAAGGGAGGGTTTAGACATGTTTCTTTTGTTGGGCCTCTGGACGAGTTCCCAGACCTTTTTGGAAAGGAGGAAGGAAATTCTGCAAGGCAAGTAGCAGTCGGGCATATGTGTTCATGGGGCAGACATGGCGTGACCAAGATTTAAAGAATCAAAGCAGTAGCCTTCAGCACGAAGCCCTTTTTATCACCCTTACCCAGCCATCACAATGAAGAAAGACAGTGTCCAGCTGTAGCAGTAGTTTGGTAGTGGGAGAATTAGAAGTAAAGGTACTAGTGCCTGAGGGGTGGGTCATGAATTAATAATTGCTCTGTGGCGGATGAGCCCGTCAGAAGAGCTGAAAATGAGGAAGTTGCCTTGCAGAGCGCTATCAATCACTCAGTGACCATAACTTGCAGTAATTAGTGTATTTTATGGGCCTTTGCTTCAGTGGCTCGAAAGCACATATGCTCCAGTCACAGCTAAACTTTGCCGGAGTAATATTCCAGGGTGATTTATCCTCTTGCTGCCCTGGGAGGTAACCCTATATTAGGTGAAGCTTGTGAACTAAGCTGCAATAAAGTGTAAGTTTAGGTACAGTTTGCCCAGGTTGAGACCTCCATGTATCATGCTTTCCAGCATTCACAGTTTGGCTGCAGTGGTCAATCACTTTTAACAGTGAAACAAACACAGCAATTAAAGGAACAACATTAGGATGTTGTACTTGTGAATTACTGTTGCCCTCTCCCCATATAAGCACCCACTGTAATAAGCCCATCTCTAATTAAAAAAAAAAAAGTCCACACTATTAGAGGCATTTTTTCGAAATGCTTTCTTTTCTGTATTATCTTTATTAGTGGTTTACTGGATAAACCATAGAACATTTAGAATGATAGATAAGTGCAGCTGTTTGGTTTATTTATTTTGGCATCATTGTGTTTGGGTCCCCCAAGTTAAAGGCCTGGCTTAGAATCATGCTTTATAGGAAGAACCTAGATGTGCTGTCTGTTCTTAATAAGCACTGAAGTATGTTAAAGAGCAGGAGTGATAGAAGGCCAAATGGTCAGGATGGGGAGCCTTACCTTTCACACAAAGAAAAATATGTTATTTGTAAAAATCTCCTGAGAGACCAGCATTCTCTCTATGGTATCATGGATACCACATTGTATTTTCAGGAGGTTTTGCCGAAAATTCATTTGACCATTGTCCAAACATCAGTGGAGCCCAGAATTCTTCATCATTTACCAAGTTCTGCTGCCAGCCCACAGTGGGCAAATTCTGGTGTTTCCTCAGTGTCCTGCTCTACAAAACAAGGACAAGAATTCTGTTTTTGATGAAGCTTTTGGAGATCCTTTAGAGGAACGTATTATGGGAAAATCAAACGTTGACAGTAGGCTAACAGGCTCACTGCTCGCCTCCAAACACTACAGGATCAAGATGTTTCCCTATCATTCTAATAAGTTTCCTTAAATTTACTTAATTAAACATTAGCAATAAACTTCATTTCTAAAGTCCAGAGGTTCAGAGGATTACATGATCTGGTGCTATTGTCATTTTTATTGCCTTGTCTTTAATTTGCAATGTATTTTAATATCGTACAAGTTAAGAAATAATAGTGAAACAAACTAATTGTCTTTAATTAAAGTGAATTAGGTTTTGAATTTAATATATTTGTTGTAGTAAAACTGATAACGGAGAATGTCCCAAAGGTTATTAGGGCATATTTCTGTTGGGCCTGATGGTGTTAGTAATAACCCTCTTTCTCCTAGTTCTAGACATGAACAAATATGTCACTTCATCAGTCTCTGTTACTCGCACTTATGCCCCTCCACGGGGGTTGCAGATTCCACAAGTTATCAGCTAATGGCGTTATACATTAAAAATTGAAGCTTTCCTCACTCTGAGGCCATTCAAGGCTTTGTTCTTAAGCCCCAGACACTTTGGAGTGCAGCTGCAAACTATAGGCAGAAGATTAAATTAATTTGTAACTCTTTTTTTTTTGGGTCCTGCATTACTAAATCCTCCACATTTAATTGAAACCCTACTTCAAGATGCTTTGTGTTTCTGCCCTTCTTTGTTGTCAGTTGAACCACGGAAGCACTTTAACACTGGTAAATTGCTGTGATATCCTTTGGATTTTTTTTTTATCATGCAATAAGAGGACAGTGAAATTGATATATGAGAAAGAAAGCAAAATCTTAGGGTAGATTTTTGAGGTATTTAATATTTATTAAGGTCCTTCACCAGCATAGTTTCAGATGATTTAAACGATCTATCTAGGAATGAGTAAATTGGTCTAGGAATGAAATCTCACCTAGGGAATTTTATGTAATCCAGTAGTTAAGTCTGATTTTTTGAAAGTTTCCCTATGTCTGAATGTTTCAGACTGGCTGCTGCTTTTCTATAAAATGAGGCTTTAACGGCAGCACACAATCTAAATGCAAAATCCTTAGATGGAAATTTAATTGTGTAAAATGTGCACGAAGTAATTAAGAACAAATTTTAGAACATTTCAGACTATAAAGTCCTCCTTCAGCTAGATCACTGGCTATATGGTAAGTGCTTATTTTCAATTTGCAGTTATGCCGAGAAACATAGAATGTATCTAAATTAAGAATAAAAAAAAATCCCACGCTCTTCAGTATAACTGTAAATTTTAAAACTACTGGCACAGTGTTGTTGATAAACTAAGGAGACTTCATCACCTAAATATATGCCCCATACTTCCTTTCCACACTTGTTTTCCAATGACAATATGTATTTTCTTTTTGTCATTTGTACCTTAGCAATGTAGATAATTCTTAACTGTAAGGAAAACTATTTCTATTGCTTGGCTAAATAAGGATTCCCTTTCCTAACTTTTTATAGAATTTCTGCCTTGTACTTTCCTCTCAATTAGCATTATCCTATACATATTTGAGCTTCAGATTTTCAAATTCAACCATATTAAAATGCCTCAAACCAATACTCTTCAGAATGAGATGAATCCCCAGTATGATGAACTCTGTAAGAGAGGAAACTCAGAGAGCATTCCTAGTTTTACAACAAAATATGAGCAGCTTGGTGTTATCTAAATATATTCCCAACTGGTAGATGTTTTTAGAGCATTCTTTTTTGCCTTTTAAATAATAACTTGCCCAAAATGAGCATAGTACTCTTCAGTTTGCTGAACCTTAAGTATTTGGAATCGAAATGCCCTTTAAAAATCACCAAAAACCAACACTAAATAGGATCCAGGAGAAAAAGGGGAAAATGTAGCTTTTGCAGAGCTTCTCTATTGTGAGCTGCCCCCCTCCTGGGAGTGGAGGGGAAGGGAGTCTTTTGATAGATTACTATTGCTTGTGAGCTCCTGTATTTTTAAGTATATTTTTTTATTGGACCTAAGCTTCCTATATTTAAATGTGTCTTTCGTAAAGATGATAAAGGGAACAAAAATTTCTATTGGCATAGCCTTAATCTGTTTGCTTTGTTGGGATTCTTCTTTTTTTTTTCTTTAACTGTTAACCTATTTATAAATCTAAATCTACATACAAAGGTCATTGGTTGGCTGAACTTAAACCATTTTACTCAGTAAATTTAATTAAGAAAATACAGTGCAACTCATAAGCAAATGAGTTTTTTCCTAGTTTTAAACCAAACCACCCTCTTGAGTGCTGATTGCCTTGCTCGACCCCTGGTGATACAGAAACAGGCAAAATTAAAAAGGACATTAAAGCTTCATTAAATCTGAAACACATTTAGTACAGTGACATATCTGCAGGCCATTTCAGGGAAGATTACATACTCTCTTTTGTAAGTTTTCTAATTTATAATACCTTGACAATAAAAAGGGGTGGAGGGGTGGAGAGGGATTAGAGAAGAATGCAGATAGATCAATAGATCTGTAGGGGTAAAGGATACAGAGCCACTGTGGACTATTTCTGAAATTCTCACTCCTAATGTATGTTCTCTCTTCCCCATAGTGGAGTCATTGATTTTTTTAAAAAAAACTTTTGACAGCCCCATAAAGAACTTGTTCTTTATGCTCTGGTATCTGCTCAGAGCCCTTTCCGTTATTTACTATCTTAAACAAAGAGTTTGATAAAGGGCTGGCTGGGTCTACCATTGTGCTATTGCCTATCGTTATTTTCCTTCTGCTTTGCCACCAGACAAGTATTGTGAAGTATAAATATTGCAACTGCATTAGGCCTGGGAACATAGGAAAATGGAGAGTGTGTCTTATTTGTGTCTTAGAATTGGTTTTTAATGCCAGCCCAATAGTGCCACTGCCTATTTCCACAACTTAGGGGTGTTACTTCCTGGAAAGATGTACAGTGTGACAAGTAATAGAGGAAGAAGGATTGTGCTCCTATTACAGTGGCCTCTACTGGTCATGGACAGGAGACATTCTCCTGTCCTCCAGTGCCAAGGCAGTGCCTTCAAAGGGATTCTCCTGGGAGACTAGTTGTCAAAGAGGGATGAGGTTCAGTAGGATGTCAGGGAAATGTGCAAGAAAAAGAAAGCATGGCTAGTCACAGAGTGATGAGTTCACAAGTTCAAACTTGGCCACCTGTCTCCAAGCACCCAGTCTGGACTTGTAAGGAAAGACTTCCAAACTGACCAACCCATCTTGAATTATCATTAGCCAGTTTTCTTGTCTGTAGGAACTGGGTGAATATAAAGTGATGCCCAGCACCACTTTTGACTAATGCTAGCCAAAAAAGCAAACGCTTATTTCCAGGTTTACTTACAGTCTGGCTTTTCAAGAGGAGAAGACACATGATGGGTAGAAATAGGAAGCGTTGGGGCTTTTTGTTTTGTTTTGATGATTGAGAAGAATGGATTTCTAATTCCTTTTCTTTTTCTTTTTTAACATTCCATGTCCCATTTTTTTAACCTTTAACTTTCAAAAGCCAAGGATCAGCATACTATGCCTATTCAGGTCCCACTTTCAGCAGGATGCTCTCAGTTCATGATACAAGCACCTTTTCCTGATACGGTTGGCATCCGCTCCAGGCTGTGCTGTGAGCAAAGTTCTTACCACCCTAGCCAGCCAGATAAAATTCAGAACTCTTCTGTTTCTTGTCTTTAAAGGGGAAATAAATTTTTCATGGTAATTTTCCAACTCTGTGAAAAAAATACATACAAACATATAATCTAGAGATGAGTGTAATGCTAGGAAGCAGCTTTTAATGAGCCATCACTTTCTGTCATCTTTGTGTGGAATAGTATGTGCCCTTAATCAGCATATTATTGACGTGACAGCCCATAAGGATTCCTCCTGAGTCATTATGCAGACTCCCGTTTACAAAATATTAGGGTGGACATTCAACATAGTAAGTGGGGACAAAGTATCTTACTCCACATTTTCAGATATTTTTGTTGACATGCAACCAGCAAGCCAAAAAAATAAACTCTTAGAGGCTTTGCTAACTACCCGTTTATTGTATCTTTTCTATTTATGTTGGGAATGGGGGAAAGTACAGAAAAAAATGTTTTTGAATTAATTTTCTGATGCCATGAAATATACTGAGCATTAATAGATCCTTGGTAAATAAAATATGCCTATAAGGTAATGAAACTCCTTATTCAACAAACACTCAACTAACGCATCTAAATGAATATTTTCTCTTCAAAGTAGTCATTTTAGAAAACTTTAGACCTTTTCTAACTCTACTGCCTTTGTTCAAACTACTTTGTGCATTTTTTAACATATCTTCAGCATTGGTAAATCTCAAACCCTTGAGACTAAATAGAATATTTGGAAACTACTAAATGTAATTTATTGACTCATTCAACAGTAATCATTTATTAAGTAACACTTGTGTGCAATCCAATCCCACAAGCATTTATTGAGTGCCTTCTATTTGCTAGGTTGATAACAATGACAAAATGAAAGTATTTTCTGCCATGAAAAGACTTAGATTCTGTTGTAATGAATGCACAGCATATTCTAGACACTGGAAGAGATAAAAAGGTAAATGCGACACAGTTCTTGCCCTCAAAGAAGTTATAATTGAAAGCTAAATCTGGTGCTAGGAGGCTGAGATCAAACTGGGAAATACTGTTACTGATCCAAAATGGGGCATGGCCGTAAAAGTAATGGTCCTATTTTTTTTTTTTTTTGGTGACTCTGAAAGCAATTCCACTAGAGAAGTTACAAAATGTTTTATGCAGTGACATACATTGTATGACTTTTCAAGGTGACTAAGGGATGTGACTTATTTAAATGTGAAACTTCTGGTATACTTGCTTTAAAAAAAATAGCATGGCTTTGTAGTCACTTTTCCTTTTCTTGGGTAAATCACTCCTTTGCTGAGGAGGAGCAGGAGACCCAGATTAAACAGTTTACAAATAGTAGATTGCAGCTAGTTACTAGACTTCTAGGTCAGTCTTCATGTTTCCCTCTCTTTTCTTCCTTGACCCAGCTTCACAGTCTTGAAATAGTTTTACAGCATCAACGGCTAAATGACTGAAAAATTGCTAAGAGGTCACATGGCAATAGCATTACCATAGTCTTTCAATTCCATAATGTCGTACATTTCAAGGTCATGAAATATTTACTAAACACTTGAGTAGTAATAATTATTCCCATTTTATAGAAGGAAAGCCAAGACCATGAGAGGTTCCCTAATTGGACAGTTATTTCTGTAGTAATATATTCATTATACTAAAGGCATAGTGGTAGGAATGTTGGACTTAGAATCAGGAAGACCTGTGTTCAAAAACAGCCTCAGACACCATAGCAATGTGATTCTGGGCAAATCACACAAGTTTTTAGAACCTTGATTGCCTTATTTGTGAAGTGGGGATATGAGTAATGCCGGTCTCATAGGGCCTTCATGAAGACAGAGGGGGGAAGATAACATATGTAAATCACCGTATATTAAGAAACTGTCTGGTAAGTATTCTATGTTGTCATTACTTTTAAATATCAGTACACATATGTAAGTCTAGATGATATTTACATAATTGATGTTATTACAGAAAGAAAAATTTTGAAGGAAACTTTAAGAAGTTAGAAGTAAAACATTTCAAGGAAACAATACTGTCTATTTAATTGTCAATTCTAAATACAGCCTTTAATAGGATTATGGGATTATTTTTAGGTCAAGTGTTTTAACGTGGTGGGAGAGGGGGGATGGTATGTTCTGCTGGATACAATCGTGAAATTTAGTACTTGTCTGTCTTAAGGAAATCTACCCCGCATGCAAATCTATAACTAGACAAATATTATTTCCTTTCCCAGCTTGCTCTTGGGAGGTTTCCATATCCTCAGGTAAGATTGTTCATTACCGCCGTTCGCCACTGTGACATTCATTCCTATGTATGAAGGTGCAGGGAGCAATCGTGAACATTTGAGCCACATACAAATAAATCTGTCCTGTTAAATTGAAAAGCGATATCTTAAAGGAGTCATTTAGAAGTCTCTATTGATTTTTGATTTTTTTTTTAGCTCCAGATTTTTTATTTTTCTGAGAGGGATGGAAGCAATAATCACGCTGCTTCTTTGTGAGACTTTGGCATCGGTTCTTTTTTTCCTGAGCCTCAGTTCCTGCACTATATGCTTGTATTATGCAGTGAGGAAGAAAAGTCCCTTTTCCCTGATTTCTTCTTTGGGAATTTGAATTTAATTGAAAAGGTTTGAATTGGAAAACTAAAAAGGAAAGAATCTGGCCTACGTCATTGTTTCAGTGTTTTGGTAATCAAATTCAATAAAATTGGCACCAGATTTTATAAGGGAGTTTGATTTTGCACCTTGTCATGCCCTATTCCCTATTCTGTGCTCCCCACCCCTTCATTCCCCCATCTCAGAATATAGATTCTTCAATACACTAACATTAATGACTAAATTCTAAACATTGCTTCAAGATATATATGTTCCAAAGATATGCCAGAACTAAAAATATAAGCCACATCTTAGTTTGAAAACAATTCCCCATTGTAGGAGGAAAAAATTAAGTGAAATACCCAAGGGGTGGAGGGGTGGGTGGGTGGGTATCGAATGAATAATTTGAATGTTTTCCTCTGGTTTGCACTCACTGTTTTTCTGGCATCTTGGTCTGTACAGGCCAGAGTGCCTGAAGGCATGTCTGATTTAAAGGTGGTGTTGGTCTCTGCTCTTTAAGCATCTATTAACTTGCTATTATTATGCAAATAACTGTTGTATTACACATACTAATTTATGCGTGGTTAGATTATGCAGATGCATCACCACCATGGTTATTGAATAAAAGGATGGAACTCATTCTCTTTACCATCTTTATAAGCTGTTTTAAACAAATTCTCTAGGCACCCATGTGGGAAACCTCTTGTTTCTTGTCCTTTTTAAAGCTCAAGCTGTCTGATAGCTAGGAGAAACCATCCAGGTTGTTAGCAGGTTGTATCACAGTATTGTAGCCGTCTTTTTCATGCTGACTAGTTCCTTTGTGTAAGCATAACTTCTTCTTTAGAGTAAATATCCATAGGTTACTAGCCTGACATGCATGCTAACACTAGTTTTGAATGAAATTTTAGCGTACCGGTTCTTCATGCTTTCGACATGTGCATATATAATGTGTAATATGCATAATACAGATTATGAATTTGGATTAAACTTTTAGCCAAACCTCTGGACTAGCAAGTAAATGTTAAAATCATTTATTTAGGACATTTTATTCCAGGTCTCAGAATTGAAAAAGAACACAAGGCTGCATCCGCACAATTTGTGGTCCACATTCCAAAGATGACAAGAAATGAGGCCATTACCAGATGCTCGGGATGCCCATGTTTATTTTAAAATAGACAATGAGTAATGGCTCCAGGAGATCGCACTGGCTAATAACTTAGGAGACATGAAGAGTTAAAAGCTAAGATATAACTTTGAAAAGGGCCCAGTATTCTGACAGTGCATACATGGTAGCAATTCTGGTCTATTGGGCACCTACTGGGCGTTTTTTTTCTTAATGTCTAAATACACATTTACTTGATCGGTCAAGTGGAAGTTGGAAAAATTCAAATACACTGAACTCCCTAGTTAGCACTGACCTTTATGCCAGAGTAGTGAGAAGCAGTTTTCCTTGACTCCTGATTGAGTGTTGTCACCAAATAGAGATTTTATTAGAAACAACCTTTGCCACCATCAGGCCTATTTCCCAGAGCTAAATTTACAAACAAAACTTTGTCTCCTTGTTCAAAGCTAGCAATGATTTATGCTCTGCTTTGAGTTGACAATTTGAATTTTGCCAATTTCACAACCTATTAGTATAGTGTCATGAAGGCTAGAGGTGGGAGGAAAATGGCACTTCTTTTTTCTCTTCTACTCAGGCCAAAAAAATATATATATATAGCAAGAGTATAGTATTTATGCTTATTTCTAAGGCTAAACTATGCAATGAAAGCTGCCTAGTACTTGCTTTGAAAGTGCAGTCATTAAAGCACACTTAGCCAACATAATTCATACTACAGACATTGTTATACTCATTTTACAGGTGAGGAAACTGAGGCCCAAGGAAGTTAACTGGCTTGCCCCTATGAACACACAGCTAGTAAAGATGGGCAGTATTCAGATCCAGTGCTCTCCTTACTTCACACCCCACCACTGGATGATGTCTGATATTGAGGATCAGCAGAATGGCTTTGTGGGCAAAGGGTTCTTTATGTGGATCCTTGAGTGTGCGAATCAAGTCCCTGGCAGTGACAGAACCTAAGCCATGACTCCTCTTCACTCCTATCTCATTCAGTGACTCTGCCTTATCACCTGCACTGACTCAATCTTCTGAACGCTTTCCTGTGTGAAGTTCCCCAGAGATGATCAGGTGTGAAATAACTTTCAGAAAGACAACTCTCTTACCTGACAGGTCAAAAGATTCTACCCAAAATCTAGCTGATTTAGAACTAGACCCATCTGGGGCTAGGAGGGAAGGGGGAAAGTCATTTTGTGTTGATAGGACCAGGAATAATGAGAAAACATTTGACCTTAAAGTGACTATTGAGTATGACCCAAGGGAGAAATCTCTTTAGTTTCAGAATACTCCCTTCCATCCTTACACCTTTCAAAAACATTCTGAAGCCTTGAGTCTATTCCAGAACTCAAAGCTTAATTCGAATGCCACTGCCAGTTTTTGCCATCCTGATATTTCCAAGGTAATGTTTGAGTCCTTAAATATTTCATCAATACTACATAGGGTTTGAGTATAAAAAAAAATCCCTTTGAAATATGGAATCCAAAGGCCTATGAATGGATAACAGCAATGATAGCAATAGCTAATATTTATATATAGTGTTTCAAGTTTTATAAAGGGCTTAAATATCTTGTCTCATTTGACCATCCCCACAACCCTGTGAGACATATTACAATATTACTATCTACATTGTACAGGTAAAGAAACAGACATAGAAATTTTAAGTCACTTGCCCATGGTATGACCATGGAAGAGTTGGAGGCAAGGTTCAGGTTCAGCCCACATCATCACAATGTCTCTCTAGCCTATAGATGAGTAGCTTACAGGCTAGCCATTCCCTCTATTGTAATTAAAGACCTTTGCAGACTTTGAAAGAGAATGAGATTATCTTTTACAGTAAAAGTATCCAGCATACTAATAGTAGTATGAGTGATCTAATGAACCAAATCTACTTCATCTTGTCATTTTTTCTCAGATTCCTTTAATCAGGTCAGCAGTAACAAGATATGGTATTAACCCATTGCCCCTATTTCAACTTTGCATCAGATTAGGCCGTTCCTAACTGTGGTATTTTTCCACACCCTAATGACGAACCTTTTTATCCAAAGTGGCTAGGCAAAAGGAGATTTGGTTTATGTACTGGTCCCAGCCTGCTCTTTCCCAAGGCAGGGATAGTGGCTGTGTGGCCATGTATAAATATGCTGGTGGTCAAGGGGAGTGATCTGGAGAGAAATAAAAAATATCTTCCTCTTATCAGAGTTAGATATGGTTCAGGTTGGGCAGTTGGGAATGATGACTTACAAGGTCTGTGCCAGTCTTTTTTTTTTCAGCTGATAGTTATATTAGAAGACTGATTTTATGAAAAGAATGTAGAAATTAAGAAACCTGCTTTCTACCATTTAATTTCTTGTATGATCTTGGACCTTGGCTCTTACTCTAACCTTCCTGGACCTTAGTTTCTTCAGCTGTAAAATGAGGATGATAACGTACACCTCACCCAAGTGTAGAGAAGTTATGCGGATCATACAAGATAATGAATGTAAGTTCCCAACTTCACATTCTACCTAAATTCAGGTCAGCAAGGGTCCGCTGAAGCTTGTGAAGATTTTTAATGCAAAAGGGGACTTACTGGGGGCAACGTCTCCCAGCCTCAGCTGCAGCAGCACCTCCCACCAGCAAGAGTAAACCTCAAGATGCTCTAGTGAAGCACTGGTTCCCTACAGGTGGTAGCTACCAGTCTTTGCTTCCTCATTCCCAGGGCCCTAGATTTCATAGCTGAGTCCAACTTTAATTTTTAAAATATCCTATGTTTAGTGCCTGATAGAGAAGTGATAGATTTAATATGCAGAATGATTTATGTATTTTTGAATACAGCCAACATGGGAATTTCTTTTGCTTTACTATGCACATTTGTTAGAAAGGTTTTTTGTTCATTTTTTTCTTTCAAAATGGGGATGGGAGGAGGAGGAAGGGAAAGAAAAATAAATGCCTATTTTTAAAAATAAAAATTTGATTGAAAGAATAAATATGTAACATTTAGCATGTAGCTTTAAAAGAAATGTTTCTCTCCCCCTGCCCCCCAATCCCACGTTAGCCTTTCAGTTAGGACTTCTTCCCTGTCCTAGGAGAAGCCAATTATCTAGATGAGTCAGACTGAAGGGTAAATGCTATTGTAGAAGGTAAAAATGTTATCTTCTGTAATCTATAATTTCTGTCCTTTCTCCCCTTATATAAACACTGTCACCCAGGAAACTGAGGAAAACGTAGGATCAGACTTTGTGTGCTTATGACGTATGCTTTCCAGTGGGCCCTGTAGAAAGTAATTTAAAAAAAAAAAAAGGCGTAGCATTGTATGGTATTGCGGTTTCTTATGCAATTTAGTTCTAAGATTAATCTCCAAAGATGTGCAGGTCTGAAAGAGGGCTAAAACTGTACAGTTAATCATGTCGATCCAAATTCAGTAGACTTAAAAAACGTGATAGTGGGCAATGGATTGTTTAATGACAATACAATTTAGGAGAAATAAAAGAATTGCCTGCTAACAATTGTCATTGTACATTCAAACCTTATCACAGTGCAGTACATTAGGATGCTAGTAAATCCATTAAGAAGGCATTCCCAAGTGATGGACTTTGTTTGACAGTAGGAAATTTGGAAAGTGAGAGGCTAAAGGAAAGTGAAGATAATCTAGACACAAGTGTATTTAAAGTACTTTTGTATGTATAAAAATGTTTTTCTTCTTTTGGCTACAATTCCTGATCTTGGTTAATAAATTACATCAAAATGACCCGAAGTTAAAAAAAAAAAAAAGGAAAAAATCTGAGCAAATAGTGCCCCTGGTATTGTAAAGCTTTGAATGTTTTCACACCCCATTAATTTATTACTTCTCTTTCTTCATCTTTAAATTTCATTTTTTTTTCAAAAATTCAGACTCCCCGCTGCTGCAGCGATTTTCATCTTGTTGTTAATTTTCCCTGCTCCATATGGAGCTCCAGACATTTCACCTGGAGGCTGTACTAGATTTTGCTGTAGTGATCGAACTTCCCGAGGCCAAAACTGTCATTTAGGGTTCCTGGTGCATCTGTCTGCGCCAGGCTTTTCACTGGCATGGGAGAGTGTGAATAACAAATTGGATGCACCTGAGATTCAGATGATTAGTGTGTTTTGTGAATCTCCACGACTTGTAAGCAGATAGCTCTGGGGGGGAGGGCTAAACAGCTACTGTGGGTGAATCTGTACTCACACCTTACATTTGGGGCTTTTCAGGGGAAGTGCAAACATCTAGGCAGTCTGAGTGCAGAGAGAGTAACAAATATTTCATCCTGCCTTGTCATTGATTAGAAAAGAGCCTTTAATTTCATTTCACCCCATGTTGTGATTAATTTGCATTCTTTGTCAGAAGTTAATGGAGTTTTTTATGGTTCACTCTGAAATCCTTGAAGACATCAGACTTGATCTGATGTTTATACAACCGCCAGCGGAATTTTTTCGTTTGATTGATGGCAAGCTTGATGTTATTCCAAACGGCTTTTTAAGCTGTTTTTAAGAATTATTTGAATAAAATGCAGGCAAGATATTGTTGTAACGATCAAGATTATCTGTTAAAAATCTGTTTCAAATAAAGAAGATGATAAGTAGGGAAAAGGATCAAAAAGACAAGAGAAATAGTGAACAGAGATGTTATTTGTTAAAGCACGTAAAAATTGCATTCAGATAAATACAGGCAAGATCATTTTTATCAAAAAATCACCATCTCTGGCCAAATTTAATTGTAGTGAAGGTAAATTATCTAAGTCTTTGGGAATAAAAAAAAAAACCTTACCAGTTGGTGGCTGATTGCCATTTATTCTGCCAGATTTTGCCAGTAATGTAAGAATTAGAAGTCTACTGTTCTTAACTCAAGGAGACAAGGCTGTCAGGCCTGTTAGCTGAACAAAATGATGACATAGTACTTGTCTCAATAAAGAGGAATTCTTAAATCCCAGTGCAAGGAAAACGTTAAGTGGATAATAGAGGATTTTCACCAAAAGGCTCGCATGCATAATAGCATTACTATTGGCATGTTTTACAGACAGTATAGAAATGAAAACATCCCATTGTTAAAAGGCAAAATCCCCCAATTGTTTACTGCTAATGGAAAATGTGTGTTCATCCCTAATACTGCTATATTTCAAAGTATGAGAGGAGCTAAGCTGTAGGTGGTGGCTGCTTCAGAGCCCCCTGCTACTAACCAACGAAATATGTTTTGCAAATGCTTTTTGATTACTAATACCGGGGCCATTTGTTGGATTTGGGTTTTTTGCCCAGCTTCAGCAGAATCCTGCCTCATCGGAATTCCTGCTGGTGAGATGGTCTCGTAGGTCAAAAAGCTACTTGTCTAAGCACTTCCATTTAAAACAGATTAATTTATTTTTGTTGTATTTTAAAGTTGGCTGAATAATTGGGTGATTTTAATTGAAGTTGCTGCTTTCTGATCCTTGTATTAACGTGATCTAAGGTCTTTTTTTGTTATATGTAATCTATAATATTGACCAAATTTGCCCTGTTTTCATTTAAATGTAAGCAGCTTGTCAAGGAGAAAATATTTTGTTTCACTTGGCATGGAAATCAGCTATTTTAATGTGTTGGGGGGGGGTTGTTGTTTTGAGGGTTTTTTTTTGTCAATTGACAGTCTCTTTTAAACATTCATTTATTTGGTAGTAATAAATTGGACTCTGAACAGAGTGTTTTTTTATAATAGGGGAAAATGTGTATCTTCTTTGAGCCATTTAAAAAACATTAAACATTTTTCAAATGCTAATGCTCAAATGCTGATGCTTTACATTTAATTATAATATCATAAAGACCTTAGCTAATATGATAAATTCTTAATGTTAAAAGTTTGGTTTATGGTTTAGTAATATCATTTTACGTTCTAAATTTGGTTTTTACCAAAATATTGTCACTTTTATCAATTTGTTTATAGGCAAGCCCCCTCATATCCAAGTGTATCAGGGCCAACCCAAAATGCAAACTTATGACTACATATTTTGCCTACTTGGGATGCAGTTATGCTCAGAATAAGTACTTTCATCTTCATGTACTTTCGCCATCTGTAACATGAGACTTTTCCTTGTGCTACCAGGATCTAATTGTTCAATGTTAGATCTTTTAGCAAAGGAGGAAGAAAAATGGTAATCATTTTTGGCTTGAGCTCAAAGCAAAAATGGTAACCCACCACTTTTTCTTAATCTCCATGTGGTTTGATGGCTCATATTTTAATTCACAGCCTCTACTTTTTGCCCAAATAGTTACCCAATATGTATTCTTATTAATATATTCTTATTGCCATGCATAAATGTCATGGAGGACTCCAAAGGCTACATGAAACTATTCCATGACCAATTGTTTCTTGTCAGGAGTCTTCATTTGTTTATGCCAACTTCATCTTCTTTTATTTGTATTTCCCACTTGTCACACTGTCTAGTATTTTAAGGTATAGTTTTTTGCAGAGATACGAAATAGATTGCCTTGCAAATTCTCAAATTAGATCAGAAAAAAATATTCTTGAGTCAGGAGTCCTCCTGAGAGAGCAGATAGCATAGGAATGTAAAATTTTCCATTTGTCTTCATTTATTCTTTTTAGCATTTGAGGGTAGCTTCATCAGGGATCCCCAGCTCTTTAAGGCTAAGATCAGCCAATGGTTTAATTTTATAGAACCTCCTATATTGTTGTGTGATAGATACATCTATGTTTTTTAAAGTTAAAAGTTAAATCAGTTTTATTTTGGGAATTTTACATTTCCCTTTGAGAGTCACCTTCCTGTAGGGAATCCTTAGGGGACAATGAGACAAGAGCACAGGATTTAAAGTCAGAGGATGGATGACCCCAAATTGGGTCCCTTGTGTTCAAATTCTAACTCCTCTATTTCCTACCTCTGTGGCCTTGGGAAAGTGCCCTGCTTTCTCTGAGTGAGTCTTTTTCTTCATTTTTTTTTTAAATGAGGGGATTGAACTTGATAATCTCTAAAGTCCCTTCCAACTCTGACTTTTAAAATTTGGGCCTTCCCCAGAGGTTAATATCCCTCTTTGAGGAACCTTCCTTTTTTTTGAAAATGTCAAACGAGGTACCTCAGAGCTACCAGGAACCTGCTGCTTTTGAAAAACTGTTGATAGCATAACCTGGCTTCATCAATATATTCCTACCTTGCTTTGGGGAGACCATTCACCTGGGATAGAAAGATAAATATATTTGATCACAGAATTGCCCTGAGGCTTGAATGAGTTAATTCACATAAAAGAACTGAAAATCATAAAGTGATGAACAAATACTAGGCTGTATTATTAGTACTTATATTTTTATAAGGAGGCGTCCAGATGTAGCATTGATAGCACATGACTATTCTTTTTAGGGGTAGGGAACCTGTGGCCTTGAGGCCATGGGTAGCCCTTTAGGTCCTCAAGTGCTACCCTTTGCCTGAATCCAAACTTTGCAGAACAAATCCCCTTAATACAAGGATTTGTTCTGTAAAACTTGAACTTAGTCAAAAGGCTGCACCCAAGGACCTAGAAAGCCACATATGGTCTTAAGGCAGGTTCCCCACCTTTGTAATGTTAAAATGGTTTCTATTTCTAGCCCCACAAAAACTTTCTTTTAAGATCTCTGGTTTGGATGTATCATTGATTAATCTCAGTTATATCATACAGACTCATCTATAGAATTTTTTCATTTGAATGGGACAGTTTAAATAGTTGAATGAGGTAATTTTCTCCCTTCAGGTTTGCATTTCAGAACTTCAGCTCCAGTCTGGCCTTCACACATGGCCCCATATGACCACAGATTTAGAGCAGTAAGTGACCTTAGAAGTCATTGAGTACTATTGCTTTGTCTTACAAATGAGAAAGTGGAAGCTCAGAGATATTAAATGACCTTGCTTGTTGTGAAATAGCTAGAAAATGTCAGCAGAATTTGAACCCAGACCCCATCCTCTTTGCACCATATGTTCAGCTTATCTCATCATTATCGGAACTTGAAATAGGTGAAAGAGAGGACTCAAGATAATTTGAACCCAAATTGTGTCCCTCATAAGATTACTGCCACTCAGTACTGTCTAGGAAAGAAGTGGGTAAAGTACTATCCCAGGTTGCTCTAGGGCTGCCAGAAAAACATGGTACTCACCTCACCAATTGAAGCAGTGCTTATCCACAGTAGCTATAGCAGCAGACCAGGCTCTCTTCTCAATAATCACTGTTTGGTATGAAAGACTTAGGAAACTATGGAAACAGATGCTCATTGTCACTCAACTGACAGGGTGCTACCCAGTGGGCCAGACTTTGAGCTGATGGCTCTTCAACTCTTTAGCAGTTCCGGTGTGGTGACCTGAGGCTTGTGGGAGGCAGGCAAATCAAACTCATTGTGAAATTAGCATTTTTATGTATAAAAAAAGAGGAAGCATTGTGTCCCATTAGAGCAGAGAAGAAGGGTGGTGGCTCTGAGACTCCGAAGATATTTACCAAAAGCAGCTTGTCTCATTTGTCTGCCGTCATGCCTACTTTGTTCCTCAGATAGCCTGAATGGACTCATGGAAGCACCATTCCAGGCAGTGCATGAAATTATTTACAAGAAGGTATCCTCATCATGACGTAAAGGCAAAAGGAGCGATTGAGCCTGGTGACTTTTCAGACATCACCACCCCAAAGTTACTTTCCTTCACCATCACAATCCAAATGGCTTCCTGCAGAAGTTATGTCAACAAAGGTCATAAAGCTTAGACCACCATTTTGCAAAGGTTTCCAGCTTCTTCAGTAGGACGATTTTCCAGCCATGCATGGCCAGGAAACTCTTAAGTTTCCAAACCAGGTTTAGAATAAAAACTCTATCATCTGACCCAAATCTGTATTTACCTTCTGAATATGACAAATACAACTGCTCAGGGCCATAAAGGAATCTAATCCATTCATGCCCCTTCTGTTTTCATTAGAGACTAAAACAGAAAGGAAGAACAAAGGGAAAGACAGAATTCTTAATTTTTTTTTTACCAGAAATGAAAGGTACCCTTCTTCCTCTCTCTCAAAAACTCCAGCATTCGATTCTTTACCTCCAAGTCCCTAGCCTTGTCATAATCTTGGTCAACCTACCCAACAGAGTCAGAGAAGAATGGATATGAGGGAAATCCATATTATGGATTGTGAATCAAAGAGAAAAGTGAAAGGAAGGCTTGCAGCAGGGATTCTTAACCTGAGTCTGTGAGGTTTTCTTTTTTCCAGTATTGTGAGGTGTATTTCAATATCATTGAGTTCCTTTGTAATCCTATGTGTTTTATTTTATGCACTTAGAAATATTGTTCTAGAAGGGATCCAAAGGCTTCCCCAGATTGCCACAGGGGGTCTGTGACACACAAAAATCTGGTTAAGAACCCTAGGATTAGTGGAAGAGAGAATTGGGGTGGGGAGTTGAATCTTGTCTTTTTGGTACTCCCACCAGCTGGTTTTCCATTACTTATTTACATCATTCCTTTTTGCATAAAAAGAAATGCAGATAGCAAGTACCAGACTGTGAAAGGACCTGACTGAAAGGCCTACTCTGTTTTCAGCAAAGGTATGTGGAACAATCCTAGCCAGAACCATCCTCAAGCCTTAGCACATTTGGGCAGTTTGAGTTGGACTTTAAAGGATAGTTAAGAAATTTTAGGGGGGCGGAGCCAAGATGGCGGAGTAGAAAGACTCACCTATGCTAGGTCCAAACCCACAGCCCACAGATTTCCTGTAAAAAGAACTCCTGACAAATTCTGGAACAGTGGAAGCTGTGCAGCAACACAGTGAAGGAGATTTCTGCTGCAGAGAGCCCTGAAAAAACCGACCGCAAAGGTACCCCAGACGGGAGCGGAGTCCTGCCCGGGCCGAGTGCTCCCCTTCCCCGCCCTGGCCACGCGGCACTGAGAGGAGCGAGCAGAGCCCAGCAGGCATCAGGGACCTGAATCTCCAGGCGGCCGCGAAGGTCCCTTCACCCACAGACGCACAGGTCAGTGAGAGAGATGGGCTGAGAGGGGAGCGGGGGATCTCAGGGACTCGGACTCCCTGGGAAGCGGCCGGCGCGGCAGAGGCAGAGGCAGCTCAGCCAGAGCCTCCCAGAGCAAGCTGGAGCTCCACCCCAGCTCCACTACAAAAGATCTCTGTATAAACCTCCTGAGGGAACTGAGCCTGAGAGGCGGCCCTGTCCCCACCTGAGAACCAGCAGATAAGCCCCCATTGAAGAGCAGTCAAGCCTGCCGCCAAAAGCCCTGAGGCTGGGGAGCAGCATTTGAATCTCAGACCCCAAGCACTAGCTGCGGATCTAGGTCAGGGGGTGGAGAGGACTCTCAGAAATCAAGTAACTGGCTGGGAAAATGCCCAGAAAAGGGAAAAAAACTAAGACCA
>CM053769.1:581936063-581995502 GCA_028658325.1 Potorous gilbertii | reverse complement strand
CCCCCCCCCCCCCCCCCCCCCGCCCACCCCTCCTGTTTATTTACTTTGGGGATAGCTAGCCAATCCCAGCTGGGCCATAAGTTTTCAGAAAGAGGAAGGGACCATTTAGAGGCACTTAGAACATGCAGATTTGGGTGTTTTCATTCCTCTAATAGCTTCCTACTACATCTTCCTATAGCTTCCAAATATGTCCTCCTGTGACTTATTTTTGTTTTAGGCATTATTCTAGGTAAGTTAATAGACTCACAGAAGTGTTAACAGCTTGAGAACCACTACTAGGCTTATTTAATAAAGAAAAATGCTGATTTGCAATAGAGAAATGGAGCCACAAGTGAATTACGCTGTCATCTTTAAATGAGTAGGAATCAAAAAATATTCTTCATTTTATCACCATGATGAATTTTGTACCTATAACTTAAGAGAAATATTTCCATTTCTTTTAGTCATCCTTCTATTCCTTAAGAGAATTAATTCTGTAATTTAACATTTTTATTTCTTTTAAGTATCACTTCCTGCTCTTTTTAAAGCAGTGTTTTGTGGCTAGAATTAACAAAATAAAACTTGATTACTGATTAAAATCAGTAAGTTGATTGTTCTTGGCAATAAGGGTTCCATATTTGTATGAATGGACAGGTTTGGGGGAAAGGAGGTGCGCGAGCTTAAAGATTTGGGCTTTTGTTTTTCCCCACAGTTAGATAAGAAATGATCGAGCACATTAGAAACCTGTAACATCTAACCTAGTGCTATGCATGAAATTGGTGCTTAAGAAATACTTCTTCAGTGGAGTATGTATATTAGTTTTCACTTAAGGGGAAAGAATCTCACAGGTGGTGGCATTCAGTATTATCTTGAAGAAATTGTGCCCTTGGCCCAAGAAAGCATGACAGGAAATTAAAATGCCATCATTGGAGAACCCTGAGAGCAAACCTAGTCTACTCCCCTCTATTTTGAAGATGAGGAAACTGACACCCAAACAAGTTAAGTGATGGACCCAAGGATGCCCAAGTTTATGGCAGAGCCAGGACCAGAACCTAGGTTTCCTCTTCATAACTGTTTATGGGAGTTGAGTTTTCATCTTTGGTTTGGGGTCTCGCAGGGTAAGAGTTTTCTCTTTTTAAAATCATGAAAGCTTTCTGCATCTGTATTCCAGAAGTGCAAATATTTTAAATTCCTTTTTCCTCCCTCTTCCCCCCCCCCTGCAAAATTCCATGATTGTATTTTACTGTATAGTCTTTATTCTCTTAACAGTTTGCTTTTTTTATGAGGTTTAGAACCAAGTGAAATTCCCATTTCCCATTTAGAAAAAGAGCCTCATCTGAAGAATTTTGCCTTGAGTAAGCTTCTACACCTGGGTGACTAAAGACAGATAAGGAGAAGCAATGATTACCGGTATACAGAGTTTATGAACAGGTCAGGAGACGAGTTCAAGTCTCAATACAAGACATTAGCTACAGATCTTGCACAAATCTCTTTAACTTATTCTGGCTTATTTTCCCCATTAGTAAAACAACAAAATTTGTATAGATCATTGCTAAAATCTCTTCCTGCTCAAAAATTGCATCATCATTGTAGTATATTAGAAACGTCAGACTAAGAGGAGATCTGGGTTCTAGGCTGAGCTTGGCCACTCCCTGTGTGAGGTCACCTAACTTCCCTAGGTGTCAGTTTCCTCACGATGAATGAGGAGTTTACCATTGGATCGTTTCTAAGTTACTTGGATCAATGATTCAACATCAGGAATAGGGAAGTTTCCATTTATAATACTATAATTCTAATCACAAGGTTATTGCTTACTGTGTCTGATTTGGAAACACAGTCTTTTGGAATATATCTACTGTCCTCAAGATTGGCGTAAGGTTTAAAAAAAATAAAATGAGGTTCAACATTGGAAACTCAAATGGCATGCCAGTGGCATGGCGAATGAAAATGACATTCTTTAAAAATTCTAACTATATGACTTGGTTTTATATCTTTTTTCTATTTAAGAGGAAATAACAGAAGCTTGAAAAGCAGTAAATATGTAAAGGGAAAATTTGTCAACTGATATAGGAAGATCTGACCTAGGTCACACATAAATCTCTCAGACAAGAGCTTCAGGGCAAGTCATAATTCCAGAGAGTAAAAGAGAAAATGAAAGCTAGAGCCAGTGTCTTCTCTAAGTTACATAGGTGGATTCATTTTAGTTTTCTGATTGCGCCTTTGAGTAGAATGGGAAAGGACTGGTAGAGGTCTTCTCTGGCATTTTCTGTCAAAAATATCACCATGGTGACAGAAACATAATGTGATGATCTGTCAAAAGTTGTTTTTCACCACCAGAGGCATGTATTGAGTGGTAGGAGTAACAAAAGGAAATTTTTGCATTGTTAACAATGAAATTAACCCAAATCATTACAGAAGCCTGTTATCTCACTTCCAACTAATGATTTTAACAGTTAAAACTCAAACTTGACTTTAAAATCTAGTTTGTGCTGTTGTTACTAGTGCAAATAATAATAGCAACTGGTGTTTCTATAGGATTTTAAAGTTTGCAAAGGACTATACGATATCTTGATTCTCACAACATAATTCTCAGTTGTGAGATTCTCACAGTACTCAGTAGGATCCTAGGAGAACTAGGTGACATTGTTATCCCCATTCTGCAGATGAGAGAACAGAGGCTGAAAAAAAATGTTGAGTCATTTACCCAGGGTTCTGTAAACCATTAAATGCCTGAAGCAGAAATCAAACTTGAGTCTTCAGACTCCAAGTCTAGCACTCTATTTGCTATATCCCCCTTCCTTGTGTTTACTAGTTAGAAATATACAGTATAAAGACTTCAGGAAAACAAAACAGACATGATTTATTAATACTTCCAAAGGTAGGTTTGAGCATTTTGTTTTGTAATTTTGCTTGGGAACCTAATTATTCAAAAATGCAAACTCTTTGGCCACGTGATCAATCACCGACTATTTGGCACAGTGTAATAGAGAAGACCCCAGATTGGAAATCAGGGGACCAGGATTCCCATCTCTGCTCTGCTACGTGCTTCCTGTGTGATCTTGGTACATTGTGTGTCACTGTTTAGCACCTCAGCTTATTCCTCTATAAAAGTGGGGGCAAGGGGGCTAGTCTAGATGACCTCTAAGGATCCTCTCAGCTGTAAATTTGGGATCCTTTTGCAAGACACTGTGTCTAGCAGTCTAGGGATATACAAAGAAAGAGGAGAGGCAGTCACCCTCAATGGCAGAGAAGAGGAAATTTGGGTATAGTAAGACTGCAGCACAAAAATGGTGATGTGAAGCATGAAATTGTGCCTCTCCATTTAAGCACAGGTCTCTTTTTACCTCAAAATGAAGCCCTGTCCCCTGCTATTATCATTTTAAATCTTGGCCCTAACTGCTGGCAGAGGGGTAAAAATAATGCCTGGAAGAGAGAAAGGATCAGCTAATTAACAGGTCAAAACACTACTAGTTCTAGAGACTGATTGGCAATTACAGCTCTGCGCATTGTCCCAAAGTATAGTTACGGGCAGGAAACTCTCAACAAAGGCAAAATATATACAAGAACTACCACAAGCTAGTTATAAATACTGGTTCGTATTTGGCAAGAGATGGGTCATACATCAGCCCCAGCAACATCATCGCGTCCCCTTGAACTTTGATCTTGAAACAAAACATTGGAAGAGCAGACCAAGGGTAAGGGTGGAAGTGCAGAGAGCTAGCATTTTTATATTGGGTATTCCTAGACCTATTTTCAATGGGCTATAAAACTAGGAGCTTCACTTTTTCATGAACTGTGTACAAAAGTGGAAGCATTGACTGTGAAGTTGACTTTGGTTTGGGCTTGTTTTATGGGTTCCGAGCCCACACAGTAATGTGATCTTGAAAAAGGTAAACAACAGAGAGTTTAACAGTGAAAAATATGCCTAATATAAATACAGTCGAGTGCATTGCAGTTCAGAACTTGAAAAATATGACTATAACATTAAATTTTCTAGTGGAATTAACAGAGGAACAGAATGCAGCCTTTAAGGCAATATATTTGAGACAGAGAAAATAGATAATACATCTAACTCTACGGTCTCTGTGGCGTTCATATAAAGAAAAGCACAGTAGCTTTATTTAATTGAGAAAATGAATCAATTACAATGATGTTGCATCATCAAATTCTAGTGAAATAGAAGATATAAGTCACCTCATTGTGTAACAGTGTTAAAAAGTAATTGAGTGTCTTAAGCATTTTGAATCAATTTCAGGTACTGGCAAGGCTACCTTGATGCAAAATTTATGAAGATCATCTCAAATAATATGTTGCCATCAAAATCGTGTAATAAAACCTGGTAACAATGTCTCTCTTTAAAACCTAAAAAAAAAATACAGTATCGTTAGTAGCATCAAAGGCTTTTTTGGTACATCTGTTTTTCGATTATTTGTGATCCACACAGCAAGAGCTAAGCTAGTACAATTTTAAGATGCCTTAGAAACCGATTATCTTCACCAAGAAAGACAGGGTGAACTGCTTGCGGTACTCTGAAATAACAATTCACGAGAATATTTTTCTCTCCTCCATTCAAATGACCTGCATACTTTGATGAGTATTTTGCACATGTTGTTAGGATAAAACCCACATCCTTGGCTGAAAATACCAGCTAAATCTTCTTCTGTAGAAGGAGTGCAGCACTATTTTCCTTGGATATGCTCCTTAACTGATGGACTTTTATTTAAAAAAAAAAAAAAAGACACCTTGTGATTGATGTCCAACAATATTATTTTTTTTTAGTCTTACCCAAATCTACCATCTCGATCTCTACATGAGGGTCTAGAAAAATAAGTATCTCTTATTTCAGAAAATACTATTTATGCCTTTGGTGCTTTTTAAATGTTAGATGGAGTTATACCAAAATTTCTAGGTTGTTGTGTAAAATTCAGTCAAGTGGTGAAATTTTTAAGCTTTGCCTTCTCCTATTAAATTATAAATGTAACTGCCTGTAAATCAATACTGAAAATAATCATTTTATTAGGAGGAGTAGAAACTACTGTTGATGCAAAGCTGTGGTAAAGGTTGAAAATATTAAAGAAGAGGGGCCTAGCAAATGCTTCAGACTTTAAACAGTGCCTTTTGGTGATTCCATCCAGAGCATTGGTGAGGATATTTACTGGTGATCTTAATGAATGTAGAAAAAAATGGAAAGAAAAAATACATACACATGTGTGTATATATGTGTGTGTACAGTTCTATATAACATACATATATATATGTATGTTATATAGTAAGAGGGGAGAAAAGGGGAGGGGAGGGAAGAGAGAGAGAAGAAAAGAAAGATGTCTATGTATGTATATAGTCCCTTGCCTGGAATTGCTTACGCATCTAGCTAAAGAAATCAAATTGCATAAGGATTAAATCAATGGAAGAATACTTAGAAATTAGAAAGCAAAGCATAAGCACATGCAAATTAGTTTGTTTCAAAGTGGTGAGATGGATGAAGAAGAAGCAACTAGTTTATTTGGTGATTTTGTATTTGTCCTACTCTTTTTGCCTCCCATCTACCAACCCAGCTGGAGACCAGTCATTGCAGCACAGCTACAATGGGTTCATATATTCAGCCAAAGCCAAGAAATAGCATATGATGCTCTGGAGCAGCCAAGAATAGGATCCTAAAAGCATCTTTCTCATGATAATGTCTTAGGTACCTGAAAATACACAGGGTTTGAGTTTTCAGAATTACTGCAGGCATATTTTTTTTTGTACAGCAGTGTTTAATACTGTAATTACTAAGTAGATGTTTTATTAATTTGGTGCCACATTTTTAGTAATTCTTTCTAAAAATATAGTTTATCACTGTTATAGATGAGTGAGCAGTCTTCCTTCAGAATGTTGATAGAAGCAAGCAGGAAGTCCTAGGTAGGCTGGATGAAAAGTCTTTGCTTTTTCTTTAAAAACAATGCAAAACTTCTATGAACTTGATTTCCCTAGAGAACATTGCTACCCTGGAAACATGGTGGGAAAACTTTAGGGGAAGTGGCTCATCTGCCCCTCTCCTGAGTTAGAAGTAGATACTTCAACCACATAATTAAAGTTTTCTTCACAAAATAGGGAATTGTGAGCAGACACTGGCAGGAATCCAAAATTCTAATTTCTGACTATGATTTAATTTCAATTTTAAATAAATCGGTTTTTAATTTAAAAAGAGTGAGCTTCATAACATTAGCAATGATTGCAACATTAAGCCCAGTGTTCACAATCTAGCAATATAAAACATTATTTATATCTGAATCGTAAACAGCCTTTTGAAATGGATTATGGTTTTTCTCCCTATTCTAATACAACCTGGAGGGTACTAAAAAGTGTTGTGTGAAATTAACATTCTGCTGACTTTCGCCTATAAATGAGAAGCGAGCTATTAACATTTGTGTATTTTCATTATGTAAATTGTGTTAACACATGCCCACAAATTGCCACCAGCAATGCAATAATTTTCTCTCAGTGATCATAATGTGTCCAAGTGAGTCATTTTGATTATGACATGCTAATTACATATTGCCTTTTTTCAGATTCAGAAAAACCAGGGATCTTTAATGGTAAGCTTTATGAGTTCAGAAAAAAATTCACTTTTCTTTTTCCTGATGGCTGCTTCCTTTGCATGCTTGAATGCCTTGTTTTAAACTTAGCAAATTGCATTTTGAAGAAAATGCAAACCTTTAACTGCCTGTATTAGATTAGGTACCATTAGAAATAATAGAACATCCTGAGCATCAATGTTTTTATAAGAGTTTGCTGCTGTTGATTAATCTTGCTATATTTTATTGCATTAATGATTTTTTTCTTTCCACTCCACTGTAAAGATATTGCATATAGGCTAATACTTTTTCCTCTCTTCTTCCCATTGCAGCCTCTCCAGCTACTGCAGTGCATTGTTGATGAGGTGAGGCATCGTCTTATGTGCTTTCACTCCTAAAGTCATTCCTAATGGTGTGGAAAGCTTATATTTTGTTTCCTAATGAAGCACAATGCCCAACATCCTCAGAGCAAGTTGTGTTGTATGGCATTGAGCTGTGTTACATGAGCTGCCCCTGTCCCACATTCTCCTCTTTTGATTCTAACAGAGAATCCCTGCAAAAACACTGTCCCACACACAGATCCTCATGGGGACCCAAGGACCTAAAGGCAGAACACAGGCATAGTAATTGATCCTCTCCCCAGTCAGGCAGGGGATGGGGCCGGAAATTAAAGGGGTATCATTTATTTCATAACAGATATTTAAAGTCATTTGGCATGTGAGGGTCAGAGGTGAACAGCGACCATAAGTGGGATGAAATTTGTCTTCCTTTCTTTATTTACCCAAAGCATATTGGGGAGCTAATTGTACATAAGCTGTAGGTCGCTGGTTCAGCTTTAATTTCCTAATTAGACATTTTCCCAGAATATGTGACCTTAACTTCCTTTGCTTTGAACTACCATATTTATATTTTAAATCATTGTCTTTGATAATAGCTAGCTATATAGTTCTTAATATTGCTGTTCTTCGGGGGCACTGTCTAAATCTCTCTCAAGCAACTTTTCCCATTTGTTATTCTGATTTTAAATTTCTCATTTTGGTAAATTAGCTGTTTTGTATTACCTAGGGCTCCCAAAGAAGAAACAGTAATATTTTTTAAAAAAATCATAGTTTTTCCAGGCTAGGCTTTCCCACTAGCAATGTTTATTTTTAAAACTTTAATTTTATAATATTTTAAATACTTCTAATTAGAGAGATGAAGCAATAAATGATTCAAATAGGAAAGTTTGAAAGAAAAAAATCGTAATTCATAATTATTCCTCTCAATTAAACATCTGTATAATCAGTTATGAGATTTGGGAGAAAAAATAAAGATCCTCCCAGGAAAAAGACAAGCACACACATATCCCAATAATAGTAAGAATGGCAATCTAACATCCTTAATGACAGCATCAGTCAGTCCACATATCCCCTGCAACCCATGAAACATGTTGGTGCCAAAATGAGCACATCATCCTGAAGCCAATGGAGGCCCCATTACCCCAAATACCAGACAGACCTCCTGGATCTAGTAGCTCTTCAATATCTTCTCCACTTGTATTAGATTCAGGAGGCATCCTTTCCTAAGCAATCCTCTAAATGAAATGGAGTTTCATTAATTCTTCCCTTAGTTTTGCTCAGAGATATGTCCAGGAATATATAGCCTCCCACCTTCAGTACCATTGCCTCATGTCTTAGGGCATGTTCTAGTGGGCCAGGCCAAGGATATACAATAGGCACCATCAGCCTTTATCTCTAATATACATTATATGGGGAACTTTGGAGGTTTGGTGAGCTAGTTTTTAATGGGGGTAAGGAAGGCATGTTCATATGTAATGGTTGCACTCCAATTCCATCCATTTTAAGTGGCTAGTTTTCAACAAATTCCTGAGCATGTTGAAATCACTATGTGAGCTGTTGGAAGTGGGGAGGTTTCTTATATGAATGACAGGACTGCATCATCTAAGTGCTATTTTCTTCAGGTCCTTTCTTCTTTAACTCAATCAGATATGCTACCTGCGTTAGCCATTGCTGCCCTACTCACCCCAGAAAGACATGGAAATATCTTCTTAACCACCTTCTCCACTGCCAGTTAGAAATGTCCTTCTGCTTTGTATCTGCTCCTCTCTAATTCATTTATCATGTAACGTTATGCATTATAGTTATCTGTGCTTATCTCATTTTCCAGCTAGGATTGTTACCTTCACCTAACCTAATTCAATAGTCAGTATTTTAATATATGTTTACCAAACATCCAGTACAGGTCAGGCACTCTTCTAAGTACTAAGGATACAAATACAGTACAGTATAGGAAAAGATGGTGCCTGCCTTCAGAGTTTATAATCTAGCTGGAATAAAAAACACAAGGGAAGCTGAAAAGGCAGGGAGGGGAATGTTTCTCCTTAAATGAAGGTTTGAAGTTCATGGCTCCACTCTCCATTGCAAGAGAGGGGGTAGTGATGAGGTGGAGTACCATGGTAGGTATTTAAGAAATGTTTGTTGAATGAAAGCCTAAGATATAATGTTATTTTGATTAAAAACAAAATTAGTTTGACTTTTCATTTAAACCCAAGTGGAAACTCATATAAAAGCATTGGGGGTGGAGTTTGGGGAGGTCCACTGAAGACGAGCTCTGTATCATGGTTTCTAAGAGAAGACAGGACCAGCGAGGTCCTTATCTGAGCTTCAGTATACTCCAATAGTTGTAGTCTTTTTGTCCTGTGAGTTTATCAGACTTCCCAGCATTTGTAACACTGTGTTTAGACGAAGCCTATTAACAGGGGCAGTCAGACAGCACAGTGGATAGAGTGCCAGGCCTACAGTCAGGAAGGCCAGATTTCAAATCTGGATTCAGACACTTCTGGCTGTGTGACCCTGGGCAAGTCACTCATGCCCATTTACCTCGGCCTTCTCATCTGTAACAGAAGCTGCTCCAGTGTCTTTGCCTCTTCCCCCCAAAAAACCCCAAAGGGCTCACAGACAGTTGGATACAGCTGAAAAAGGACAAATCAACAATAATATACTGTGAAATTCAACTTGGATGAGATCCAACAGCCCAGGACTGTAGACTTAAAGCTTGAAAGAACTGGAGAGGCCATTAATTGCAAACCCCCTTATCTTATAGATAAAGAAATGGTTTCGTGCCCTTGTACTTCTTCTGGATTCTTATGGCTGTATAACCAGGATCACCTCCTGTTTAAGAATAATGTAACTCCAGCACAGGAAGCACCCTGTATTATAAAATGGTTTTCTGCTGTTCTGGATTGAGTGCCTCTAGGTCATGGAGCACTGTTGTAATAATAGCAGGCCCAGCACCTACCCTGCAGGTATTTACAGCCTAATCAGACAAGATAGGTGTTCAAAGTTATGTACAAAATAACAAAGCAAGGCTCATTGTGATGTATCTTGTTATTACATGGATAGGGTTATTTCTCCTCAAAATAAGAGCCATGGGAATACAGGAGCTGTGATTTTTGTCAGTCTCAGGACCTCCTGATATTGGAAAATCCTTACACCAATACATATTCCAAACTAGCTGTGACTTTTGTAAGTTGAGAACTAGGGAAGAATATGATGGTTAGGTAGCTTGCTCATTCACACTGCTGATAAATATCACAGGTGGGATTTAAAGCCAGATTTCCCTAACCACCATCCCCCAGCACACCCTCTAATAAGTAGGCTCTGCCTCTTCCAAAAGCAGGAAAATTATTAAATATCATAGAATTAGACTGAGAAATGACCTTAAAAGTCCAATCCCTCCATTTTACAGATGAAGAAACTGAGGCCCAGAGAGGTTAAGTGCCTTGCCCAGATAACAAATGTTCATGTGTTTTGAATTTTGATCAGTGTAGTTTGTACATGACACATCTGTCCTGACTGGATTAGTTTGTAAACTCCTTTAAGGATCCATGCCATACCCACTGTCACCTTTTTCCTCTCCCTCAATGTTCATTCTTTTAAAATAAATATTGAAGCATCTTATTTTGACCAACAGAAGGGTATCATGGCTTAGTGAGTAAGGCTCTGCCCTTGGAGTCAGAGACCTGGGTTCAAATCCAACCTCAGACATTTACTTAGATCTGTGATTATAAGCAAGTCTCAGTTCCTCTGACCCCTAGATAAGATTCAGAGTTATAAAAAGTTTCTGGTCTGTCTCAGTAGATGGACTTGCCAATCCAATGCAATCCCAGGTCCTTGACACATAACAGATGCTTCCCAACATCCCTCCCAAAAGCAGGTAAGAAATTAGCAGTAACTTTGGCATGATGATATTAATATGGGCACAGTCACTATCATCTCATGGAAAAGAATTCAGTGAGAAACCAGGATTTAACATTACAAAAGATCAGCATCCCCCTCTTCGTTCACCGTGATAGCAATGTATGTTCATATGCAGAAGAATCTCAGTGGACACCATTTCGCATCTGCTTTATATCGCTGTTGCATGGTGGTAGATAGAGTTTATAAAGATGCAGTCAGTCAGCATCAAATGCCTAATGTGCCTGTTGCATGCTAGGCACCGTGCTAAGCGACGGAGCTACAAAGAAAGACAAATGCTGGTCCCTGCCCTCCTGTAGCTGCTAGTCTTGTGAAGGAGGGAACATGCAAACAGTCATGTTCACAAAAGATATGGACAAAATAAACTGGCGACAGTCTCAGAGGGAAGGCGCTAGCATTAAGGAGGACCAGAAGGTAGAATTTTAACTGAGACTTCAGGGAAACACCTAAGTGGAGAGGAGCAGAGAGAGCCTTGTGAACGTTGGGGGACAGCCAGCCCCTTTGCTCACGAAATTAGGGCATGAATACTGTGTATTTAACTGTTCTACAGTATAATGTTTGGTAAATCCACTTGAGGTCCAAGGAGAGAAATCATTACCCTTCTATATGAAATGCTCTTATAAATGTAATCATTTTTTATTATTGTTTGTCATCTTTGAGAAATGAGACATCGCGTATACGTCAGTTTTCCAGGTAACTGAAATTGTAGTACACATTTCTCTGCCGTAGTAGACAAAGGATACAAAAGGTTCCATTACAGTTTAACTTTTTTATAACTCAACACTCATTATAATCATCAATTATTATACCATGCTTTCATATAGTAATGTCAGAGACTATTCAAATGTCTGAAGCTTAGCTTCCATTTAATTGACTCTCCCCAGCTGTTGTACTTGGCAGTTTTTCTATCTCCCCATTTAGTGATGCCCTCAGGAACTGTTGAGGTGTGTAGGGCTATTTGCCCCTCTACTAAATGGCTCCAGACTGCTGTGCTGGTCTTGTTATTGTTTCCTTAATCTCTTCCCTCGTGTCTGCCTCTTTCCCATCCCCTGTAGGTGGGTGTCGAATGCTCCAACTTTCTCATTTTCCATCCAGTTTCCTCACTGCCTGACTGCAATCTAGAACATAATTGAGGGTTGCCAGGAGAATCCAGACAATGGAGTATAGTATGTAAAATTATGTCAGTAAATGCCTAAGTGAGGAGTGGATGCCTCCAGCCTCTCTTATGGAATAAAGGACATGGTGCAACCAATCATTCGACAAATATTTATTTAAGTAGCTACTGTGGGCTCCATGGCATAGTGCATAGAGACAGGAAGACCTGAGTTCAAATATGGCCTCCAACGCTAGATGTCTGACCCTGAGCAAGTCTCTCAACATCTCTCTGCTTCATTTTCCTCATCTGTAAAACAAGAGTGATAATGGCATCTACCTCCCAAGGTGGTTGTGAATACGAAATGAGATAATCCTCACTAGACTTTCTGCCAGCTTGAAAGTCATTGTCACAAGGCCCTATGCCGGATACTGGGGATACCAGTACAAAGAATGAAAGCAGCCCCTGGTCACAAGGAGCTTACATTCCAATGGGGAAGACAACAAGTCCCTATAAAAATGTAAACTGCATGAGCCTTACAAGATTTTACTTATTTCAGGATTCGTAGCATTTCATGACAATTGGTTTGTCAAGATTTTCCCAGCCATGAGTGAGATATTTTGTATATGTTTGTGTATGGGCCAGATACATGGCTTAAATTGAATGTTCATCTAATGTCCATGGCAAAAAAAAGAAAAATTAGCCAATTAATTAATTAGTGTCACTTCCATTCCACAAGTTATGCATCTGTTTGGGTCATGCTTTATACCTTGATCAGATATATTCTTAGGAAAATGTTGATGTGCTTTCTGCATTACAATGAATTGCAAGATTTTGGAAATTTAGTGCACTTGGGAAAGGCAAGCATGGTTTTATCAGTGATCCCTGATGATTTGTAATCTATTAGACAATTAGCTAATTTGTTTAAAATTCAAAGAATAATTTCCAAATTTCATGGGGTTTTTTTCCTATTTTTCCTATTTCCTATTTTCCTGTAATTGAAAAATGCTTGCTCTCCCCTCGTAAGTGCTTTGCTCATAGTCTCCTAAGTGGTGGAGCTGGAACTTGAGCCTGTGTCTGGTAACTCCCTGGTCAGGCCCTTTCCATTATACCATGCTGTCTCTCACCAAACAATGTCAGTCTAAGTTCTTCACTAGGACTAGCATGGGAATTCCTCTCCTCTCCTAATCCTGCTCCCCTTCCTTTTCCCGTAATCCCTGTTGCTTTCTTACCCCCACTTCCTTCCCTATTATCGTTCTACTAGAGCATCCCTAAAGGTCTTTAGTTATATCCTCCTGCTCTATGTATTCCTTTTTCCTTCTCCCTCCTGAACTCCCTCCCCCTCCAGAAACAACAAACCCACTTCTTACTGCATCAGAACTAGATTTTGTGACCCCAGCTGCTGCCTGTTTCAGCTCCCACTTACCTGCTAAGTTGGCTTGCCTGTTGGACATTTCCACCTGAATATCCTATAGGCATCTCAGACTCAACCTACTAAAATGGAACTCTTCTCACTTCCTCACCCCTACCCCCAAAATAAAAACCTTATCCCCAAATAGCCCTTTTTCTATTGAGGGCACCACCCAGTCACCCAGGTTCTAAATTTCAGAGTCATCCTCATCCAAGTCAGTCACTACATTTTGGCCCCTTACCTCCACAATATCTCTTTTCTCTACTCCTTATTTAGGCCCTCATCCCCTCTTCCCTGGACTATTGCAACCCCGCCGCCCCCTCCCTCCCCCGCCATAACTCTGCCTTATAGACTTCTCAACACCTAATCATTCTGCAGCTCTGGTGCTCTCTCCTTTAGGCAGTTCCCGGTGCACACAGTTATAATGTATTCTCTTCCTCTTGAAATTATTTTGTATTGACTTCTCAAAGTACATATTCTATATATCCAGCACCCAATAGAATGTAAACTCCTTGAGAGTAAAGACTGCTTCACTTGGGTCTTTGTACCACCCAGCGCCTGCCTGTCACAACACCCTTCACATGGTAGGCTCTTAATAAATATTTATTAGATTGGATAGCCTCCTATTTGGACTCTTTGCTTCTGGTTTCTCCCCACTCCAGTCCATCTTCCAATTGTAAAAGGAATCTTCCTCAAAGTTAGGTCAAACCTTGTCCCTCCTCAGTTCAAGAACCTTCATTGGTTGTCTCATCTTGAGGATTAAGTGCCTTCTCCTCTACTTAGCTTTTCAAACTCTTCCCAGTCTCCCCTCCCTTTCCAGCCTTCTCTCACATTACTCCCCTTTCAACACTTCAGTACAGTCAGCGTAACCTGCCTCTGCATTCCATGTCCAGGTCCCCTGCCTCTCCTCGTGGAATCCTCAGCTTTAGTGCTCTCTCTTCTCAAATGATCATTTCTGAATGTGTCAGTTTACATCTTGTGTCCCCCAGCAGAATGTGAGCTACTTTTACTTTTATTTTCTTATCCCTTGTTTCTAACATAGAGCCTTGCATGTAATTGACGTTCAATAAATGCTTATTGAATGGAATTGAATGACCTGGATGCCGGTTAGCTTCCTGGCTCCACATCCGTGCTGTCTCCCCATTCTTTCTTCCCTTCCCTTTTTCCTTCCTCTGTAACGCCTTTGGATTGCTGCGCCACCTTGACACCTTCCTTTTCTCACCTAGCTCCTGTTCCTTCCCCAGCCCCACTCCCACTTTGGTGGTTTAGCCTAGGAGCCTAACCAATATTTTAATAGGAAAAAGTGTTTCCATTTCCAAACATCTGATTTACAATTGAACTTTCAGAGCACAGCTTGTTTGTAATTTGGAAATTGCCTGTTAGTTTATAATATTTTTATTTGTTGACTTGTATTTAAGAATTAATCCAGAGGAATACTGGAAGAACTATTGGCAATATTAAAACAAAAATATCAAGAAAAATTCATTTTTAAGAAGAATTAATATAGGTTTGCTGAAGAGCAGAGAAAAGTTAAGGGGAAGTTTGCTAAAAGTTAACAGATATATATTTGTTATTAATTTAACATAAAATGCAGGTATACTTTACTTTGTGTAATCAGATGGCCCCATTTGGCCTTTTAGTTGGTTAAGCTTGTCTTAGGTTTTTTTTAAATTGCACATACCTATTAAGAGTTGACATTACCCAAAGTAACTGCAGCACTTGCCTTGGTTTTCACAGTTATTCAAAGAAAAGTTCTCTTCACTTTTCATCGTTTGGATTCTCTTGTGCTTGAAAAAAATATAAAAGCCCTGTGGTACAAAGATCCTTCACTAATTTGGCAATCACCTGATGTCTCCAAATACGCATATAATGCAGTTGAAAACCAAAAATATAAAAAGGATTCTGAATAGCCAGAGTAAAGGTCCTGCAGTCTGTACATATTACCATAGGAGAGCTGCTCAGGTCCTTACTCAAAGCTTAGTTAGACATAATTCTGTCAAACTTAGCTATTTAATTTCCTAGCCTACAGAAGATAAAGAATACTCACTTGGGGAGGAGAAGGGCAGTTAGATTACTAGAGGCTGGCATAGACGGCAAGAAGGGAGATAGGAAAGCTGCAGGGAACTGAAGGCTTAATATCGGGGGTGCTTTGGTGAAGGCACAGGCTGCTTTCAGACTTAGCAGAGCTAACGTCCCCATACTGTGTGACTACACCACTGATTATGATGATTCGGAGCCTCAGTCAGGCACTGGGTTCTGTTCATTGTGGTTAAGAATCGTGTGAAATATGTAATGTTCTTTTAAAAGATTTCTGTTAGAATGGTTAAAATAAGAAATGTTTATAAGCAAAGTGTTTATTAAGGCCAGAATCATGAGAGCACATCTTCCTGAGTTATTTAACAGCTATGTGACCCTGGCCAAGTCACTTAATTCTGCTTGCCTCAGTTTCCTTATCTGTAAAATGAACTGGAGAAGGAAATGCAAACCACTCCAGTATCTTTGCCAAGAAAACCTCCCAAAAATGGGGTTATGAAATGTCAAGTATAACTGAAATGGCTGAACAAAACATGTGCCAGGCCCTGTGCTGGGGGTACAAAGAAAGGCCAATACAAAACACATAAGGAGGTAAAGTTTCTGTTGTCTAGATTGTTGCCTGTGTGTAACGCCTTATTTCCCAATGCTATTGGACACGTGGCATAAAGGTATCATGTGGAATTGCCACCTAAGAACATCTATGCTAGCATTAACTAGCTCTGCCAGGCATCATATCCATACTTCTTCTGGTAAAGATTTCTGTTGTGGACCTTGGGAAAGTAAAGAAGCAGACTAATTCAAAATAAGGAAAATTTTTTTTTCCTTAGAGTCCTCTCTTCCCCCTTCCCCTGCCCGGGCCACCCAGAGCATTGTAAAGAACTAGGGTTTTCATTCTTAGTTTTTTCTCGCAACAAAATGGCAAATATTTTAAAGAGTTTATGAGTATCCCTACAAGTAATTCCCATAGGTCAAGAGCTGCCAACCATGCTAAGCATAAATTATCTACTTCTATTTTTCATATAGTATTTAAGGACTTTATAACTTTAAAAAGTTGCAGTAGAAACTTGTAAGTATTAAATAGCTGAGATTAAAAAGAGCTGAAGATTCTGTTAACTCAACCACTATGGCACAGTATCTTGTCTCATCTTAACTGGCTTCAGACCTGGGGTTTTGTCAGTACTGGGTGCTTCCCCAGCACAGAAACTTCCTTTGTGAAGCTGTTCTCTACCCCTTATCTGATTTATGACGGTCTAAGACAGTGGCCAGAGCACTGAGATTAGCAACTTGTCCGTTATCACAAGGCCAGGATGTCACACAGGGCTTCCCCACAACAAGGTGGGCTCTCTAGCTACTCAGTCTTATGGTAGCTCACTTCTCCACCTCATAGCATTAGGAATACGTAAACGAGAAACCAAAAACTGAGTATCCATTTTTTACATAAGATACATGCTTTAGAAATCTAATTTTACTTTTGAAAAGTCCAGTTTATTTAAAATTATGTAGTTTAGCTGATTTGAAGATATAAAATACGTTACCATGAAGGCCATGATTCCTTTAGTAATTACTTTTTCTTTTGGTAGTAACTATTTCTTTAGAATAACATTAACCTTCTACCAAAACACAACAGTAATCCAAAAGTTAATGTTCTGTTCATTTATAATTATATTTAATTCATATTTATGAGTTGATGGGAGGGGGAATAGAAAAAATTCAGCAAAAATTAAATGTTACCAAAGAAATGAGCCAAAAGAAGTTATTTTTCCTGATATTTTGAAGAGTATAGAAAAAGTGTATCAGTTAGGAAAAACTGATTTTTTTTGAAGTACATGGTAGTCTGAGGTCAGATTTAAAAAAAAAAATTCTGAAATATACCGTATTTCTGTTACTTTCCAATGGCACTGGATAAATTAAAAGAAAGAAAGTGATTTTGATCCACTAGGTTAATTAGAAACTCACCAGCAAAAATTCTAAATGCCTATGTGGTCATTTAAGAAGTAGTGTTCTTTGAATTGTCCATGAAGTTTGATGTATTATTAATGAGTTAATTTCTTGGTGGTAGAGGTTTGTGAATAGCATTCTATGAATGGACAGTTGCCTGGTGGGGCCAGCTTTGGCTTCTGTCATTTAACATGTGTTGCCCTATTGTAAAGTCTTATCCAGCTGCAGGGGTAATACTCATTTAATCCACCATGATGAGACTTACACACCCTGAAATGAAGTTGGATGCCAAGGTCAGTTACCCAGCAGCTCAGATTGAGGCACTGACATTTTATTTCTGAGTTTGCTGTTAATTTTCTCTAAACTAGGAGAAATGCTATATGCAATGCAAATATTTTCAAAAGGGGCTCCAAGCTTGTTGGCTAGGGTGCTGCCTCTATTGCAGAATGGAGGCAGCATTCCAGGGAGTATGTGAGTTCCTTCCTTCCTCTTGGAAATGGGAACTGCTGGGCCCAGGAGATCCCTGATGTTCGGAGGTCCAGGATAGCAGATGGCATTATGATTTTCCAAATCCTGATGAACATTCTAACTGAATTTGTTCATTTTGCAGTATGTAGTGCCCCTTCTCTCTCTCTCTCTCTCTCTCTCTCTCTCTCTCTCTCTCTCTCTCTCTCTCTCTCTCTCCTCTCGCTCACACACACACTCACACACTCGCTCTCTTCCCCTCCTCTCCCTATATTCCTTTCTCTTTCCTTCTTCCTTTATCTCCTTCTTTCCTTGTCTGCCTTTCCCTTTCCCTCTCTCTCCATGTTTCTCTTTATCTCTCTTGGTTCCTCACATGTTAACTGTCATTTTAACTAATGTTACCCTTCAGCCACCTTTTAAAACCCTTCCAGAGATCCTATTTTGTTTGCACCCCAGCAGAACTCATGTTCATATGGAATGTATGGTCTTTGAACTGAGACACATAGCCTTTGAATTTTTCTAAAAAGGTCAAAACTAATATCACAAGTTCTCATACATTTTGCAGCCTTTTAGAATTATATTTGTCCCCGTATATGCAATTCAGGTACCAAATGGCGGTAATTATTTTAACCAGCAGTTGAGTGTTCAAGAAGATATCTGGTATATGAGGACATGGACTCAGGGCTTCTCTTGAGATCTCGGAGCTCTGACTTGACAGAGTTCTGGCTTGTTGGTTTTTCAGGACACAGACATACCAGATTTGTTTCCCTTTGCTGGAATTTCTCCAACTTCATAGGTGTAGATGTGGTTTATATGTCTAAATTTGGACAAACTTTGCATTCCCTATTTAAAAAAAGAATTTACCTTTTCACTTAGGGACCTGGAAAAGATTATTTTCCTTGCTATTTGGATTTGACTAGTTCAATTTTTTTGGATAGTTTTGTGGCCAGTTTTCATTCACAGAATGCAGAAGCACACAGACACTCATAAAATGCCAGTGTGTACATTTACATCTTAATTTAGATCCTGGGTAGACCATGTTTCGTCGCACTTTTACCAAGACTGAAATTGACCTTACCAGTGTATGAAATTCAGACACTATATAGGAACAAGGTAAAACCACAGGTAGGAATTGCTGAATAATTACCTTTAGACCAACCTGAGCAGGCGGTTTCCCATGAGGGTGAGCTCATTTAATGGTTCCTAAAACTCAATCTTGTGGATGTCAGTGGTCATGCTTGATTATTTGCCGCAGTGTTTTATGAAAAGGCAATAAAAATGCATCGGGAGTATATGGAGAAAGAGGAACAATAACTGGTTTTATTTTTTCAAATGAAATCCCTTTGGTGTAAACCAGGTATGCTTCATGCTGCTTGCCTTAGCTATTTAAAAGAAATGTGTATCTGTTTGTTGTGTTTGTGCGAACACTTCTGCATTGTTGTGCACTGGTAGCTTGTGAATGACAAGAGACTAAAAATAAGAAAAGGGAAAAACATTTACTTGTTTGCTTCAAAAAGGAAACAATTAAAAGTTATAGTTGAAAGGTGAATCTGTTTTCCAGTTACTGTTTTCCAGTTATGCTGACTTTTTATGTAATTTCACAAAACCTTTAGGCTCCTTTTTGGAAAATCTTTTAAGTCCAATAGGAGTCTTGAAAAATGATGCCAAATACATAGGGTCGATTTGATGTCTTTTTAAAATCATCTCCACTCCCACCTCAGAGGCATTTCCTAAGCATTTTTAACTTAAGAAAATGAAGAAAATCACCAAGATCTTGACATCTAAATTACCTACTTGAACTTGAGTTTGTGTGTAATAGATATGTGTATATATCCACATATAATACATATGTATGTACATATATTGTGCATATAATATATATGTTTTATATATATATATATATATATATATATATATATATATATACACACACACATACATGTGTATGTTTTAATACACCATTTGGTAGTGATGCTCACTTGGGTAATAGCTGGTTCTCCCATGATTTAAGGTTTTATGGGTAAGGTGGGTGTTTCAGTGGCTAAAATTCAGGCCTTTGGCCCCTAGTTCCAGCTCCACCTGAGACAAGTTAAATGAGCTGCTACTGTCAGCCTAGACCCAGTGGACAGAACTTCACACCAAAATGCTCACACGTGTAATTTGTCACATCTGGCAACTTGGAGCATGGAGTGACCCAGGGTGGAAATTGAATCATCTTTCACTTTCCCTGCTCAGGGCTTGATGTGGACTAGGATGAGTAAAGGATAGTTCTCTGATCTACAGTAGGGGTGGGTCAAAAGCCTCCTTTCTTGATAATGTCCCTTGGTAAATTTAACTCAGAGCTCATACTCTGCCTTGCTGATGAAGCTCTATGAATTAGGCCAGTTCATTATGTATCCTGTAGTCCAAAATGCTTGTTAAATTGTTTAATTTAGTTTAAAATAGATCGTGACCTCAGAGAGTAGTTGAATTTTTGAGTGTACTTGTCTTTGCATGCAACATACATTATGCCTACTGATTGGTTGTAACATTATTAATTACTCATATCCTAATCCCTTTATACTGATGCATCATCTATCCAGATTCTTCCTTCCTCATCCCCCTGCCCTCGGGGTGAACCTTGGCCCAAAAGATGATTTTGCTCAGTATGAACTTTGATATGGCATAAAATGTAATTCTAGAACTCAGAGCTCTAATTGTGAAGGTTTTCCCAATGTAATGATCATTAAAAAATACTCCTGGGGTCTATAATTTACCTTGGCTATATCTGAGAATTAAAGAATAACTTCTGGGACAAGATCTGGGACAAGCCATGGCTGTGACTTTAAAGAGCAATGACTTAGTGTAGGACCTCTTTCCCAGGCAGAGCCCAAAGTCTAACCCATCTGAATAACCCTTTGTGAAAATAACACTTTAGTGCAAAGAGTGGTGGGGGAAAATTTCCAGATGTAAGATTGAAAAACCGTCTAGGTACAAAGAAGGTAGAATGCTTTCCTATTTTCCTAGAATCACTAAGTACTCAATTTGATCTTAGGGGAATGCCTTACTGAATGAACTTAAACAATATTCATTAATAGATCAGCATGACTTGGAAGAAGGTCTCTAGTGGAGAACCTTAGGGATCTATCCCTGGTCCTGTGCCCATGCACTTTTTTTTTATTAGTGATTTTCATACACAGAGCGAAGGCATGCTTCTCCAATCTGCAAAAGACATATAACTTTTAGAGATAGCTTATAACTTAGAATAGAGTTTAGATCCAAAAAGGAAACTTGATAGGATAGAAAGATTAACTCTAATGAGGTAAAATTTAATAGCCATAGTTCTACAGTTGGGTTCAAAAACTCAACCATGCAGCTTTGTGATGGGGAAGGCAGCGCTAAGTAAAAAATTATTTGATAGCGTTAATGGACTAGTGAGCTCAATGTGAGTCAACAATTTGACAGAGCATCCAGAATGAGGGAGGTAATGGTGGTCCTACTGTATACCCTATGAGGTCAGGTTACCTCTAGAATATTCAGTCCTAGGTGTCGCTTTGTAGGAAGGACACTGATACAAAGAGAATGATTAGAGGAAAAGCATCCATGCCATCCAGGCAGCTGGGGATATTTAACCCAGAAGTGAGAAGGCCAGACTGAGGGGAGTAGGGAGAGACATGATAGCCGCCTTCAGCTACTGGAGGGACTGTCAGATTGAAGAGGAATTGAATTTGTTCTACTTGGTCCCAGAGGATGCGAACCAGGAGGAAGGGGTGGATATTGCAGACCAGATAGCATGACACAGTGGACAGCCCTGGACTTGGGGTCAGATGACCTGGATTGGAGTCCTAACTCTCCCTCCTACTACTTTTGTGACTTTGAGCAGGTAACTTAACCTCCGTCAAGTGAGAGGGTTGGATGAGGTCTCTGAGGTGCCTGGTGGCTCTGGATCTGTGACAGTATTATCATTCCTCTATGCTCCTAGCCACCCATGCCGTAAGGGGAGAGCATCTTTATTCTAGAACGATAAAAAGTCCCTCTTGCCACAGAATCCCTTCATCTCTCTTGGAGACCCATCTCTTCCTTAGTATTTCAGATAAAAGAATGTTCCTTGAAGCCTCATGGCCCAAAACACAACACAAGGAATAGAAATGTTACAGCTTACCCAGCGCCTGGCACATAGTAGGTGTCTAATAAATACTTGTTGAGTTGACAGCCAAAACTAAAATCCCTTAACCTTTTCTGGTTTCTTATGTCTCCCATTTATACAGAACAGAGTTCTTTTGGGCTCTGACCTTCATTCAAGTATCAGAATAGTCCCTTAGGTTTTATACAACACAGTATCCTTTGCAGTCTGCTTTCACATACATTAGTTCTGTTTGGAGGTAGATTTTAAAAAATATATAAGGAAACTGAGACTCAGACATTAAATGAATTTTTCAAAATTACACGGCAAGTTAGTGATGAAGCCAGAAATAGCAGTCTACCTCCTGACTCCTAAGCATGCCAAAAGTTGCACTCTGCTTTGCTTTGTTACAGTTACAGGGTGGGAAATACGTATACACATGCATATAAGTATATATGTGTGTGTATATATATATACATATCCCCAAAGCAAAGAAATAGTTTGGCTTAAGCAAATGATATGATTTTCTACAATAATCCCTCTTGTAAATAAGCACTTTTCTCCTTTACTTCTTCCAGCTTACCTGCCTGATCTCAAAGCTCATAAATTGTGTGTCAGGCAGCTTACCCTGGAAATTAAATAGTAGCAGCTGTGTTTGGAGTTCCACCTCCTCCCAAGCAGCCCCCACCCCACATAGTACACACACATTGCCCCCCCCTTTAGATTTTCTGCTACCATGCCTTTTTCTTTATGCCTGAGCACCTTGCTGACAAGTGCTAATAACAAAATGCCCAGAGAGAGTCCAGTTGGAGTTACCACACATTAAACATTCTGAACTTGTCCTTTGCTCATAGATTGTGCATAATTAATAATTAAACGGTTTCAGTTGTAATGGGTTGACCTTCCTGAACTGTTCATTATTCACAAGGCAAAGGCATCACTCACACTTTTTTCCCCCATTGCCCTTCTCTGTGCTCTGCCGGCGCAAGCATGCTCCAGTTGTGTGGCGAAGAAGACTGACCAAGGAGCTGTGGAAGCTTCTGAGACCCAAACACTGTCCTCCTTGATGTCCAGAATTGCCCACTGAAATATTTTTTGGCAGCTATTTTTATATAGCAATAGCCTGCTTGATAACAAGATACACTGGACGTTGCCTTTGTGGGGATCTAAAGTTGACTGGGGATCAGCGTCTTAGGTTAAAGCTTTTGGTTCAGGTTGTGTCCATTTTTTTCATTCTGTACCTCTATTTAGAAGTTCAACAAGAGAAAAACATTTTTAAAAAATCTCTAGGGTGAAGTATGCCATCTAGGTCTTAAGGAGAATGACTTTTATTAACAATTTAAGGTCTGTTCTAGCCATTGTGAGTTATTAAGATATAGCTACTTCCCCAGTCTGTGGTTATAGTTTTTTAAAGCTATTTCTTCAAGGATTCCATTAAAAAGTAAGAGAAGAAAAATTTGACAAGCCAACAAAGCCAGTAATACTTCTCTTATATTGCTGCACATCAGTGGCATAATTTTATTATGCCAACTATTTTTATACTTTTAGATAGTCTTTTTATAGGCTTGGAGTAACTGGAGGCATTCCCCCCCACACACCTTCTTTCCCTTTCCCTTAGCTAATTTTAACCTGTGCTGTATATTTCTTCTCTTCCACTGGAATTCAAATTTGTGAAATATTCTGTAGTTTGTCGCTAGACTTTCTTATCTTAGCCTAAAAATATTTGTAGTCTGACTCAAGAAAAGAGCTGTGGCTGCTTTAAAATCCTTCTGCCTGAGATCTTTCAGGCTTGTTGATTTACTTTCCCATCATGTTGCCCAGCCAATTTTTCACCTCAGGTAAGCAGCCCACTTGTTCTGAGATGGGGGCTTTCTGCCTGTTCCCTTATTCCCTGTCTTTGTGTGTCTAAGTCTATCCCTGATGAGTCGTTGAATCTTCAGAAATTGCCCAAGAGGTATGTGAAGTGGAAGCACAGATTTTAAAAAGAATGCTTGTGTTTGTTTGAGATTGTAATCTGGCCCCCATGCCTTTAGTGAGTGATTTGATGAGTGAGATTCATTCTAGGCCCAGCTGGGATGAGAATCCACTCACTGTGGTTCTGGGAAGTTGACTTGGTTTGGAATTTTCAAAAGCAAAATAAATTATTCATGTGCACCACCCAGTGTTCCTGAGTTTTATATTATGTGCAACTTAACAGGCTACAATATCAGGTCTTAAATAAAATTAACTACCCATGCAAAGATGTCAGATTTTCTTGTTCTGTTGTTCATCCGTGTTAAAATGACATCTTCATCACGTTGGCTACTCTATAATTCATTAATTTAGTCTTGGTATCATACTTTGAAATGAGGCCCAAATTAGCATTCTGTTTTCTGCTGGGATCATTGTGGAATGCCACAGCAGAATTTTAACGGTCTATGTCAATATTCAGAGATGTTCTCCTGTTTGGGTTTTACTCCTTCCTTAAATGCCTCCACTCTACCCAACACCACAGCATCCAGAAATCAGCAAAGGGATAACTTGAGACTCTTTCTGACAAAGCCGAGTCTATAAATTCTTACACCCTGACTTTGAACTGTCTTTTTATTAATGGTTTTTTGAAGCATTGAAATGTCATCTCTTGAACTAGGCCTTGTATAGGCTCTCCCAGACTTGGTGATAAATACAGCCTTCCTAAAAGAAGCCTGGGCAGAAATTTGCTACTGCCACTCTTCATTTTTGTGACTCAGTCGGTAGGGTTTCTGTGACTATTTTTAGTCCCTTTCTGAAGGCTTGTCATGTTGTCGGGTGCCTTATTATGATTGCCATTGTTGTCATAGAGTATTTTAGCACTCCACAATCCTTCCTGGCTTTCTGGATTCAAAATTTGCTCAGATTTTATCTAGCTCCCATTTTCCTTTGTTTCCCCCTTCCTCACAAATGTCTTCCAACACTGACTTTGTGTTTAAGTTTAGAAATGATAACCTTGTCCTCTCTGAGTGAAATGATTGAATTCAAAGAGAGTAGATGCGCATGGGATGAAAAACACTTTATGAATGCATGTTTTTTTTCTATTTTTAAGAAGACCTCTTTGAAAATCCCAAAGTGTTTGGGGTTGCTTTGACTCCTCACTTACTTTTGATCTAATTGTATTTTCCAACAGTTTCCAATTGTTTGAATTGGAAACAAAGCCTTAATAAGAGTTCTAGTTAATTTTCTGTCTTGTAATTACCGATCTCATTTTTCTGATAATTGGCCACAGCAATTATATGTATATTTACTAATCACATAGGAGGCTCTGCAATTGTATCTATCTGCCACCATTGATAATGACACACATATTGTAGAGGTGCTTTTATCATCTTCTTTTTTCCACTACATCAAAGCTATTTCCTCGCGTTCTCAATAATGAATCCATGCATGCATTTGACACAGTTGTGTGCGAGAGAAATTGTTTGGCTCCCACCAAATGCTCCACGCTCTGAGTTTCTTGCCTGCAGCGCTGGAAGGTTGTATGTAATGATATATTGCTCATCCAAATGGCCAAAGCACTCCAAAGCACAGTGAGATTAAAATAAGTCATTCCTTTGTTAATTTAAATAGGTGCATGTATCATACTTTGCAGGGTACTTTGTGTAGGGATGTCAGGGAGGAAAAAAGCCGCCGAAAGGTATTTTTAATAGCAAATGAGAATAGATGAGAATGGAGTCATTTGCAGCTGCCTATTTTATGTGGCTCTCGTGTTCCAACTGTAGGTCTAATGAGATGACTGTTAAAGTACTCTGCAGTGTAATTTCACTACACCCTGAGCTGTTACACTATAAACACAGTGGAGTTCTCTGGCATTCTTGGAAAAGCTCCTAAATTCTTAAAGCCTCTTCTGCACGTGGTAATGGGGTCTGCTCCCTCGGTTGGGGTTTTTTGTTGTGATCCTTCCTCATGGCTTGGGTTTGTTTGGTGGGGTGTTTGTTTTGGTGTATTTGTTTGTTATTAGCTTTCTTTTGTGGCCGAGTGGTGGATTTCTCTTTGTGTCTTTAATTCACTTGCTTCCAGAAAACGGGTTAGGAGGAAGTTGGACGGGGTGGCTGCGAATGAATTGAATTTCCTTTGATGGAAAAGGCAGACAGACCCTCAGTGTGGCTGGGAGAAAATCTAACCCAAATGATGGAGGATTTGACTAAGTGGATAAGTAGGTGAAAACATAAATAAATGTAAATAAAAAGAAAAGTGTAAATAAATAGCAAAACCAGTAAAAGAAACAAAGGTCAACACAGAAATAATTTCACAGCTCTTTGTTAATTACAAGACCATTTGTGTGTTACTTAAATAATCATTAATTTCTCATTTACACTTTCCCCACCTTCTTTCCTACCCTGTGGCTATCATTGTCCTTTTTTCACCTCCCTCCCCATCTTCCCTTGTGTTTCTCACCATTGTATGAAGTGTGGTGCCTTAAATTTGGCATCTTTATGTAAACATGTTGAGTAGTGGGTAGCCCCTCTTTTTAATTGAATGGTGACTTTTGGAGGGGAGGGGGGAGCTTTTTGTCCTTGTGGCATCTTTTTTATTGTTTGCAGTAAGGGAGGAAATAGAGGGAAGAAAAATTGTCCTGACTTTTTGTGACTCGGTGTTTTGTTTTGTTTCCTTCTCCATCCCAGGATTCGCCAGTCCTTCCGGTTGGAGAGTTCTCCGAACCATTCGTACACTTCATCACTCAGTGGTGAGCTCAGTTTGCAAACATGCCATGCCCTCCATGTAAATGATACATGCCATTAACTCTGCGTCTCCGTGAGACCTTATGGCTCTCCCTGCTTCCTTTCTGAGACAGGAGGGACTTTGGGGCCTTGGGCAGATGGGGCAGCAAAGCTGAAGAAATTGTTTAAATTATGTAAACGTTATTTACACAAAGGGTCCTAAACGTACTTCAGAGGGTTTTCCCCTGTTTTAATAAACTGCTGAGAATCAGGCTTATTTTCATGAACACGGATGCTGTTGATATATGTGTCTGTGTGTGTGTGTGTGTGTGTATGTGTGTGTTAAAACCACGCAGACATAATTTCATGTTACCTATTGGGAGAAAATGTGAAGCTGATCTTTGTTATTCACGTGCCCTCATGTTCCCCATAAGCCTGTCTTTCACTTAAGGTTAGCAGCATAGTTTATAGATTCATTGGCTGTTCAGTAAATTGTTTAGCTCTGTTTTTAATACAATGTTCTGTGAAGGCCACTTTAATGACTTAGTTATGAAGAGTATATGACCTGGCTGTGTCTCTTTAACCTTTTGAGAATCAAAGAAAATCATAGAATTTTGATAACTAGAGGGAATCTGAGAACCCTTCTAGTCCAACCCCTTCATTTTACAGATAAAGAAACTTGAGCCATTTTTTCTACAGGCCCCCTTTCCACTTTGTCTCTCCCCTCCCTCACCTCCTTAACCTTCCCATCTTCCTTCAGGATTGATTGACTACCACTGACTCCTCTGATGTATCTTTAAGCCAGATGTTGTCTTGGAGGCCCTTGCTGGACATTCAGCTTCCCTCCAGCTGTTTCACAAACAAAGAGAGCCTCCAGAGGAAAAGAGCAGAAAGAGTGGGTTGTGCAGGAGTCAAAAATCCCACAGTAAGGAGAGAGCGAAAATTGGAAACTGGTCCAGACAAGAGGTCCATCCCACTCCCACGTTCTGCTAACTCCTTTACTGGCTGCCCTCCCTCCTCAGTTCCCATAAGGAACTGCCAGCCCGTGGTTCTGTTTGCCAGGGGAATGTGAACAGGGGTGTCCTGCCAAAAGACATTTTGTGTGCCGTGTGGCGAACTAATGTGAAGAACAGTCCTTACACAAGTGGGGGTGGGGGTAATAGAAAAAAGGAAAAAAATTGAAAATGATCCATTTGGTGATTATGCAGAATTGAAAACAAGAAATATTCCTTAATATAAATGTCAGGCTTTATCACCTTTTTGACTAAGTATAATATGTTACCTCTTAATAAAAATGCACCATACAGTTTATATTCCATAGGAAGACCTTTATAGATAAAAGGAAGGTATTTTTCCCATGCTTTTTGAAGTTTATAGACATTGCTTTTATTTATTTAAAACATCTATAAGACATTTTGTGGTTTTTTTCAAAGCTATTTTTGTTACAAAAATATTTTCATTTTCACATATGCCTAACTGAACCGCCATATTGGTTCAAGTCAAACTATATTGGAGCTATTTTAAAGTTCATTAATAAAAAAGATATATTCATGTCATTTAACATTCTGTGTAATGAATACCTAAAAGCCCATTACCACCTTTTGATTATTTCCATTTAACTTGCTGAAATGGAAAAAACAAACTGTAAGACAGATTCACATGCTATCTAAGGACACTGAATACTGGCTTTGGGGAGTCCCCCATTTGGGGGGAAGCATTGACTTTGCAGCACTGCTCCGAGGCTTAGCAAGCTGTGTGGTATGACTAACCGATGGGGGCAGGTGGGTGGGAAGGATCGGGGAGGGTTTGGGCTGCTTCTTCATCTCATCCCAAAAATTAATCAGCTGTTGTATAAAACTTTTATGGAGACAGAGGGAGGGATAACCTGTGCTGAAATTTCCACAGATGTCAAGCCGAAACATAAATGATAGTGGGTAATAGCCTTGTTTTCCCAAGAGATACAGCTCCTTTGGAATGTCAGATTAGGACTGTTACCAACCCTACCAGTGAGACAGCTTGAATTACTTGCTAATGGATGCATTATTTGAGAGGTGCATATGGTTATTTATAGGGAAGGCAAATTGTCCTCGATGTCATTAATGGTTCATAACTATGGTTCTTATTTACCATGTGATCATTACATCTCTCTGTAAAAAAAAAAAAAAAAGTACTGTCAGCAAATGCAGCAGATTACATAGCAAGGGCTTTCCTGCTTGTTAGGGAGTGCCTAAAATAAAGGCGCATTCAGAATCAGTTTAGCCCAGCCAGGTGAGAAAAGCCTGAGGGTCTCTTGGTTGCCTTATCCTAGAAATATGTCAGTGTTTGGGGAGGGGAGAAGACGATCATCCAGTCCCATGGCAGGCAGTACCGACGGTCACCTCACTACCTTGTATTAGTACTCCATCATGTAGCTAAGCACAGTCTACAGCTACTAATTATACCTTTTGCTTGGAAAGACAAGGAATATTTGGATGAGAAATATGATCCCTTTAAGCTGCTTAAACAAACTTAGCTTTCCAACAGCTGTTTAGTGAATTATCAACTTGCATTGGAACCAAAATAAATGAAACAATGGGAACAGTGTGTAATAACCCATTTGTAATTCCATAACGTTGTCTGGATTTCTGACCCCTTTTACAGATTACTTGTCAACCTAAGTCATAATGAAGAAGGGAGACAGCATCGCTTTTGACTTGATGATCCTGTCCCTTGTCTTACTGTTGTCTTGTTCCCCTTTTTAAAAAGAAGCGAATTGTTCCTCACATCTGAAGCAGGGATGGAGTCATAAACTGAGTCAGTAATGGCATCTTGGATGAGCTTGAATTCATTCCCGATCTCTATTTCAAGATGGCCCTACAAAAGTCACCTTTGTTCCTCTGCCTCATTTAGTGTCCAGTCTGTTCCAAGAAAGTACAGTATTGAAGGGCTGGAATTAGCGAGAGGGCGCGGGCTGATGTTTTAGCTGATAGATTTCTGTCTTTGCCCCCACAAATTTAAAAAGTATATTTAAATAGCATGTTTTCAAGTTACATAAATCACATGAAAACATTGTTTTGTCTTCTCCAGCATGAAGAAGCAGCCGAAAGAAAGGCCAGCTCCTGAAGATCTGATGGTAAGTGGGCTTCCTCTGACTTGTGTTCATTCCAAGAGCTTTCCTGTCCTGTGTCCGTGCTCTCCTTTCCTCTTGGGATGGACAAAAAAAAAAAACCACTTTCTTTTTACTTTTTTCTTCATATACAGCCTGAGTCAGAGCAGAATTATTTATCTCATTGAGATGGGTGTTTTTGATTCTCACCCCTCAGTTATCTTCAGGTTGGTTTGGGGTTTGTTTTTTTTAAGACACTATTCTGAAACTTAATTCAAAGGTCTTTCTATCCGCCCGGCCCAAGGATTACAATTTAATGTAGGTCATTCTTTGTCGTCACTTGCCATTGCAACCTTTCCAGATCTGAAGATTGAAAACAGAGGTGGTCAATGTATTAAGTTTTTAATGCATTCCTACAGGAAATGCTGAGCGTGGCATGGATTCCTGTTGGATCTGTGCAGGATGAAATTAGATTGGCTGCAAAAGATCAAGTTAATGGGAATCTTTGGTCTTTTCCTTAGAAGGAGACAACTGCAAGGCTTCTAGTGCTGTGTTCTCAGCTCCAAGGCAGTCTCCTTTGATTGCAAATGACAGTTTTTAGTCAGGCGGTGAGAGGAACAGAGATACTTCTCCACAATTCCCAAATGGTCATTTATTTAGTACAGATTGTTGATTTGACAATGCACAAGCTGTTGGAATAATGTCAGTATCTAACATTAGTAAGTAATAATTATAGCCTGTACTCTTCTAATGTTTCGCACACCGGTCCCACCTTAGAAGAACTGCCATCATAGTAATTTCTCTTAAATTTTCCTACATGTCTTTTAAAAAGACAGATTTTGAGGATGTCAGCTGGTGGTTTTTCTTCCTTTGCATGACATCCTCATCAGCACTTTTTTTAAACAAATGCAATACCAGCACAATTAGATGTCCATAACTTCTTTTCCATGCAAATGTCACCATAGGAAAGTCAAAACTCCAATATTTCACTTTGCTGCATGCCTGCTCTCTAGGAAGGTACTTACCTCCTTAACATTATCCTGGGAGCAAAATTTCTGAATTCAAGGTAGTCTCAAGTTAAAGTTCACCCCAAAGCTTTCCAATTTATAACCACACCGATTTGGTGCCTAAAGTGAGACTGTCTTTTTTTTTTTTTGTCTTTTGATGGTTGGAAAATTCTTGCAGTTAGTCACATCTGAGAAAACTTGGAACAGGTTCCAGAGATAGAGACCCATTTACCTTGCACATTATTATGCTATGGCTGGATAGCTTAGCTATTAAAACAAAGGAATAGGGTTTCATAAAACAGATATCTGTTTGTAAATGCACGTTTCGGTGCTGCAATGAGTCGGCCACTTATAAATAAAACATCTGCAGATCGCACATACACCCATAAATATATATGTATGTATATCTTCGTAAGGAACACCACTCCAGGGTGTCAAGTCATAAAGATGGGGCTAAAGGGTGAGCACTTTCAGTGCCTCAGAAGCATATGTAGTTGGATATATGTGGCTACATACCTAGATATATCTCTTTACAACTACACACCCTGGTGTGTGCTACCCTACTTTTATTTTTTTATTAATAAATATCAATAAATCAATAAAATATAATGAAAAATTTAGTCACAGAGAGCATTGTCTTGTACTTAATATTTAACATTATTTCTAGTACTACTTGCTGTTTTATTTTAAATGGATTTATGCCCAGAGGTGTAACAAGAGTGAGCCACCCATTGCTCCATAAGAGATCAGACACAAGGCAAACAGTGATGGGGAGTGTGCTTGGAGTGGCATTCTTATGACTCATGTTCCTAGCTCCTAGAGGGACTCCCAAGGGAACTGAGCCCTCCCTGCCTGCCCTTGACCAAAGAACTAGGCTCACTGGCCATTGAGGAGAAAATCAAGGTGTCTCTCACTTGAAGGACAGGACTTCTTATCTTGGGGAGCCCCACCTTAAGAAGACCCAGTCGTTTTTATTCCTTCCAGCATATTAATGGCTTTAATTTTTCCTCTCCCCTCTCTGCCTGCAACCTATTTGATGGTACTCCCATCTGGAAGTCAAGGGCCTCCTCTGGAATGCATGAACTGCAGAGACCATTTGTCACTGTGAGCAGGGGGGAAGGCTTCCTTTTGGAAAAGAACAGTTTATCTCCAAAGCTCGGTGACTCCAACCAGCTGGACACTGGCTTGGCCTGCACAGCATGGGTTAGAGAAGCTTGAAGGTTTGTAGTGCTGTTGAGGTTTCCTTTATAGTCTTTTATTTTTCAGTTTGATTGAAAAAACCTTAGGTGATGGGAGTGGGACCAACAAAAAGGTTAAAGTTTCACCACCAGAACCATGGAATCATGGTCAGGGTTGGGACCTGGCTCAAGTTAGTGATCAACAATATAGATAAAAGAAGTAGTAGTGAGACTGTTGGGAGAGCTTTCCCTGGGATTACAGTTCCATCACTGTCATCGCCACCACCATAACCCCTTTGAGATCTTGAAACCAGTTGAGAATGAAAGGGTTTAGGGGGAGAAATGAGAATGTCTAGTCACTGGGCTCCATTCCTTGCTTGCCTATGCCTTCTTTGCAGAGTAAGTGCCAATCTCCCGTACCTATTGTTGCAGGATTCTTTTGGAATGTGGTTGGCATCATAGAGCCAGACTCTCATATGTGGCCTTTAGGAAGACAGCCTTCTCACTGGCAGCTATTAAATTTGGAAAGAAATTCTACCATCCTAAAAAGAGCCTCTCCTCTTTTCTTTCCTGGACCTGTGTCCATATGCATCTTCCATTAGAGAAAGGCTCTGTTAGAATCAGTGTCACATCTGTTCCATGGGGAAGATGTAGCCTCTAGTTAAGTTTCTTAAAGACTGTTATCAACTTTGTGTCTGCACAAGGCCCAAGAAGAAAGAACTAGATATGGATATGTTGACATTTCCAAATGGGTAGGATCCCAAACTCTTTATATTTCTTTGGTGATTAATCGGTGATTAGTGAACACATTTTAAGTTCCCATGTATAAATCAAGTGATAGGATTTCTGCTAATGCTGCCCTCTGCTACATGAGCTATGGATGCTAACATTCCGGGAAAGGTCTCGGTTCGTGAGGAGGGGAGAAATGGAAGCTTCAGCTAGTTGTGGGGCCCACAGCCCTTGTTTTGGGTTAACCAATGATACTGTGTTACATCTGAAAAAAAATGTTTTTCATTGCCAGAGGAAATAGAAATATTGTCACAGAAAAAAGAGAAAAAGAAAAGAAAGGAATTCAAAGATATGAATACATGTTCATAATCAATTGTTGTCTTACCAAGGTTGATGACATTACAAGAAAAGACATAAACTCTAGGCCCATGGAACTGGGAAAATACAGAACACTTAGGTTGGAAAATATTGAAATGGACCATTTGCATCAGGTTTTCTATCCAAGTTTTATTTTTAAAAGTATTTTAAAATAAAATAATCCCTGTTGGTATTGGGGAGTTAAAGCTATAAAGACTGTTTATATTGTTTGGGAAGCATAACTGAGAAATAAATCTTTCTAGAGGTATTTTCTTCTTTAAATGTATTTTCATTCTGAATATAACAGACACCAAATAAAATGAATATTTCCATATATGTAGCAGTACAGAGAGAAAGGATTGTACCTGAAATGGCAAGTCTCTGACACTTTTAAGCATATAAATCCAACCTGTAGTTTTCAAGGCTATCCTGCTTGCTTGTACTTCCTTCCAGCCTTCTTTCTGTTCTCTGCATTTTTTTAAAAGATGCCTCAGTGACTCTTCCTATTGTGTGGGTGTGCTACCCTGTTTCTGTCTTCCCTCCTGCTTCCACCCTCCTCCCAGTGTAAAAAAGAAAAGAACCGCACCTTTGTCACAATATTCAGATTCAAGCAAAGCCGATTCACCAGGGATGCTTTAGAGTGCGTGACTGAGCTAGAAGACAAATCTAGTATCATCTATGGGGCAGGAGCTATCGAAGTCCAGTCCTGGCTTCCACACTATAATGCTAGACAGGTCATTCTTCTGGTTTTCACTTCTCTCCTTTGTGAAAGAAGGAAATGGGCCCTGACAATAGGCTTCCTAGAACTCTGGCCTAGAAAGATGGAGATGTTGTTTATGGATCCCAGAACGGGTGGGGATTGAGAAGTCGAAGCTTCATTAGCACAAATGAATGAATTTACTCACTCTATTAAATTGAAAACTTGTGAAAAACCCTCGCAGCTGCTGATTCCAAATGCGGGCAGGGCTTGGAAATGAGTTCAGGGTGGTTCTTTATCTTTGAAGCCAATCAGATGTGAAAAGGTTTGGATTGGCCCCTAGAGCAAAGCAGTGTTTGTTTGGTGGTCCCACTGCCTTTGAGTTAGGGAGGGAAGGGGTTGACTTCTGTTGGTTGGGGCCCTCCCTATAGGATTCTACTCAGTGAAAATGAGCTCTCTATCCAGATTTCAGCCAGACCCCTTTCATCTTCCCCACCACGCCTTCCCTGCCTCATCTTGAGTATTGACGTGGGCAGAACTGAGTGAGTACAGAGTCTGGAAAGAAGGAGGGGCAGACTTCATGTGAACATTTAGAAATTTGACTCAGAATACTATAGATCTGTGCATTTAGACTGTTTTTCAGAAAAGCTTTCCATATCTAAGCTCTATTTAATGGAATCTATGCATAGTAAGTAATCAGGTCAGAAAGAAGCAGCATATCCCCTGTTTGAGATCAATCGCTGGCTGATACTTTATCTAGGCCACTTTATTATCTCATGCTGATTCGGTTCCCATTCTCCTCCTCCTTTGTAGCGTGCGCTTCAGCTGTGGCAAAAGTACGTAGCACATACATATTAAAAACATATACCCATTCTATCTGTATGTAAATGCGTGAGACACAGCTGGATATTGCAGAGGAGTTTGATTTACTAATAGTTATTATCTGTTCTAGCTGTTCGGTGGCAACGAGAATCTTAGAAAACAAGCTAGCGCAGAAATGGTCTTTATGCTATTACAATACTGCTTTAGTAATTGTTTAAAAACACGTTGTTGTGTTGTGTGTATGCATGTGTGTTTTTCTTATAATGTAATCATGCCTGGTATTTTGTGCATTTCCCTGAACATTCCAGAGCAGGGCACCATCATTTAGCATTCCCTCAGGTTCTGTTTCCTGTCTAGGCCCTGAAAAGTTGCACTGGATTACATTTTGCTATTTGATTAGAAGTCATTTTACTTACAAGGAAAAGACATTATTGTGGGACCTGGCTGAGTCATTTAAATTTTTTTTTTAAGTCTCTGTGGAGCAGAAGAGGAGTGTGCATATCTTCAAATCATAATAAAAGTTGTACTTTTGGATTATATTTTCTCTAAGATAGTCCCATTTCCCAGAACAGGTTTTATGTATAAAGTGGGGGGGGGGCGGTGTTTGGGGGCAAAGATGGCAACATGTTATAGCATAATCTGTTCAGACATTTAATTACTTTTGAAGAGATGTTAACTTGTCTAACTTCTCTGAATTAAGTTGTTGGTGGTAGTTTTTCTGCTTTTTCAAAACTGATCCTAATACGACAGAGTGTAATTACATTTTCACATAGTTTGATGGTTGGCTGTTGCCTCAGCACTTAAATCAAGATTCACATTAAATTGGGCATCTCCACAGTAATTTAAAAAGAGAAACCATTGAATTGGATTTTTTTCTGAAAATACTCAAATCCCAGCTTTGTAATTTTGGGATCCTCGAAAAAATTCCTCCATTGCCAGATCAAGAGTTTCTGCTTATATTCTTCACCAAGCCAGACTTCTCCTCATTAGCCAAATGGAATATTCAATTTCTTGTGGTCTGAGATCTGTCTCTGCCCTGAACTCAGATGTAGAGAAAAGGCACATTTCCTCAGTCGAGCTGGGGGCAAAGACACTCTTGTGCCTGTATAAGTTCAGAAATGTGATGATAGTTGAGAAGTGATTTTAAACTTGGCCACAGTCCATTGGGTTTATCTTGCCCAGGATATATGGCTTACATCTTAAATTGGATCTTTCTGGCCATAGTTAGAGACACCTGACCACCCATCCTTGCCACTGTTATTTTCGTGTTTGGTTATTCAGCTAGTGGTGCAATTCACCTTATTAGTGCATAAGTTCAGATGTTGAGAAAGCACCTCTAAGATTGGAATTTCTGAAAAATTTCTGAATATTTTCTGTAAAGACAAGAATCACTCTAAGAGCAATGGAGCCGTCTGTAGACAACCACAGTGATGGAATGTGAGGGATTTTTTTTATAATTTAATTTTTAAATTCTGAAGAATACCAAAGCTATTAGAAGCATCTATTTGTGTCTGCTTAGAAGTAGGATTGTACAAGCAAATAAGTTGGTTTGAGCTTTTTAATTGCACATAATTACATCCGTGGAATTGTTGGCTGAATGCTTGAGATTGCACTAAATCAGACAGCTTTAATTTGAGTTTTTGATGACAAGTTAGCACTTCAGCAAGAACAGAGAGATTATAACCCCAGAAAACAAGCTTTGTTTTCCCGTAGAAGCGACAGCTTAATCTTTTGACAAGACTATAACTGATAAATATATAAATATATATGTATATGTATGCACATAGCTAGAGAGCTACGAATAGATAAAGTCTGTCATTCCTTGATCACAGTGATCTGACAGTTTTCATTTTTCAACCAGTTAAAGATAACTTTGTTTTCCTCTGTTGAATCTCTTACCATTCTCTCAGTCTGGCTGTTGGATGCTGCTGCTGCTACCACCCTGCCTTCTTTGTCAGACAGCTGGGGTCTTTTTCCAAACTCTTGTTCCACTTCCCCATCAAACAAAGAATGAGATTTAGAAACACAGGCTCCTAGAGGTGATGGGGACCTCAAGGACCACCTAAGCCATCCCCATCATTTGACAAATGAGATCCATGAGGTCCGTAGTGATTAAAGTGACTTGACCAGGGTCACACTGAGAGTTAAAAAACAAAACTAGGTGTAAAACCCTGGTTGTGTGCTCCGCTATGCCAGGATGCCTCTTTTGTAATTGATTCCAGAAATAGCATAGCCACTTAACACATATTTTAAAAATCAAACTATTTTCCATTGACATTATACCAAATCCACCATGAAAACAAAATATGTCCTTGTAATAGCCTTGTGCATTTACTTTTTAAATTTGATTTGCTTATTTAACTTGATTCTCTGGCTTCTCACTGGAAATTTCTACCCCCTTCTAACTGTCCCCTCTTCCACCCCATACCCCTTCCTATCCAAGTGTTACCCATATTTCAACTTCCATTTTAAGCTCCATTGCTTCCAACTCACACGTATATACAGCCTACATTTGAATTCCTGTAACATTGTATACCACCCAGCTTACCACTCAAGTGTGTGTTGTCCACCAACTAGATAGACTTCTTAAAGACATGTTGGCCTTGATCTTTTGAGGGTGTATTGATTATGGATTTCTCACAGTACCTATCATGGTACTGGAAACATAGTAGATCTGCTCAGAAAAGACTTTGGTTATTTCTGTTACCTGGTCAGCATCCTAATCCACTGTTACAAGGACATGTTCTCAGATCTGTTCCAAAGGGAATTCTTCTTTAAGAAGAATTTAAGATTAAATTAAAATGCTTTAATGCTTCTTTAAGCATTTGATTCTTAGGGACATCATAGGATCATAAGTTGTCCGTCGTGACTATTTAGTTTCTTTAGTTCAGAAATAAAGCCCACTACAACCACCAAATTCAGAAGTTACTGAAAACCAAGACTTGGAGATAGCTAGATTGCCGGAAGTAATCATTAGAATATTGGATTGATTCACTAGTTTCCATGCTCACTGTTTATACAATATACTTTTCTGATGCCATGTTGGAGGGCTGGGGTGGGGGAAGGAGAGTGTATGGTATTCTGTTTCCAGTAGCACATCAGATGTACAGTCTGCTCTATGCAGTCTTCTGGAATGATAGTTGTGTTGACAACTACCAAGAGCTATATAGTTACAACTAGCGGTGAGAGCAAAAATGAAAGGATCCAGGGACCAAGTTCTCTGGGATTTGGGAATTGTTGTTGAAGGTGGCAAAGTTGTTTTAGTGTAAGTGCTTATCAATAAATAGATGCAATTCTTATCAATTATTAATGCTTCTAACCAGGAATTTCAAGAGCTAGAGAAAATTATTAGAAGTCTCGTATTTACAGTTGTGCCAGCTGGATTTGTATAATGGGTTGTTTGCTTTTTAATTTGTAGCGGTTTTTAGAGAGACCTTTGGGGATAGTGGGCCAAGCAGTTTTAGAGAGATCTTTTGTCGATACCTAATTATTTTTGGGGTCCAAACTGTGTGTACAGACAATTGGAGGTTCAGTTGGCCATTTAAAGGACAGTGAAAGGGGACTGAAGACACCTGGACCATTGCTTCTCTAATTTTCAAGATAGACTTAAATACTAGGTTCAGAATTAATGTCAGCTATTATTATGAATTAGAGACAGACATATGCTGGAACCTTTATTAGTTTCTTTCTTTTTTTTCCTTATCTCTGCTCTTAAAATATAAATGATCACCAACTCCAACTCAGAAGTAGCTGAATAGGTACTGTTTGCGTTAAGGTTCCCTTGATGGGGATAAAAATGGAATTTTCAAAGGTAGCCTTGATTAACTCTTAATTGTACACAACATGCTGCAATGTAACCTCAGTTCCTTGGAAGGCTCCTGGGTTGGTTGCTGTTTCTTTTTTAAGTTGGAAAAAAAAATCAATTAATGCTAGTACTTTTCCAATTGTAGAATTAGTGTGGAGTTGACAAAAATGTGTATAAATAGGAGACATTTTTCCACTTAAGAGGGCCGTGCTGCAACATTTTTAATTGGATTTTCATTGTGATTGACAGCATTTGATTATGACAGTAACTTTATTTGGCTGGACTGCTCTAGCCTCTTGTTCAGATTTTTCCATCAAAGCTCTATTTTATCCACTGAATCCCCAGTAGAGCAGCAGTCATTGTGAAAGAGCCTTTTAGCACCTTTGTTGTAGCCATCCCTGGTGATGATTGGACCCAGCTGGTAGTAGATAAGAAAATGTTCCTTTCACAAAGAGGCTGTGTCTCCTGTCTCTGTGGTTTCAATAATTTTGAGAGCCCCCCAAACCTGTTGAGGATTAGAAGTAGCTTTAGATGTGAAATGAGTGTTAAGTATTAGTAATCCGGAGATTAGGGCCCCGGGGACAATGGGAGATAAACCACTGCAATTACAGCAAATCTGCCCGAGTAAACAAAATTTAGCAGAAACAGATGCCCCAACCATTTTGGGGGATTGATTTGAGGGCACTAAGGAATCGATTTTTGTCTTGTTTACACTTTCCAGGCCCCCATGATCCACTGGAAGGCTAGATATTTCATACAGCCTGATTTTAGTTAATTTTTTTTCAGTGCTTCACAGTAGGTTTCTCTCTTCTAACAGTGACCAGGCCTGAGTTTATTCGGCATTCACAGGGAGCAGCTAATTGTCTATGAAGGGCCCCCGTGTTTAAATGGGCTTGACAGGAATTTAAATTTTGTTTCAATCAACCCCTGTGCTCACAGCCTGCTCCAGTTTCTAATTTTTAAATTAAACATGATTTTTTTTTAAAGGAAGGGAAAAAATGCTATGCCCTTGCCTCTGGAATGTTCTTGCTTTAACTCCCAACCAAGTGGGGAGCAGCAGTTCTGGAATGCAGACTTTGGGGACCCCTGAGCACTCCAGAAAAGAACTACTAGAGGAGGATGCTCTGTAGTCATTCTTATGGTCCTAAGAACCCAGCCTTGGGAAGGGAGCCCATTCCCATCCTGCTGAACAGGCTGGCTCACCCTGTCATGTACAAACTGGGTTACATGAGGGAGAAAGGAGAGAAGCTTGTTTGTAGTCTGGGTTAATGAGAGCCAACAGTAGATTAATTTTTATGTCCTTTTCATGTACCATGAGATGTATGATTGAAAAGAGAGATGTTTGACATTTATAAACACTTAGTAAGCACCTACCATGTGCACACCATGGTAAGCAGTATTTGTATTGGCCACCTATGCATGGCTCTGTGTGTGTGACCCCATCATTGGGTGGTTTGCCATTTCCTGTGGATTAAGACCAAAAGAGGTTAAGTGACTTACTCAGGGTCATACAGCTAGCAAGAATCTGAAGTGGTATTTGAACTCAGGTCTTCCTGACCCTGGGCCCAGTACTCCATCCACTGAGCCACCTAGTTGTCTCCATGTAAATACACACACACACACACATTTGTGTATAAATATATACACACATTCCGTTATACATCCTTAAAGAGGTTTAGATTGTGAAATAGTAGCAATCGTTCCCTTTTAGCATTTCTATCTCTATACCACAATCACAGAACTGGGTCATTAGAAGGGAGCTCACTCAGAGGCCTTCTAGTCTAACCCACACACAAAAGGAATCCTTCCCATATGACATACCCAAAAAGGGATCCCCCAGCTTCTGTTTGAAGACCCCCAAGAAAGGAAACCCACTACCTCTCAGCACAGCCCAATTCCCAGTGATCAACCCTTAGTTATCAGGAAGCTTTTCCTTACAGTAAGCCTGAATTGGCCTCCTTCCCTCTTGTCCCCATGATTCCTGGTTCTGCCCTGGGGGCCAGACAGAACAAGTCTAGTCTTTCCTTTACAGGACAGCCCCTCACATCCTAGCCACAGAGCTACTTCCCTAGCCTATGGACCCAAAGTATAAGGACAGTTTGGTTTAGATCTACAGATAAACTCAGGAAGTGTCCATTCATTAGTAGCCTAAAATTTTTTTATTATAAAACAATTATTATTATGTATGCAAAAGTGCATCTAAGCAGATGAGAAAGACAAGAATCCTAACTTAGGTCACATCCAAATATATGTTATTTTTTAAGTTTTTTTTTTAATTCAACTGGACCACAAATTTCTCTTAATAGTTCTAAAACCAGACCCCAGAGAGAAAGCTTTACTGGAGGAAGTTTACTGTAGTCATCCTTTTCTTTTTGCTGTCCCTCCCTTTAACTGCCTCTCTTGGAGCCATGGGGATGATATTGGAAACACAGAACAGAACCTCAGTAGCTACCCTTTCTCTTCCTTCTGTGCTGCTATGAAGTAATTATTTCTGCAGGGGATGGGGGAGAATTGAGGGGAGGAGGAAGTCATTTACCAAGAGTTGGCAGTTGGTCTGTTAGTTAACCACCTGAGGTGGAACTGGGAGCAGTTGATGCTATAACAAATTATTGAAGCAAAATTGTAGGCAAAGAGGGCTCTGCTGATGGCTGGGCCTTCAAGACTTTCAAGTTCTGCAATCATGTCACCTTCCTGCTGAAGACACTCTTGTAGTGCCGTTAGTTGGCAGTTACAGAAATGAGCAATTTCCCTGGGATGTAGCTTCATTCAAGCAATGCTCCAGATCCCATGAGGCCTTGGGAGAACTGTCCAAGTGTGTGTGTGTTCATGGGTAGTCACGAGGACAAGGAGCACCGTAAGCAGTACCACCGAGAAACAGCCACAGCCAACAGCGCTCGTTGTTAGTGTCGTTCAGGATCTTGACAGCAATCATATCAAAAAGTATGGTTGTTTGATGTTGACCAGCTCTCTAGTACAGACTCTAAAAATGTATTCATGAGCACAGTTTTGTTTATTCCCAGCCTTCTGCACCACCCAAAAAAGAATAGCAAAAAATAAAAATGAATATTCCTTACTCTTCCCAGGCCCATAGCATTACCACCCTGGATGAATAAGACTAGGCTGAATAAAGTATGCTATGTGTTAGATGTTTGCTGTTAGCATCTTGGCTATATTTCAGGAGTTTCTTAGGTTGCAAAGCGTGTTATGTCATTTCTGAAGAAAGAGGAATGGGAAAGGGGGGAAAAATGAATGTTCACAGACAATTTCCTAACAATCATAACTTTCAATGACTGACCTCTAGACTAAAATGTCTATAAAGTGTGAGGAACTCATCTCCTTGGGGCCATTATTATAAAACCAATGACCAGTTAATCAGCAAGTGCTGAGGAAGAGCTGTGACATTTGCAAAAGTATCCACCCATAAGGAGTTTATAATCTAGCCGGGGAGATATCACTGGAACTACCACAGGACAAGTGTTGAAACTGTATTTCTACCTAGAAGCATGCTAGGAGTTGGTGAAGGCTCCGTACGGTTTAACAATGCTCTCAGCAGGATTCACAGAGAAACCCGACCTTGGAGAGTAAAATAGCTCCCTAGGTAGGATTTGTATCGGTGGAAATAGGAGGAGGGATCATGAGCCAGAACATAATAGAAAGGTTGAGCCTGAGAATGGACGCTAAGAAAAGGAGCCCGACTGGGGCAGATGGTGCATGATGTGAGGGAGAAGGAGGTAATGCTAGAAAGGAGGGGAAACACTGGATTTGGGAGCCAGCGAGCTCAGGTTTAGATCCCAGCTCTTCCATTTGCCCCTTGTGTAAGTTTGCTTTTTCCTGATCTATAAAATGAGGGCATTGGACTAGGTGACTTTTAAACATCCCATCCGGTTCTAAGTATGATTTTATGAAATAAGGTTAGCTAGTTTCAGAAAGGGCCTTATCATGCAAGTCAGACAGAAGAGTTTGGCTTTGATGTCCTCAGAAGTCATTGGCAGGGAAGTGATGTGATAACTATAAGTAATTATAGGCATAATGAAAAAAAATCACATTTAACTTCATCTCTGTGCTAGTATAAATGGAATCAAATTTTCTGGCAAAGACTGATTTTTTTTTTTAGCAGAGAACTCATAGCCCTGAGGCCTTTCCTGAAATTCCATGTAAGTCTCTGTCCAAAAATAATAAGAAACTTGGTTCTAAGCTTGTAGCTTCTTTCCAGCACAGTTCATTTGTCTCTCTTTCTGTATCTTCTTTCCAATGTCCTTTCTGTCACTATTGGGGAAAATCATTAGTATGCTAATCTAGCTAGCCGTCATTTTGACACTGACCTTTGCTAACCTGCCTTTGCAATTTCAGGAACTATGTTTGACTTCTCCAAAAGTAACCTTAAATTGTAGTCTTGTAAGAATTCCGGAGCTGTATCCTTCACTCCTTCTCCTAATGAGGTTATGACCAAATGCTCATTATAATTGCTTTAGACTCCTTTTAATTTTCAAGCTTATTAATCATAAGAAGAGTTATTTAAAATTGCATAAATTAATCTTAGATTAAAAGCCCATCAAAGCCTCGAAACAATTAAGTATAAGTAGGATTTCCCTGGGGCAGCAAGTTTTATTTTAATATTGTAGTCAGGTGGATATCAGAACGTTGAAGTATGGTAGTGATTAATGTATGCAAAATTTAAATGAGAGTTTTTAAATGGCAAATCTAAATCACATATTGACCTAACTGTGGGCTTTAACTGCATTGTCTGTCATATATTTAAACCGTTTACTAATCAACATTTTAATTACAGTGTATGTTAGCAGACCCTAGGACAAATAAAACCTAACATTTTAAAACAGTGGTGGAAAGTCTTTTTTCTGAAAATAACTAGACTTAACTGTAAAGAGGACAGAAGGAAGAAGCCTAGAACAAAACTTTGTGTAGCAAATAAAAAGATTGGGTCAGACCACAGAGCAAAGATTGAAATGTGGCCAATATTCCTAGATGATTTCCAAATATGTCCTTTTGGGTGGAGAAGGGAGGTTGGGTATGAGAGCAGGGTACCCCTACCTGGACCTGCCAGCTATTCAGTTATTAAGTCAATTCATATAGTTGTAAAAAAATCTTCATTTTCACATGTTTAGACCCCAGTGGCTAAGCATAAACAGCATGATGTCCTATAGTTTCTAGACTTCTCTCAAAATACAGAAATGTTCTTATGTAATGTCAGTCCTTCTAGGCAGTTGGACAATTCAGTATAGTGTTTTGAGCATTCGGTAAGTGTCTACTGTATGCCAGACACTAAAAATACAAAGACAGCAAGGAAAGAACCCTTGTTTTTAAGGAGATTACAATTGCATTCTCCTGGGGTGAGGGGAAATTTCTGCAAAAATCAGTAAATACAAGATGCATATGAAGTAAATTTTAAAAGTCATTTCAGAAGGAAGGGAAGCACTAGTAACCAGGGAGATTAGAAAAACTTTGTGTAAGGCCTTTAGCTGGGCTTTGAAGAAGGCTATGGATTCCAAGAGGTGGAGATGAATGGGGGAGCGCTGTTCCTGGCATGGGAGATAGCCTTGGGCCAAGGCTCATAAGGAAAAGATGAACTGACAAGTAAAGGGAACTTCAAATAGGCCACTCTGGCAGGAATGTAGAGGACACAAACAAGTGACGGAAGGATAGGTTGGAACCCAATTACGAAAGACTTTCAGTTGCCAAGGAGTTTGCATTTTATCCTAGAATCAAAAGCCACTGGCCAGTATCTTTTGGCCTTTTTCCTCTAAAGTGTCCACCTGCTTAGACAGTCTTTTTAGACCTCTGCTAAAGGAAGATGGAATTAAGTAGCATCAGATTTGGGATGGAAAGAAGCATCTTTAAACAGGAAACAAAAACTTCTTGGATATAGTTGAGTATGCAAAATACCTCCGAAGTTCTTTCCAACCCTAAAACATTGGTCTCTGGTAATTATTTGGAAGGTAGCTATTTTCACCACTCTACCAACAGGGCAAAATAAGGAGAGCATGTGGTTGACAACGTTGCGCTACTCTGCCCAGCTTCATTCCAATTCATGCACAAGACGACATCAACCCATGATGTCATTGGTCTCTTTGAAAACTAAGAACAGACAGCAACATTGCAGTAATGATGATGAGGGGGCACTAAGTAGAACCTTGAGATTGCAGAAAGCATTGCAGTTGTCATCTCATTTCCTACTTTAAATGTCCCTGTGGTTATTTTATAATATCGCTCTTAGAGTGAGAACAAGCACCATCATAACGATGGCATTTGTATAGCACTTTAATGTTTACAAAGCACTTTACAAATATTCTCTCATTTTGTCCTCACAACAGCCTTGGAAGGGAGGTGGTATTACCCCCATTTCACAGATGAGGATTTCATAGTGACTTGCTCAAAGTCATTCAGTTCATCCGTGTCTGAGGCAGGCTTCAAGGTCTTCCAAGACACAATAGAAGGTCGTTCCAGAGTACGGAGTTAAAGGATGTGGATTTGAATTCCAGCCCAGTTACCACTTCTGTGCCCTTGGTCAAATCACCTCACTTTGGTTGGCCTCATCTGTAAAATAGATGATGTCTGAGGTCCATTCTAGCTCTCAATCTGTGGTCTTGTGATAATTCCCGCCTTCAGAGATCACAGAGAAGATAGATTTAGACCCAGACAGGTCCTAGGAGGCCATCTATAACCAACCCCTTTAATTTACAGCTGAGGAAACTGTAGCCTGATGAGGTTAAATGATTTACCCAGAGTCTCACTCCTTACACATAAATAATGGAGCTGGAATTCAAACCAGGAGCTTAGTTGAAGAAGAGATAAGACTTGTCCACATGGCGTTGAAGACTAAGAGATGGCAGCATCTAATAACGGGTAAGATTGAGAAATGAGTTTCTTTAGCTCTAATTGCTATAGAAATCCAAAGAGAAAGGGAAATCAATATGGGTTAGAGTTAGAGAGAGAAAGTCTAATGGTAGAGACAGAATCTGAGCCAAGCCTTGAAATATGGGTAGCATTTAGCTTGGTGGAGCATAAAGGGGAGGTAATTACAGGTGAAGGAAATGGAAGAATGATGAGCACACAACATCCAGGATCTGGAAGGTGCTGGGGAATCAGGTGGGAGAGTCAAGCTAGCCCATTATCCTGCTTTTCCATGATGGTTTTCCTGTAGGGTGTTCATCTAAGTCTCCCTGGGAATAGGACAAGCACTGAATCTGAGGCATCTGGGTATACTGGGTACATCCACTCAGGTTGTGCCATCTATCCATGCGTACCTTGTTTTGGGGTAAGAATACTTCTGTGACTCACCTCGTACAGTTAGAGGAAAGACCTGGTAAATGATAGGAGTAAGGACTGGACCCATGATTTCATCATTGTAGGGAACTCCCAAATCTAGAAACTCTTTCTACAAATGTGCATCAACCTCTGTTCTGTAACTTATACTCAGAGAGAGTTGCCTAGAGCAGTGGTATCACACTCAGATAAATAAAAGGATGGGGGGAGGAAAGGAAGGAGGCATCCTTAACATCATATTGACTCTTTTAAAATGTAATATCAATCCATGTTTTATCATTTTTTATTTATTTTGTTAAATATTGTCCATTTACATTTTATTCTAGTTTGGGCCACACTTGAGAGTGTTGTGGGTCTCATGCAGCTCTTGGACCACGTGTTTAACGCTTCTGGTTTGGGCACTAAGAGGCTGGTTGGATCACAGCCAGTATATATCAGAAGTGAGACTGGAATCCTGATCTCTCTGGTCCCAAGAATATTTCTCTATCCACTCCACAGTTGTCTCAGAAAGACTTGAGTTCAAATGCAGCATCTGACATTTGTGTGACTCTGGGCAAGTTGCTTTCCCCAAGTCTGCCTTGGTTTCCTCATCTGTAAAATGGGGATAAGAGCACCTACCTTCCAAGGCTATTGTGAAGATCAAGTGAGATATTGTTTGTAAAGCACTTTGCAAACCTACTGGCTATTATTATTTAGTAATGTGAGGAGGAATTGTTTCTGTGTAAGTGTAATCCCCATCTCCTAGTACAATACTTTGCACATAGTAGGCAATTAATAAGTATTTGCTGGTGGATTGATATAAAGATCTGTTATTTCATTGCTGTGAGTGTCCCCTCCCCTAATGCAGATTTTATTCCCCCTCATACCTTAATAAATAGTCTTCATAATCCTCTCATACCTAATAAATAATCTTCATAATCCCTTCATACTTTAATAGATAGTCTTCATGGTCAAAAGATAGTCTTGCTATGGCCAAGAAAACGTCATGAGCTGACTTTTTCTGGTGGTGAGTCTCTTCAAACTTAGCAAGGTTTATGGTTAGAGAATAGGCCTCCCAGGCCTCTCTCTGAAGTTCTTCCAGTGTAGTAGAACCTCCAGAAGCTCTTGTTCTGCAGTATAGCCTTTGAGGATACAGGATCCCATCTGTGTCATGATAAGGTGTTTTCCACTGGTTGAGTGGCACCTCCCATTCCTCTTCAGCCTGTGCCCTAAACTTTATTATGCCCCCATTCCAAGTGCTTCCATTCCATCCTCTGTGTCCTCCCCAATTCCTTTTCAGCTTCTTTCTATATGTTATCTTTACCCACTGGAATGTGAAGCTCCTTGAGAACAGGAGCAGTCTCTCTTTCCCAATATATATATGCCCAGTGCTTAACATAGTACCTGGGGGCATAGATCATGAAGGCAGAATAAATGTTTGTTGACTATTGAACAGTAGTAATAAGAGATTCGTGGAGGTATTATCTTTTAGAATTCAAGCAGGAACACTGAGGTTTCCACATCCAAGAACAGATGTAAACTACCAAGTATTACTGTGACAGAGGCAATATGGTGGAGTAAGATGACCATCAGACTAGATGTGTGTTCAGCTACCAGCTTTTTTACTGATTACTTGACTAACTGTATATCCCTAGGCACATCACTTGATATCTCTGACCCTCAGTTCTCTCACCTGTCCAGTGGTTTCACAAAACCTAAGAGTTGGGAGAAGTTTCAGAAACCATTTACTCCAATACCCACCTGACAGGAATCACTTCTCCAGCACCGTCCAAGAAGTGGTCATTCAGCCTCAGCTTGAAGACTTTGATGAGAGGAATCATCCTCTCTGGTTTTTGTATCCCATAGGGCTTATGTGAGACCAAGTGGCATAATGGATGGAAGGTGCTTGGTGAGATTAGACAGTGCTCCGCAGAGGTGAGAGATTACCATTTTCAAAAGCGGATGAGCTGAAGAACCCAGGGTCAATCACTAACTTGCCCCTTTATGAGCCTCAGGAGAGCAGCACCCGCAAAGAAGGTTTCCTCAGTCGTTCTTGGCTTCAGCAAAAGGGAGGGCAGGAGACACTCAAGGATGTCATCAGTGACTGAAGCACTGAGAATATGGTATGGCAACCCTTAATTCCTAGTGTACTAAACATATCTAGAATAAAGAGGTGGGGGTGATAGGGTAGACCTGTGCATTCCAATGTTCCTACAGTGGTTGCTATGTAAGACATAGGGGTGAGGGACCAAAATTTTAAAAAAACATGTTCTTATGTCCTCACTCTCACCTTCCACATCAACCAGGTCTAAATTGAAACTCGCCCTCTTCCTATTGTCAGATGACTGAAGTTCTGGTCCCAATTCTGCCCCCCAGTAGCCACATGACCTTATCTAAGTCACACTGTGACTATTCTGAATCACAGGGTCTCAGAATTTAGTGCCGGAAGAGACCTCAGACTAACCAGCTTTAATTTATAAATGAGGAACAAATCTAGAGAACTTAATTTACTTGCCCAAGGTCACGGGGATTTGAAAACATTGTCTGATTTCAGTGCTTTGGCTAATATGCCATACCTCACCTCTAGGTGTATCATTTTCCTTTTCTCTAAAATGAAAAGATTTGACTAATGATCTCTGAGACCCATTCTAGACCAAACAAGCTATAGTTCTATAAAAATCCAAGGCAGACTTGTGATCCCCTCAGACACCTTGGCTTTCTCAAAGATGCTTTCTGTGCATAATCTTAAAGTACTGAAATGCCAGTGTAGACACACCTGACAACCAGAGCCTTGATTCTCTTTCCCTGCTCTTTGTTTTGTTGGTTTTCCTCCCTCTTTTCAGAGGACAGATTCAGAAATTGCAACGCAAAGCAGGGATTGAACTTCCTTTAAAGCTGCCCGTAGACATCAGGAATATTTATTTTCTCTATTTGTTTTAAGCCTGGGAAGACTGTGTGGTTTTCTCGATACTGTCCTGATGGAGCCCTGCCCAGCAAGCGTGCAATGCCCCTAGCCCTAATGTGCCATTAATGATAGGTTAATGTACAGTATAATGTTTTGGGGACTATGGGTTCATTACACTTCTGAGTGTGAGGTCTTTCCACAGAGCGCCCAAGGTCCCATTGCATTATATCATGCAATAAAAATACCCTTTTCATATCACACGCTAATAAACTGTATTTGAAATGCTGTCTGAGGGCACTGCTATCTTGTCAATAGTCTGTATGTGAGTGCAACAGTTGGATTCTTTTTTTTTCTATTTTGTATTTTTAGTTACACAGTATCCAGATTCCAGGTGAGGCTTTCCTCATTCTCATTTCTGAAAGAAAGTAAATTGAGCCTCTCTGGCACAGACCCAAGGGAAAAGCAATTTGACAGCTGATAAGGGGCCGTAAGGAATGGTGGGTAGATTCCCAGTTCTGTGCTCACCAATTCCAGCTTCCTTACTCCCTTTGATATATCTTTGTCAGTGGGGCACATTGCAATTGAAAACATCCATATGTAGCTCAGATTCAAAAATAACCTAAGAGTGTGCAGGTCCAGACCTCCACACAGACAGACTGGGTGGTTGCTTGCATAGTAGAGCGCGAAACAGGCCCTGCCTATCTCCGTGAATTAGATTTCTTCCTTTCCGACACAGAGGCAGTTTTGGAAAATGGGATAGTGAGAGGAACGATAGACCTCAGTGAAATACTTTGGACAACAGGAGAGCAACTAGGCACCAGTGGAGAGGGGGCATCAAAGTAAAATTTCTCCTACTTCACAGTGTTGCGCCTTATAAAATATATTTTCCCCTATTCAGTGACATTATATTTTTGAATTGTTACCCTCACTAGTATAATTTTGAATCATGCAATTAATAAAAAAGAGAGAGAAAGAGAAAAGAAGAAGAGATAGTGAAGGGCCTAGGCATTTTTGAATATGTGAGAAAAGCTGTCCTGAGCCTTAAGTAGCCATTAGCCTAATAACAATCTCCTTTATCTTCAAATAAGCACATTGGTGTCTTGGGTCACTGTAGGATATCCTTTTAATAATATCTCCCTGCTCTTGCAATACCTTCCTAAATGGTCTCCCTGCATTTTTTACCCTGTTCAATACATTCTCCACATGACTGCCAGATATATTCCTAAGTAAGAACCTGACCATGTCACTACTCAGAAATCTTCAATGGCTCCCTATTGCCTCTAGGATAAAATGCAAACTCCTCAGTGTTTAAATTTTTTTAACCAAGAAGCATAATATATTTTTATAAAACTAACAAAAACCAGCAGAAGGAATTGATCGCTTCTTCCTTTCCTGAATTGAATATTCTATCCATCATACTTTTATCTGCATTTCCATCCTGATGGGCATTTGGCCAGTCAAGCTGATGATCCATTCAACCGTATCTTTTGTGCTTACGTTGAGAAAGGCTGGTCTCCAAAATTTGCCATTCTGCTTTTTTCTTGATGGTCATCTCCCCTTCTTCTAGTGATGTCTTTTTATTTAAGCGCTCCTTTGCCCTAATTCTTGAGGCTCTCATATCTATGAAAGAGTTCACAAGACGTACATCTCCCTAGAACTGGAGAGGGCCTTCATCCCGTGCCTTACATCTCTACCTCCTTGCACAGAACACTCCATCTCTTCTCTCTCTGCATTTGCACTCATGATTCCCCTTGCCTGGAACACTCCTACTCATCTCAGCCTTTTTTTGTAATGGTTCAGTCATGCCTGACTCTCCATGTCTCCCTTTTCTTGGCAAAGATGCTGGAGTGGTTTGCCATTTCCTTTTCCAGCTCATTTGACAGATGAAGAAATAGACAAACAGGATTAAGTGACATGCCCAGGGTCACCCAGCTAGGAAGGATCTGGGGCCAGATGAGTCCTCCTGACTCTGGGCCTGCCCTTCTATCCACTGTCCTGCCTAGGTTAGAATCCCTAATTTCTTTCAAGATTCAGCCCAAATGCCTCCTTTAAGAGATTTTTCCTGGTCCCTCCAGCTGTTAGAGCTTTCCCTTCTAAGGTTACCTTCCATCTGTTCTATATATGTATCTTGTATGCACCTATTTATCTATGTTTTCTCTCCTGAAAGGATATAGGCCCCTTGAGGACAAGGATTGCTTTTGTCTTACTTTGCCTGCCCGGCACTCATCATGCTGCTCAGCACTTGGAAAGGACCTAATTCGTAATTGCTTATTGACTGACCAATGTCATGGAATCTTTTTCTTCATCCTGATTTCATTTCCTAGGAGTCCAGGGGTGGATGATAATTCCTGCAACCCGGCTCCCACTCACTTTTCAAGTCTTATTTCATGTACTCTGTAACAATCCGATGGGCCTTTTAGCTAGTTCTCTCAAGGATACGATATTTCTTCTTCTGGCTTCTGCCCTTCTCTCAGGCAGTCCCTCATGCCTGAAATTCACTCTCCCTTCATTTCTACCTCATGAGTCCCCAACATCCCCCAACTCCTACCCCGCTTGTTAACATTGTATGTATACTTGGTATTTATTTGCCTGTGTACATGTTGCCTTCCTTCAGACGAATGCAAGTTCCTGGAGGGCAGGCATTTAATTTTTGTCTTGTATTGTCAGTGCCTTGTATAATGTAGGAAATTAATAAATGTCTGCTAACTTGGATTGAGCTGAGTTGACAGAGGCGATACCCATTTATGAGGCATGCATCTGCGGTATCATTAATGTGGACCCATCAAGGCCAAAATGTAGGTTCACAGCAACAGCCAAAGTAGGGTCTATACTCCCTAAATAATACTCCAGTGAATCCTGGGTACACTGCTTCCTCCTAACAATAGAGCCATGCAGAAATAAGAAAAGGATTCTTTGCTTTCATATGATTGTAAGGCAAGAACCAAACAGTTGGAGAGTCCAGGCTTGGCTAGGATTGCTCAGGAGAGGGTTCACTCACTTTTCCATAATAAACTGAAAGAGTGAGGGGGTGGAGGGAATGAAGAAGTTTTAGGGAAATAGAATTTGGGAAGAGATATTGTGACAGTCTAAGCAGAATGCCAGGCCCCTTGGCTCTGGGCAGAGTCCACTTAATTGTCAGGAGAAAATTATTTAAATTTCAAGGGTAATTAACTTTCTTTTTAAGGGTTATAGGTTTGAACTAAGTCTCTTATTTTCAAATGGGGTGCCTTAAACATTTACGTAACCTTCTAATGGGCTTTACCCTCTCAAGGGTTAATCTGTCTTTTGGGCCACTGGGACTTGAAAAATGTTACCCTTTATCAAGAAAACCAGAAGTGACAAGTTCATTTAAAAAGCCTGGTTTGTCATTGTTTATCTAATTTTCAGAGTTGACACAGAAAATTAGACCGGCTGACACTCACTCTCTGACCATCTCTCCGGCTCATTTCCCTGGTCCTTTCCTACCTGACCTTTGCAAGTCAAAATGTTCCATGCCCCAAAATATCAAACTTCCCACTGAGTTTCTAAGTTGCCCTGCAGTCATTCCAGGATTATGTCATAGGATGGTATCTCTTATGTTATTAAAAAAACAAGAAGAGGTTATAAATCTGTTCAGTGGAGTAATTCTTTTTTACCCTCTTTTTGGCCATAAATCTTAGAAGTAATCAAACTCTCTTGAAGAGAAAGCCAGGGTAAACTTGGGGCTCCAAAGACCCCATATGTCTTCAATGAATTCAAGGGATCTGATGGCTTTGTCTGTCCTTGTGATACTGCATAGTAATGTGTGGTGACCCCAATGTGAAAGGAGTCTGGCTGAAAGTATTGATGGTGGGGCTGAGAGCTTATTGAATTCACTATTGACATTTTAAAACTCATTAGGATAACACCTCATTTATCCAGCATCATCAGGGAAGGAAGCTTTCCACATAAGTGAATTTTCCAGATAAATGAAGCTTCCTCCTTTGTGCCAATTTTTTAAAAATGTTAGCCATTTTTATAGGAACCTTTAGTAAACATATACTTCTCCTTTTTTTCAGTAGCATATGCTAAGCAAAATTTAACCTTTCCAGATGATTTAAGATTATTATTTTAAGCCTCAGTCATTATACTCTGGTATAACATAGTAATGCTTTTGAATATGTTAGTATACAATATAGAATTCTTTGCCTACACAATAAATGACCCCAGAGTACAGTGCTTTTTTAAGTTCTTGTGTCTGCTTTTTATAGTTTTTCTGTCTCTTTCTCATCATCAGGATGTCATCTTTCATTTTTTCCTACTTTCTATTCCTTCTAGCAATTTTCCATGCCTTACCCTAATAAAGTACTTTCCCTAATCTGCCGTGGCCTGGAAAACCAGATATAACCAGTCATAGTGATATTGTGTATAAAGAATAAATAGGCCCTGAGGATCTCCTTTATAAGTAAAGCAAATAAACCACAGAAGTACATTGATTTTGTGACATCTATTTTGACATCTCAGAGGCCTTTTTTACTACCATCTGGATTCTGAGCTATGATTCAGATAGTAAAGGATTGCTCATTTAGATCACATACTCATGTTTTACCAAATAAACAATGTGCTATTTAATAAAATTTTGTGCCAGTTTCAGTTTTTTAGAGAATTTAGTCATTTCCCATTTATGTGTATACATCTGTATATGTATACACACACAGATGTATACACATAAGTATGTGTGTATATGCATACATATATTTATATGTTTAAATATATTTATGTGTATATGTGTGTTATGTGTATATTTGAGAAACCAAATATCAAATCATGTACAGGAAAATCATGTATTTAGGTGTTAGATTTAGGGGTGGGCACAGTTGTTAAAGTGTATATTTTAGAGTAAATTCTTGTTCTGTTCAGATCGTACTAGATGGCTTCTTAAGGCCCTTCCAGCTCTGAAGATCTGAGGTCTTCCAGAGTTTCTGGGGCTAAAAATGCATTAACATGCAGCCAACCTCCAAATTTAAACTGATTCTCAGAAAATAAGTGTGTAGTTTAGGAAAGACCTTTTTAGTTTGGTTGGACCTACCAAAGCTTTCACTCAGCAGGCATAGCTTTTAAAAATACAGGATTGCTGCCAAGAATGAACTGGACTGAATGGAACTGAAAATTCTACCCGTGCAGCATTACTGAGTCATTCTAACCCTCTTAAGAGTAAAATGATAATGTTATTATTTTAGCATCCTCCAATGAAAGTAAACTAGGGTATTTGTGCCAGAACAAATTAAATATCCTTCCTTAGCTTGTTTTTATGAGCATGACCAGCGACCCTGCCTCAGTTCACACAGGTCACACCATTCACTGCCACAGAAAACACATTTCAAGCTTCCATACATTTAATTTTCTTCAACATTACCTTGCAAACCACAGTGAATCAATAACAGAATACTTAAGTCCTGCAGGTTGTTTGTGTTGTGTTTTAGAAAATATTGCTCAAGGCTAAAAGGAGGTTCTGTGGTTGATGATTCTTACTGTTGCCAGAATGCAGAATGACCCGTGTGTGTGTGTGTGTGTGTGTGTGTGTGTGTGTGTGTGTGTGTGTGAGTGTGAGAGTGTGTGTGTGCGTGTGTGTGCATGTGTGAGTGTGTGTGCGTGTGAGTGTGTGTGTGTGTGCGTGTGTGTGTATGTGTGTGTGTGTGTGCATGCAGGTGTAACTGGAGAACAGGGCTCAGTAATTGTGGAGAATCTCTGTAATCACAGATGACTTTCTACCAGCAACTTACGTTTCAGGTATGCCCTTATGCTCTCTCTGCCCACCATGCTTTCTCCCCGCCCCCTACAAACAAAACAAAACAACACTTTGATTTATATTATTGAAACCTGAATCACCTCTAAGATATCTTTGAGTTTTACTTTGGGCCAAACAGGTTGGAAAGAAAGGCGTTCCCCCAGACTCCAGGTGCGATCTTGTCAGTCTTGTTGCTTTTTCTACTTGGTCAAGTTGGAAGTCTTCACATGTTCCCCTTTTAAAAGATCCTCAGCCTTGGACAGATTCTGATTTTTAGGTTCTGTCCCATCATTCTCCTAAAAATTTTTCCATGTTAAGAAGATTACTAGTGGGAGAAGAAAACGGTGGAAGGGGATTGTTTTGCCTGTATCTTGAAAAACATCGTGACCATTTTACTACAAGCTGCTAATAAAGTGGACCAGTAGTCTTTGCTTACTGGGATACTTTCTTTGGATATATAAGTTCATGGCTATAATGCACTTACTTTGGAAAGTTTAAGGTGCTAGATTGTGGCCTGCAGTCTATAGAATGCCTGCTCAAGGTGAGAGCCTGGCTGATTTTCAGTGACCCATGGGCTGACCAACCCTCTTTCCTGACCTCTTTCTTGGCTACTCTTGTGTTGCCAGTTTCTTCCAAAAGTCAGAGCATTCACCATTGAGTTCAGTGGAAAAAATAAAGTGAGAGAAAGTGGCTTAAAATATACTGACAAAATCCCTAAAGACAATATATCAAAATTCTAAGGTTTTTTTATCTTTTGAGAGAGTAAGAGGATGGAGGGAGGGAGGGAGAGAGAGACTAATAATTAGAGTTAAATTTGAAGGCATCATTGTAAAGAGGTTGGAGAGGTAGATCCTTCTGCAAACTGTGGGTTCACAGATGGTTCAGAGTTGAGTTTCTGCCATCCAGATAAGCTTAACTTCTGAACACACAAACCTCTCACACTGTCAGCCACTTGTGTGTTTATCCACCTTAATGTGGCCTTTGTAGTTTATCCCTTTTCTCCCTCCCAGCACTGGATAACGCTGATCCTGTGGCCACTCACTGTAATCGTGAGCTCTAGAATGAATCATGGGGACCTCTGGAAACATTCTCTTCTCTCAATGGGCCATTTTCTGACCAATTATTGTATGTGGAAACTCATAGATCTGCTCAGATGAAAGGTTGAGAGCTTCTTGACCTGTTTAGTTTGCTGTGTACAGTCTAGAATGGCTAGAGGTAAGCAATTTACTGCTAATAATTGAATATTTGGGAGAAAACATCTATTTCTGTAGCAATTGTGAAGAATAAACTCAGGAAGGTTGATTGAAATGGCATGTCACAGCTGCAAACCATTTCTAAGGCCTTAAAATAAAATGAAGGGTTTGAAGGGTACCATTCTTAGGGGGGAAGGGGGAGGCATGGGAAATCTGAGGCCAGGAAAACAGGTTCTTGGAATAGATAACATTACATTTGAAATTTCTGTGCCCTTGAGAGTAGCCTTGGTGAGTCTGACTGGCTTGAAAGGGCAGTCAACATCAAATTACACCCAATTATAAAGTCTACATAAGAGTTCTCCTTGAGATGGGGCTTATGCTCTCACCTTATTTTTACAATCAGTGGCTTTTCTTTCTCCCCCAAGTACTCAGTGTTTTATTGCATCTCATGATTCTGCTGTGGCAGATTTTTAAGAATATTTGTTTCATTTGAGTTCTCCAAAAACAGCACACCACTCTTAGATGGCACCCCACCCCCTCAGTCCTCGGTTCATAACCCTACCATATCTATTATTACCTCCCCCACATTAATTTTCAGATTCAGACACACACTGCCCAGAAGGGAAAACTTGACCCAGGTATATTTGGGAAACTTATTTTCTTGCTTTGTTTGCAGTCTAAAAGCTGAAATTGAGACTCTGTGCCCTTAGAGTGATAAAGTAGTGGTTCCCTGAGTTTTGGGAGATGTGAGTTCCAGTTCCATCTCTACCATTAACAACCCATATACCCTTAAACAGATCCCACCACTTTTCTCAGCTTCATGTGCTCATCTATAAAATGGGAACATTAGACAAGAAAATAGCTAAGTCGTCTTCCAGCTAAGTGATTCTGGTGATCCAGATCTACGATTGCTGTGTTTCCCTCTGGTCTCTGTGTCTTCAGTGCTTAGCACAGTGCCTGACACAGGGTAAGTACTGTATAGATGCTTGCTGATTGAGTGACAAAGGACCAATACCCTGCAAACCTGGAGGTAGCATCTGTTTCATTCATTAAACCCTAGTGTGGGGTAAGCCTTAAGAAAGAAGCAAAAATTTTAAAAGGCATGGTTATTTCCCTCATGGAGCCTACTGTGTGGGAGGCAAAGTAGATAATATACAAATAGATTTATAATACCTAATATTACATTATAAGCCTATCCATTGCTATGTAAAGAAAATCCATTCCTCAGAAACTTCCAAAAATGTGAAAATTCATATAACAAACTCCTACTTCCATTAGTTTTAATGAGTGAAACTATACAAAGTTTCTGGACCAAAAGTCATGCTTGTCCTTTAACACAAATGGGCTCAAATAACAAATTACTAAATAAATGTTTAATAGCCTTTACCAAAGAAGAGAGATCATGTGAGGATTGACGTGCAAGAGGGACTCAGTCAGCTCCGGAGGGTAAAGGGAAACATGAAGAAGGGCCTAACTCAAGGATCAGTAGAAACTGATTGACTTGTGAATGAAAATTGCCCTGCACTGTCAACTTTTTTATTCAGTTTTGGAGCAATTTACATGAGTTTTGGAGGATCACCTGTAATTCTTTGAGGGGGTAGCCTTGGCCTCATTGCCAGGTGAGGCAGTTTCCCCTGTGGCCCTCAGGCTAATGAAGCAATGCTATTTCTGAAACCAGCCAGAGCTCTCCTTGAATCCTAATGTCTTAGCCATGGTAATTCCCCTCCCCTGCCACCATATGTATTCCTCCAACCAGTTGTGTCTCATGCCTCCTGGAAAGAAGCAGGATTGTCTCTCCTGGTGAAAAGTACTCCTGATAGTCAAAAATAAGTATAATTTGTTCATCTTGGTGAAAATCCAGAAAGCAAGTATACGTATGTCAAAGGGTAGGTGGCAATGGTGTGCTAATTACTTAGGAAAAGTAATCATTTTAATATAGTTTCATTGTGTGATAGCAGTAGTTACGCACTGTATATGTTTCTACCTGTACTCAGTTGACTCAGAACTTCCAACACTTCTGACTTGGGCCAGACAAAGCTGGATCGAGCATCAATCTTGTGAACTTGGTGACGAAGGAGTAAAATAAGTGATTGCAGCAAAAGCAGGACATATTACATACTGAAAGTTCTCTAAAGTTATGATTTATCATGTGAGTTGGTAAATTTAGTGATTTTATTTTGTTCCAATTAATTTACATACTATCATACGTTAAAGATGTAAGTACTACCTAAAACCCTAGGGGAAAGGTCATTGCTTACAAGGATCCCGACACAGCTATCATCCAGCCTGCCAGGATAGCACAGCTACTCAAGAGCTTCTCCATCCGAACCAAATGGAGCTAGAATAGTTTCTTGGCTACTATAGTCCAATCAATGAATAAATATTTATTTGAAAAGCTACTCTATATAAGGCAGAAGGAAGGCTAGCATAAAATGGTGACCCTCTCCTCCAGGAATTACAGTGTAACCTGGAAGACAAGACATATACACAGGAAAAAATAATTATGTGAGGCATTGTATGTGTCAAAGGAATGGTAGGGGGCCTTCAACAAACATTTTTTTAAGCACCTGTTATATGCAATGTATTGTACAAGGGCTAGTTTCAGAAGGATTTATAACAAGGGAGTGTTGGAGTGGCCCAGGAAGACTTTGTATGGCACCTGAACTGAAGGATGAATAAGAATTAGGCAGAGAGAAATGCAGAAGTTTGTTTGGCTTGTCTTTAAATGTTTGGTACAAAGGTTTAGTTTCTGGTTTTGGTTTCTGTGGTTTAGAGGAGAACATCCATTTTTGTTCAGTTAAAAAATAAAATTTAATTTGAAAAATTTGGCAGAGAGGATCAGGCTAAGGAGTGGTTAACTTTTGTAGACAAACGTGCAGGGGCAGTCACCTCTACATGTAACACACACACACACACACACACACACACACACATACACATGTACATGTGCAAACCAGAAATCTTAAGAGTTTTCCCCCAAGGAAAGAAAGGGAAAATAACCAGAGGTCAGCTCTTCACTGGTGACAGGCATAGAGTACAGTGCTGTCCCTGTACAGTGCTGTCCCTTGGACAGTGAGATACTGCAATACAACAAATATTTATTAAACACCATTTGTAAATAAGACATTAAACATAGATCTAAGGAATACAGTGACAAAAACCAAACGGCCCCTGCTCCCTAAGAGCTTACATTCCACTGGGGGATACAGTAAATAACAGCAAGACTGACATTTGTATCAAAGTTTGCAAAGTGCTTCCCATATATTATGGCTTTTTATCCTAAAACAACCCTGTGAGGTAGATAATAAAAATAACATTGTCTCCATTTTATGGATGAAGACACTGGGATTCAAAGAATTTTAAGTGACTTACCCAGGATCATGCAACTATTAAATGTCAGAGTTTGGATTTCAACCCAGGTCTAGCTGTTGTCAAGCCCAGGCCTGCACCTGCTCTGCCATGTACAGAGATAAGTAAATAGAAAATAAGGTAGAAAGGGGGAAAGCAGTTGCAGCTGAGGGGATCAGCCATCACAAAGGTGGCACCTGATCCACATGGTGAAGGAAGCTAGAGATTGTACTCTAGGGAAACGAGGAAGAGCAAGTACATCCCAGATCTGGGGGACAACACTGTGCCGAGTCACATAGGCAGTGCACAGATGGCTTGTTGAGTTCAAGAGCAGCTAGAAGGCCATTGTGACTGGGATGCACAATTCATGGAAAGGTATAATATGGAAAGATCAGGGAGAATGTTAGTGTCCAGCTAAAGTATTTTTTGCTTTATTCTCAAGACACTGAAACGTTTTCACTAGGCAAGTGACATGATCAAATCTCTGTTTTGGGCATTTTGATTTGGCGACTCTGTGGAGGATGAATTGTCAAGGGAAACAATGACCAAAAAGGAAAAAGACTGTTGGAGTGGTTTAGATGAGGAGTGATGAGGGCCATGAAGAGACAAGAGATGGATGAGAAACCTGTTGTAGTGAAAGAATTATTAAGATTTGGGATCATATCTTAAAAGAAATCAAGGTAGGCAGTGAGAGAGAAATGGAGTGGGGGGAGAGAGGGTGAAATGGAATGGGATAAATTGTCTCTCATAGAAGAGGCAGGCAGGAGTCTCCTTAATGGAGGGAAAAAGAGAGCTGGGA
>CM053769.1:581882432-581935563 GCA_028658325.1 Potorous gilbertii | reverse complement strand
CAAGTTTTCTTCCTCATCAGAGAGGAAGGTTGGAATCATTTGTTCCCCAAGAAAGTAACCTTCTATGGTCTTATTTTTTTTCCCTTTTGTGGGCATTTTCCCAGTCAGTTCCTTGACTTCTGAGATTCCTCTCCACCCCTGCCTAGATCTGCCCAGCTAGTGCTTGGGGTCTGAGATTCAAATGCTGCTCCCCAGCCTCAGGGCTTTCAGTGGCAGCCAGCTGCTATTCAGGGTAAGATTAAATCAGGTTCTCAGGTGGGGGCAGGGCTGCCTCCCAGGCTCAGTTCCCTCAGGGGGTTTATGCAGAGACCTTCTGTAATGGAGCTCCTGCTGAGCTCCTGCCTGCTTTGGGAGCCTCTGGCAGCCACTACCTGTGTTATGGAGATACCCCGCTCCCCTCTCTGCCAGTCCAGAAGTCTGTCTCACTGATCTGCAGCACCTGTGGATGCCCGCAGCCACCAGAGATTCCGTCCCTGAAGCCTGCTCAGATCTGCTCCTCCTGGGGCTGTGTGGCCAAGGTAGGTCTGGGTTCTGCTCTAGTCCTGTCTGTGACAGACCTTTGGTGAGGGTTTTTCAGGTTTTTCTGGAACAGAAATCTCCTCCACTCTGTTGTTCTGTGGCTTCCACCACTCCAGAATTTGTTAGGAGTTCTTCTTTACAGATATTTTATAGGCTGTGGTTTCAGAACTAGCATAAGTGTGTCTTTCTACTCCACCATCTTGGCTCCTCCCCGAAAGTGATATTAAACAAAAAAGATTCTCTCTCTCTCCTTTCTCTCTCTCTCTCTCTCTCTCTCTCTCTCTCTCTCTCTCTCTCTCCATATATGCCAGTTCTAGAAACTACTTGTAGGATGGGTTACTCTAGGCAAGGACTAAAGAAAGGGTTTTGTTTGAAGTTTTAGACAAGATCTAAGATTTATTATCATATATATAATATTATATTATCAACATCTTATATTATTATTCTATGAACATATTTGTTTAAAGTGGAATTCCTAATTTTGCTCTTAAGTTTAGTGCCTAACACCTGGCTCCATGACAGAAGAAATCTTTGTTATTTTCACTGTGCAACATGTCATCACCAACATCAGAGTCCCTATTGGTCCTACCAATACATTTTCTATTCCTTTACAGCTTTCTCTCATTGACATGGATACAGACTTTTTAAAAGTATAAGTCTTTTATTTTAATGTTTCTAAACCCTTTGGGGTCTATTTTCCCTTCACTAGGCATTAGCTTGTGATTAACTATGTGCTTATTATAGAATTTAAAAATAGTAAATAATAGCCAACTCTGTATATATTCAAGGCCTATTAAATGTTAATTTAGAGGTGTACTATTAACCTTTATATATATATATTTTATAAAATGTGTATATATAATATGCATGGATGCACATACATATATATATATATATACATATACATAAATATTTTTCTTAATGATAAGATGTAAATCTCATAGTTCTTGCCTTTTATACCTTTGAAAAAAGAGGCAGTGAGATCTAGAAGAAAGAAAAGAAAAAAACAAATGAAATGCATCCTGGCAATACACTGATTTGTGTGCTTCTTTAGTGAGCCTCTCACTAGGCCTCTGCTGGCCTTGCTTTTTCATTCTGAAAGGTGAATGTATTAATTTTTGGATCAATGATGTAATGAATAGTATTCTGAACTTTCTAGAACAATGTTAGTAAGAGTAATGCTTTATATTTTAAAGTGCATTTAGTTTGTCAAAGCGCTCTCACTCCCATACTCCCAATAGATGCTCAAAATAATCTTTAGAGGGGGCATCTCCATACATTTGACAGACAAGAAAATTTTGGGATATGGAGGGTAAACAAACATTTATCAAGCCTTCACTATGCTACTTTACTTGTGTTACCTTCACTATGCACCAGACTCTGTGCAAAGCACTTTACAGTTATCTTCTGTAACCTTCATTGGACCTTCACAACAACCCTGTGAGGTAGGTGCTCTTATTATCCTTGTTTTACAGGTGAGGAACCTTAGACAGGCAGGAGTAGACTCCTGACTCCAGATGCAGGGCTCTGGCCACTGTACTTGCTGGCTACCTAAGTGAAATATGTTTTAAGTTGTCACGTCTGTTAGTGGTGGAGCTGAGACAAGAAGCTAGGTTTTTTGTCTCTCTGCTTAATATAAGAAAAAGTTTCCCTGAAACCAAACTCATTATCTTTCTCCTCAAAGCCCTGACTTCTTCCTCGCTTCTCTATTTCCCTTGAATGTTCCATCCTTCCAGTCTCCTATTCTGCCACATCTCTAGATTTCAGCCCTCCTCTCTTCATTCCCACAGCTGCCAGCTTACTTCAGTCTCTCCTCACCTCTCGCCTCGGATGACCAGACCAGTCCCCTAACTGGCTTTTCCACTTCCAAAAGGATTTTCCTTAAACTCAGATCTGACCATGTCACTCCCCTGCTGAATCCACTGCAGTGAGTCTCTGTTGCAGGGGTAGGGAATCTGTGGTCTCGAGGACACATGTGGCCCTCTCGGTCCTTGAGTGTGGCCCTTTTGGCCGAATCCAAACTTCACAGAACAATGTTGCCCTATTGTCTCCTGGATAAAATAAAAACTCCTTTGTTAGCTTGCAAAGCTCTGCAGTTCAACAAATTGGCTTCCTATCTTTTTCCTGTGACATCTCATCTCCCTTCCTGTGCCTTTACCTGGAATGCACTCCCTCATTACCTAGACCTCAGGGAATGTCTTTCATTCTTCAAGCTGCAGCTCAAGAACCACCTTCCAAAACACAGAATCAGTTTGAAGCCTTGCTTGACCCCCCTCCCAGCTGGTAGTTCTCTACCTCCCAGACTATTGTATATGTAGCCACTGTATATATACATATATGTGTGTGTGTGTGTGTGTGTGTGTGTATTTATCCTCTCATAGTCTGTATACACTAATACAGGTAGTCACTAATTCTGAGCACTTATGGTCTTAGGAAGTTGCCTGAGAGGCAGATTTCAGAAAACCCTGTAAAATCTTCTATGTACTGATGCAAAGTGAAGTGAACAGAACCAGAATATCTTACACAGTAACAGCAACACTGTCTGATGATTAACCATGACTGACTTAGCTCTTCTCAGCTGTACAATGAATCAAGACAATTCCAAAAGACTCAGGATGGAAAATACTATCCACGTCTAGAGAAAGAACTGACAGAGTCTGAATGCAGACCAAAGCATAATATTTTCACTTTATTTTTTAATTTTTTCTTTTGGTCTGTTTCTTCTTTTACAACATGACTAATATGGAAATATGTTTTACATGATTGCACATATATAACCTATATCAAATTGCTTACTGTCCCTTGGGGAGGGAGGAGAGGAGGAAGAAAATTTATAACTCAAAATTTTACACAAAAAGAATGTTAAAAATTGTCTTTACGTGTAATTGGAAAAAATAAAATATGATTTAAAAGAAAAAAAAAGAAAGTTGCCTGAGAGGTTAATAGCATGCCTAGGTTTACCCAGTCAGGGTGTCTCAGAGGCAGAACTTGAACCCAAATTGTCCTGACTCCATGGCTAGGCCTCTATCCACTAGCACATGCTGCCTACTGAGCTTCGTGCTAAAGTATTATGCCTTTTTTTTAGATATGAAGAACCTGAGGATCAGAGATGCTAAATTATGTTCCCATGGTAATATAGATGACAGCATTAATAATAGTAAGCATTTATATAGTGCCTACTATGGGCCAGTACCATGCTAAGTGCTTTCTAAATGTGATCTCAGTTTATCTTCACAGCAGTCCTGGGAGGGAGGTGTATTATCATCTGTTTTAGAGCCGAGAAAACTGAGGCAGACAGAGCCCAGCTTCACGTACCTGGAAGGTATCTGAGGCAGAATTTGAATTTCACTGATAGTGTGCCCTGAAATGCCCACTGTTGCCTCTAATCTATTATAGCGGCCATTTCCTGGTCAAGGCCTTTGATAATGCCTGCCATTCACTTAAATCTTTTATAACTATTTAACCTGGCAAAGTTTGAATTCTGTCCCCCCAACTAGACTATCAATTCCTGAAGGGCAGGCACCATTTCTTTTAATCCTTTATATCCCCTGCAGTGTCCAGCACAAGGCTTTGTACATAGTAGGCAGTGATGCATCAGTAACTTTTCTTGATTTTGATCTCTAGAGGACCCTAGAGGCACAGAAACCTGCTCTCCAAGGTTCCTTTGTTCTGGCATTGAGGATGTCTCCTTAACCAGGCATTTACATTCTCTGGATAAATTTAGCGCTTGATAAATAGCAAACTCATTCCACTTCTCTCCCTGTGTTTGCCCTTTCACCTTTGTGCTCCTCTGCTCCAATTCTGGTTTGGCTCTGGTTTGGCTTAGGACTTCCTCTGCTCGTTCTTCCATTGACGTTCCTGCTGCCACAAGCTGCCATTACTGGCTCCCAGGTGTGCAAGTTTTCTTTGGAGGAGCCGTGTGACTGTTCAGGGAATCAAGTCTGACCTCCCTTCTCTGGTTCTCCTTTTTCTTCTTTATCTCGCAATTCTTCACTGTCTTCATTTGTCTATGCCTTCTCTCTCCCTTTTAAGTGCCTTGCAAAATGCTTATCGACTGACTATTTTAAGAGAAAAGTCCAGTTGCATTAATTGACTGAGGATTAATCACTCATCCTCTATGCAGTCAATATCACATTGAGGGCAAAGTGAATACCCAGGACCAAGTTAGTTCAGACCTTATCAAAGAGTTATCCATATCAAAGGAAACTGAGGTTTGATTAATCATTAATATGTTATTAATTAGTACATTAATACATCATTAATTCCAGAACAGAGTCCTCATTGGTGGGAGCAGTAATGCCCAGAACAATGTCTGGACATATATAGCACTTATAATTAAAAGTGGAATTGTTCAGAGAAACATGAAGCAAGGTCTGAATAGGAGAGAAAGCAATAAGACTGAAACTCATTACTGAAATATGGGTCGTGTTTGCCTAGGCAGAGGGAGAGAAAAACGTATTCCAGGTGTGTGTATGTGGTAGGGAGGGTGGCGAAAACATGAGCAAAGGTTTAACCGCTTTTGAAAGGATCTATTTCCAAGAGTGCTGCGTCACAAACGCACGCAAACCCACAGGTTATTTCATTTTGTCCGTGATTATGCATCATCAAAACAGTTTCTACGTAAGCAGTTATGGATGTTTTTAAACTGTTCTGATCTACAGAATCAGACTGTCAGTTAAGCTACATGACACACTAAGGAGCTTTATAAGTATGATTATTTAATGATCTAAACGCTTCCTATTGGAATAACTTAACCTAAGTGTATATTGCTGTAATAGCAAGTAACTAAATGTTAAAAACCAATAGCATAATAAAGACAGAAAACAAACCGATACAGAAATGCAGCAGAAGGCAACCTTTTAGTCTTCCTTGACATAATGGTAGGCCTTTCATTACCTTCTAATTCTTATTATTTTTAAGAGATAGGAGAGGAAAGAACCTGGTGATGAAATTTAGCAGTTAAATAATGCAGAACATCATTTTACTGCTTCTGTGCTGGCAAATCAGGCCATCTGGAAAACCATCAGATATTACAGCACTCACTTTGCACAGGGGCATGGTGGGCAATTTTCAAAACTACCAGAGAATAAACCAGGGATTTTTCAAGTAATTACCAGATCATAGGACTGAAAACTAAAAGGGATCTTAGAGGTCATCCGGTCTTTGAGAGATGACAAAATTAAGGTCTAAACAGGGGAAGTAACTTACCCACGGTTAAACAGGTAGGAATACAAGTTGTCTGACTCTAGATCTGGAGGATTTCCTTACATGACCCTCACCATGTTTAGGTGTAGAAACAAAGCACATTTTACTTGCCAATACTCAACATTCATCCATTTACAAGCATTTACTAAATACTCAATGTGTGACTCTGCTCACTCTGGGTTCTCTTTCTACCTGTATTACTACTCCTTCTCAGGCTCCTTTGTTGGGTCTATGCCCACTAACTGAAGGAATAGTCCTGTCCTGAGCCTTCTCTTTTCTCTCCACACTCTTTCTTTCACTGGGCGATCTCATCAGCTCCCATAGGTTCATTCATCAACTCTATGCTAATGACTCCCAGATCTATATATCCATCCCTAGTCCTTTTTATAGATTTCCAGTCTCATGTCACCAGCTACCTTTTGGACATTTGGAGTAGAATATCTAGTAGACATCTTAAGTTTTATATAATTCAAACAAATATCATTACCTTTCCACCCTAACCTATCTTTCTTTTGAATTTCCTTATTACCCTTCAGGGCAACATCCTCTTCCTCTCACCCAGGTTCCCATCCTTGGTCTCCTCCTCAGCTTCTCATTCTTACTCACCCAACATATCCAATGAGTTTCCAAACTTATTTTTATTTCCACAACGTCTCTGATCTACATCCCCTTCTCTATACCCATACAGATGTCACCTTAGCTCAGGCACACCATTATCTCTTGCTTGGACCATTGCAATAGGCTCCTAATTGATTTCCCTGCCTCATGTCTCTTTCCATTAGAATCTGTTCTCTACGTAACTGTCAAAGTGGTTCTCCTAAAGCACAGTTCTGACCATGCCATACATAGCTAGGATCTAATATAAGCTCCTTTATTTAGGATTTCAAGTTCTTTACATCCTGGAGTCCTCTTACATTCTACATCACTCCCCTCAATGAGCTCTACAATTCAGGTATATAGCCTGTTTGCTGTTCATGCACCATGAGTCATTTCCCAGTTCTGTGCCTTTGCCTTAGCTGTTTCCCATGCCTGAACTGCTTTTCCTTATCACCTTTATTTCTTGGAATCCCTGGCTTTCTTCAAGAATCAACTCAAGCGCCATCTTCTGTAGGTGACTCATTCTCCTCCCTACAGCTACTAGTGCCTTTCCCTCTGGGGTTACCTCTATCTTCTGTATAGATCTCGTAGATTCCTATATTAAGTACTTGCTAGCTACCCTATCAGAATGTAAGGCAGAGAATCCTTTTTATTTATTTTTTTGTGCCCCAAGTTCTTAGCTGACACATAGAAAAAGTTTAATAAATGCTTATTGATTGGTTGGTTAGTTGATGGATTATACAGTACAGCACTGTGCTAGATTTACAAAATAAAGTCAAAAAGAAATCTAGCTCCTTTAGGAGTTTACATTAGAAACATCCCTTATTACTTCCACAAAAAAAGCGCCCTGTTAAATTCTAAACTATGGAGATATTTTTTGGCCACACACACACACACACACACACACACACACACACACACACAGAGGAAAGGTAATCCTTATAGTTGGGTTAGAGTAGCCTTGGCCTCTGCTTTAGTTTTATATCTACCAATCCATCTTTCACTCCTTTGTATGAGTGGCCAAAAATTCTTTGAAATTAAGAAATTTGGGACCCTGAGAGCCACTACTAGTTTTCTAGAAGGCTACCACCAAATGATACAGATTTACAGCAGTTTAGCCTGCAGAAATTAAGCAGCAAGTTACATAGACTCCCTGGGCCTGCACTAGAGTAAAGTTGCAAAGACACACGCCTCATGTATGTGTGACCAGCAGATACAGTACAAAAAAAGAAGACCGGAGCTGGTGAGTACAGATGACTTGGGGCTGCTGCATGGACTAAATAGTTTGGGGCCTGGGCCAAGGAATCTCCTAAAGATGAAACTATTTCTTACAGAAAGTGGTGCTTGAGTTAAGTCTTAAAGGAAGCCAGGGATTCCAAGGGTGGTAAGGGAGAACTACTTTACCCTGAAGAATAAACTGACCTTTATGGGAGCAAAAAGCACACAGTTCCCCAGTCTTAGCACTGAGTATGTTAGGGCTTTAACTTTTTTTCTAAGAGCTGTAGCAGAAAAAGCCTCATGGTTTTTTTAGGAAGAAATAGCATTCCAGATAAGAACTCCAGCTAAAGCTAGAGGCTGAAAATAGAAAAAGAAGAAACTTCCATTTTAATCAAAATCCTAAGAAATAAATTGAACTTTATCAGGGTAGGGATATTGAGTCTTTTTCCTCCTTAGTGTCATGACTGAGTAGTTAAGGCTTCTGTCTTTTCTTCTTCTTTTTATTTTAATTAGGAAAGTGGCCAGTAAGTAAACTAATTGACCACATTTCCTTTTTTTTTTATTTTTTGAGGCAATCAGGGTTAAATGATTCGCTCAGGGTCACCCAGCTAGTAAGCATCTGAAGCCAGATTTGAATGTTAATTCTTTGGACCCCAAGGCTGGTGCTCTTTCCACTGCACAATTAAGCTTCCTTTCTTTTTCTAAAAGAGCTGTAGCAGAAAAAGTCTAAGGACTTTTAAATGAAAAATGTCCACTTCACCTGAAAGGAAGAAATAATACTCATGTGCCCATTGGGCTTGGCAGTGATCATGGAAACAAAGTAATAATTTTTATCTGTAACTGGGAGAGACTGGTTGGAAAGAACACACAACAAAGACCATATACAACACCTGACGGAATGCACACTTGGCAAAGATCGTACTTTATGTGAAACCAGCCACAAGCCATCTCAGAGGTAACAGCTCAGTTATACTACCAAAAGTCTTGGTGGTCCTGCAGCATCACTGGTGTGAGTACTTTGGCTTTGCATACTCCTTGAAACAATCTTTCCATTAATGGCATATTTGTGAGAAAGTGTGGCCTAGGCTGATGGGCAGAATGTTTTATCTCTACTTCTCTTACTATGCGATTCTGTTAAGTGTCTTTATTTTTTGATCTTTGTGTCCTTTTGTTTAGAAAATGTAAAACCACCCGTGGGGGCTCCTAAGCTGCAATTTTGAGAGTGTAGGGATCCACAGAATAACTTGGATCTGGAGGTAGCCTTTTCTAGGGAACCCTATAAGAATTGGAGGGTGAACTAAGTTGTTACAAATGCTATTAAAATATAAACAGAAAATACCTTCTAATGCACCGGTTTGTATATTTATTACCGTTATCTGTGAAGATCTTTTATTAGACATGTAAACTTCATGAGGTTTTTCCTGAATCTATTTCTCTCTGCCAGCACTAAACACAGGCCAAATAAATGTTTGTTGCATTAAAAGGAAAAGAAGATGGCTAAGGTAAATGTTGGGGGAATCATGGGTTTTCACAGCTGGGAGGGATCTGAGAGATCGATCTCAATGCTTTCATTTTGCAGAAAAGGAAACTGAGACCCTGAAATTTTAAATGAATTAGCCAGGTTTACACAGGTAGTGGATGGTTTCAAACTCATGACTGATTCTATGAAACATTATTTAGGATTCAAATTCTTGACCATCAATGGACATAGGATATGGTATAAAATGCTATTGCCAGTATCTCATTATCTAACCTTAATACAGAGGCACATAGACTTGCTTTTAAAAAAGAAAAGAACTGTGTGAAGTAGCTACTAATTGAGATTTTAAGCTGTATTTTGCAGCTAGAAAAAAGAAGTACAGAAGGGTTAAAAGTGACTTATCTTAAGTCACAAAGAAAATCATTGCTAATGCCAGGAATAGTAAAGAAATGAGGATTTGTGACTCCATCCTAATGACAGATTTTGTATTTTAGGACAGACTTCAGACTTATTGATTCCCAGGACATCATAAAATATTTTCTCTTTAGGGAAAATATTTTGAAACTTCTTACTGAGTACAGAACAAAGTTGCTAATCCAGGCAGTTTTCAGCATATGATGATGGTATCTGGCTTCATGTCATTGGGCTGAAACTTTGGGTCTAAAACGTCAATGGGTTGGCCAATGTGAATAACACATTTACAGAAACATTGTTCAGATGGTTACCGATTCTGAGAAACGCTTCAACCCTCCTATTCTCTGTTGTACTATAATGGGAAGTTGGAAGGCTTAACATGTTCCAGCATTTCAAGGGGATTTGGTTCAACTCACCTGCTGTTCCAGAGTTTCTGGATGGATGAAAGTCACCAGGTCAATAGAGAAATAACCAATAATGCCTCTATCCTTACAAGCAGTTCCTATTTGAAAACACAAGGTGTTGAGAGCCTCTGGATCAATTGATGATTGTGGCATGGTCCTACCAGAGGACTGCAAAGGGCCATCTGCATGGAGGTGGTCCCCTGTTGAAAGCATCTTAATTTCTCCTGTTGGTTCTATCAACATATCCACACTTAAGTTGGTGACATTTTCAACAGGTGGAAATGCCTCGATCACACCACCTGGAGGAAAGGGAATGAGATTTATAAAAGTAGTAAAAATATAGGTATACCTCCACCAAGATCATTTATCTTCCTGAAAACAGAATATTAAGTGAAACAGTGTTATAGGATGCAGTTAGCTCTATGGGAACGGAGCTGAACACTGTTTGAGGATGGAGAAATTGCTAGTATAGAAATAATCTTAGGGTGAGAATGGGAGGAGTGGAAGCTGTGATGGTCTGATGTCAACAAATGGTCAAATGTGTTTAGGGTGAACTTGGGGATATTATTTTAGACATTTGATTATAATGTTGAGGATTATTTTTTCGAAATATGTCATTAGCTGGGAATACTATATGGATATACTATTATCCATATTGATGTTTCCCCCATTTGTTATAGACTGTTAGAGCTGGATAGGATTGAGATAAATCTAGTCCAGCGATTCTCAAAGAGTTCTGTGAACTTATTTTTTAAAAATTATTATTGTATTTCCTTTATAATCTTTTTTACTTTATGTATTTTAAAACACTATTTTGAGAAGGGACTCAGAGGATTCATCAGACTGTCAAAGGGCAGAGCCTTCCAAAATGGTTAAAAACCTGTGGTCTAGTCAAATCCCCTTAATTTATAGCTGAGGGATGAAAGCCCAGAGACATGGGGGATCTGACTGAGATCCCACAGCCAGAAAGTAGACTAAGAACCCAGGCCTCTGTGATTCTTAGATTAGTGTTCATTCCAGCAAACCATGTTCCTTCCCAAGAGCTAATACAACCGGAGTCCCAACTTATGAAAAGATGACTGCTTATGCGACATGAACTGAAGAGAACTACGTAGGAGTCCTTGTTTAAAATTATCTCTCTAATGGTCCATTATGGTGCCTGAAGTTCCACCAATACAGATAAGCCTGTTTTGATTTAGAAGGTGTTTCTTTTATCAGTAGCCTCCTATTCAAATTCAAGAGAGCTCAACAAGTTAGTTAGATCCTGTGGGGACAGAAACCTGGAGAGACATACAGAAAAGAGAAGAGGGAGAGATCCAGAAAAAGTATCAAATTCATATTCTCTACTTATAGAACCATAGATGAAAGGAGACCTTATAGGTTATCAGAACCACACCCTTATTTACAGATGAGGAAACTGAGGCCCAGCAGGGTAAAGTGTGTAAGTGCTCAGAGTCATATAAAGAGTAAGTGCCAGAGCTAGGAATTGAATTCATTTGAATCTGACTCCAAATCCGGCACTTCCTACTTTGTTGTGCTTAGGGCTCACTATCCACAGAACTAAGCTACAGGCTTTGAATAGAAGTTGTTGGGCTAAATCCTAATAATTTAGAGCAGCTTCTCTAGTACAGGCAGAGCTCCTTTTATGGATGAGCTGAAATTTGTACAGGAGGGGTTCTTAACCCCATTGTGTAGCCTGGTCCCCTTCAGCAGCCTGGGGAAGCCTGTGGACCACTTCTCAGAATAATGTTTTAAGTGTATAAAATAAAATACACAGGATGACAAAGGAAACCCATCATACCCATTCACAGTTGTGAAAATATTAAAAAACAGAAAAACCAAAGTCACAGACTTGGACAGAGGATTTGCTTCCTTAAGAGAAGCCCACTGGGATGTCCCACCATTTAAATGTTAGATAAATATGTTTTTTACAGAGTACAAACAACCTTCATGATAGATTGTCACTTTTGTATGTCAAGCTCTTAAGGTGACTTCCTTTGCAAAATACTTAATTTCAACTCAATGTACTTTACCTCTCCCATCCTTGTCACTGCCAGAGTTTTCTCACTGAAACCAGGGCTTTTTTCCTTCCAAAACAAATCCATTCCTGTTTTATTTTCAATTGCCTACCCTAACAAAATCCCATGACAATTTAGAAATTGAATAGAGCCAGCCTCTGCATTCTTCAAGGGAAAGAAATAGGAATGGAGCAGGGCCTGCTGGAATATTTGCATTATTTTGTTTCCTAGAGAAGCCTCACTAGTTTGACCTGAGAAGAACTCACAACTTCCCTTCACCATTCCCTGGCAGTGGGGGGGAACCCCTTAAGTCCTTGTTTTTGATGACCCAGCTTCTGCCCGGCATCTAGCCCTCACCCTTGTTTCCCAACATTAATAAAACACTAAAGTCACATGTTCCTGAGCTCACCAAATGGAGAGTCTCCCCATTTTAGGAATGGAATGCTGTTTTCTTTGGTGGAGGGAATATCTTCATTACTGAAATAATGGATTCTCAACATATTGAAATATCTAATCTTGATCTACATTATACATGTGTGTGTGTGTGTGTGTGTGTGTGTGTGTTTCAAATGTATGGAGAGAAATAGCTCTCTATATACACACATAGATCTACAGTTATAGCTATGTAGCTATTATATATATTATATATGTATATATATATATATATATATATACATATATATATATATATACAGAGAGGGAGCTTATTGTTTCCCTATATGGGGTTTTAATGCTTCGAGCTGCCTGCTTTATGCTGTGGAATCAGTGTATTATGGAGTAGCAAGGGCAATTAGAAGTCATCTAGTCTAACTTCTCATTCAGTGAATCCATTCTGTTTCTCTCTAGAGTGATGGCCAGTTAGTTTCTTTTAAAATCACTCCATTAATGCAGAACACAGTATTCTAGAATATAACCTATTCTACTTCATGGACAACCCTCTTTATTTGTTAGATGGTACTCCTTTATATTGAGTCAAAATCTGTCTTTTGGTGACTTCCAAGATACCCTCAGCTAAAAGTGACACCCACCACCTTAAATCTCTCACACCAGTCCATTTGAACCATTTGATGTACTTTTTCATATTCAAACTTATATTACAAGTTACCTGTGTACCTGTCACTAAATTGTGTGGGCTATCATTTTTATTTATCTTTGCTCACCCAGAAGCACTCAGCACAATGCCTTGTGTAGTAGATGCTGGACAGGCACTGGTTGTGCTGAGTCCCTGTTACTTGTTCCCAGTTATAAGTAACAGCCCTTCAAACAAGGGAATTAGTCCTTGGGTCCTCTCTTCATCTTCTTTATAACTAGTTCTTTCATTTGTAGCTTATTGGATATATCTTCTAAACTCCTTACCACAGTTTACTATCATCTGGCAATTTACATTGCCCACTCAGTCAATGGACTTCTTAAAATGTAACTTTCATAAATGATCCACTAGATGTGAATCAGTGAGCAGAAAATATTGTGCAAGGATTATTTCCCATGATCTGGACACTAGATTTCTATTAATGCACATGTACTTGTCAGCAGTTCTGCCTTCCACTGTAACTTAAAGGGATAACTACAGAATGTGACTCCTATGACATTACACTTCCCTTGTATGTAATCTGCACAGATTGTTCCCCATGCCCAAAAGCTACCTCTTCCATGAGACTTCCCCATTACTCATGCTGGTCCTCTCAAAATGACCCTGTACTTAGTTTTTATGTGTATTTTTCAGTGTAATTGTCATTTCCCCTAATAGAATGGAAGTTATCTGAGGGCAGGGATTACTTAATTTTTGTTTGTATTTTTAGCTTTTAGCACAGTGCCTGGCACATAGTGAGCACTTAATAAATGCTTCCTGATTAACAGATCAACTCTTTTCTGTACCATACCTTACATAATATTATTTAAAAGTTAAGAGGCTTAGTCAATTCAGCTAAGTATTAGGTCTTAGTTTCAATTATCAATAGATTTGAGATCATATTTTGTTTCCACAGTAGTTAAAAAGGTTTTTGATGAGGAAGAACATTCATTCATTCATTCATCTATCCATCCATCCATCCATTCATTCATACAACCCATCCTAAGCACCTGTCTTCTCCCTTTTTACCTCTACCTCTTAATCTTCCCTGTCTCCCTTCAAAACTCAGTTCAAATTCTACCATCTGAAAGAAGATGCTCCTGATTTCCCTGTCAACTGCCTCCTACTACCAGTGCCTCTTCTGAGGCTACCTTTCACTCACACTATATATACCTTATAGGTCCTTTTTTTTTGTTTTTTGCATGTTTTTCCCCCATCAGAATGCGATGTCCTTGAGGTCAGACTGTGTTTTAGCCTTTCTTTGTATCCCCTGTGCTTAGCATAGTGCCTGACACATAATAAGTCCTTAATAAATGCTGCTTGACTGACTGACTAAACTTCCCTTCAGGCTCTTGTAGCCTAGTTGAGGAATTAAGAGGATGAGGTTGATTATATGCTTTCTGAATTTCCTAGGTCAGGGAGAAGGACCCTTATCTAAAAATAGTCTATCCTGAGTTCAATGCTGAAGACTAGGGTAAGATTATTCCTTCTGGAAGAGAAGAAACTTCTAAAGCTGGGAAGGACCAGACTGTGTCAGGCTTCGGAGATGAAAATCTGGACCTGGGGCTGTCCTAGCTGAGTATTTTTAGAGTCCATTTTTATTTACTTAAAATGCTGAGAGCAGGATAAACATTTAGGGGAGGTTCAAAAACAACAGAGGTCCAGTTCCGAATGAATGCCTTTCCATGACACAACCAAGCAAGTCAAACCTTGCCCAGCCCTGGCTGGCCCCAAACCCAGAATGCAAGAGAGGACAGCTACTTGCACTTAGAAGAAACTTTGTTAGTCTTATTTACCTTGACTGAGAAATGTATGGAGGAATTTTTCCCATGTAGGGAATCGTTTCTCATTGACTGCCTGGGCGTGCTGTGCTAAAATGCCCGCCAGCTCCTCGGAGATCCTCTCCAAAGCTGGCTCCTGCAGAAACAAATTAAACAGAACCACAAGCAATTTTACTACAGAAATGAAAACTGCTTGTGGAGTGATTAAAAACCAGGCCTCCAACAGGCAAAAAAAATGTGCTTACTGTTTACCCAGAGTCAGAAAAAAGACATTTTGAAATTTTCCTCCTTTTCCCAGACTTTTTTTGGTTTGTATATTTCCAAGGTATTCTGCCCTCTTGAAATCCCAGAGATGGTGGTTTGGCTCTTAGATGTTGACTAATGAAGACTACATATACAGTAGAGAGAACTAGAAAAGGTATTGAACTGGGAATCAGGAGACTAGGGTTCCAGTCTTGGCTATGTCACTAACAGGCTGCATGGCCTTGGGCAAGCAGTCTCTCAGAGCCTCAGTTTCTTCATGCATCAAATGGAGGGACAGGGTAAAATAATCTCTAAGGCAGGAGTTTTTAATCTTGGGTCTTGGAACTTGGTTAAAAAAAAGTTCTGATAATGTATTTTAATAAAATTTGTTTCCTTTGTAGTTCTATGTATTTTATTTTTTGCATTTAAAAACATTCTGAGAGGTTCCATCAGACTGACAAAGGGGCTCATAACACCAAATAAAGGTAAGAACTTTGGGTCTAAGACCTGAAATTCTAAATTCCAAAATCAGCTGTGAAATTCTATGATTTTTAGTAGGACTAGCCTTTGAGAAAACTGATCATCTAGCCAAGTTTTTCTTTGGTGTTGCCAGCTCACTCCTTCCTATGCCCTTGCCCTCTTCAGTGGCGCCACTTACCCCCAATCACCTTCAGACAGCCAGAGTTCTGCCCAGGTAGTTTGCATTTTAAAGGCATGTCAGAGGCCATATAATCCAACCCTCTTATTTACAAATAACATAAACTGAGACCCAGGGAAGCTAAATTACTTGCTCAAGGTTACACAGTTATTAAACATCAGAGGCAGAAGCAGGGGGATACAGCACCGGGGCTGGAAACAGGAAGACTCATCTTCATGAGTTCAAATCCAGCCTCAGATACTTCCTATCAATGAGACCCTAGGCAAGTCACTTAACCCTATTGGCTTCAGTTTCCTCATCTATAAAATAAGCTGGAGAAGGAAACCATTCCAGTATCTTTGCCAAGAAAATTGAAAATGGGGTCACAAAGAGTTGGACACAGCTGAAATGACTTAACAACAACTCTGACTCCAAGGCCGATGCTCTTTCCACTGCAACATATTAGAAGTTGTGAAGGTGAAGTTTTGACCACCAGTTAATGGGTAGAAATGTTTTACGGTTGGGAAGCTGGGGCTTGGGCCCTCCCCTCATCCCTGAAATCCTACCATAAATGTATTCAGGTGGAGGCAGCTAGTTGGGTCAGTGGATAGAGCACAAGGAAGACCTGAATTCAAATGTGGCCTTAGATACTCATTAGCTGTGTGACCCTGGGCAAGTCACTTCAACACCGTTTGCCTTCATTTACTGGAGAAGGAAATGGCAGACCACTCTTGTATCTTTGCCAAGAAAATCCACAGAGTTAGACATGACTGAAGACACAGTAACAATAATGTATTCAGGTAGTTCACTTGTTTTTCTTCTAGTTACAGTGGCCATGAGAATTAGTCAAACAACCCAGACTCCGCTGATCTTTTGATTCCCTGATCCCTCTTCTCTCTCCCCCTCCCCCACCTGAAATAAATCACAGGAGGAACCACAAAACCGAAGCACTCTGGTTTTCAAGTGTGAAAGACTTTTGTTTTTTGGGACATCTTATTTTTGCTTTCTTCAGCTCCAGATCTCGTTTCCCTCAAATTGCAAAAAAATTTCAAAGTGAAGTTTCATCTAGACTGTCTCCATCATAAGTTGGGCAAAACTCTGGATACCCTGGATGCAAATCTACTGGACTGATGCTTTTCATCAGATACATGGATTTAGATGAGGAAAACTTAGAATTCTTTTGGGTAGCATGGACAAGCAAAATGGGTTGAGTTTGGGATCCAATGGTGAGTACCCTGCTGAGTAATTATAAAATCAAAAGAGTGCTAGCTATGGAATCAGAGGTCCTGGGTTCAAATCCCAGCTCTGCTACTTACCACCTATATGAGTAAGGTAGAGAAAATTACTTAACCGGAGCCTCACCTATAAGGGGGTTGGGCTACGTGGCCTCTGAGGTCACATCCAGCTCTAAGTCTAAAATCCTATGATCCTGAGTCACTGTACCTCATTGCACCTGTTTCCTCACCTATAAAATGGGGGGTTTGGACTAGATGGTCTCTAAGTTATGTATGATCTTTAGAATCACAGAATTTTTTAGAGCACAAGAGAATCCTAAAAAATCATCCAAATATAAATTCATTTTCAATTCCCTAATACCAGAAGTTATCTGTTTCCTGCCCTTCTCCCCCACCCCAGTCTATTTAGGATATTGAAGACTCAATTATAGAGGGTTGTATCAGTGGAGGGAGTACCCATTTGGACAAAATGATAAATCCTTGTAATGCAACATCTAGATTATTCAGTTTATCTTGGATCTGATGCCATCTAAAAAATCTGAATACTACAGGGGAAACATCTGGGTAAATAGTATAGGCAGGTCAAAATATTTTTCGACTGTTCTGAAGATCCTGGCAATACTGTCTCAGTCAGCTTAGTACCTTAGTTAGCTTAGCAAGTGCTTGACACACAAAACCAAACGGCCACAAGAAGCTGCCAGAGTGCTTTGGTCTATGCCTAGTTCAGGTTGACTCACTGCACAGTAGGAGGAGGTCTGTTACGATGGGCTGGGAAAGCAGGCTCATGTGGTGAGCCAGTGCCTGGTGATACTGGAGAAAGAAAAACTGCTCTCACAGCAATAGGCCTTCCTCCTTCTCACCCCACTTCCCCAACCCTATCACCCTGCAGGATGTAATAGTTCACCCAGGTTTTTTTCTAACATAAATCCACTAGATCTCCCCAAACTACAGCATCACTCATAATTGAGCACAGAAAATGCTCAGTGCTATCTTATTGGTCTTTTCTCCTCTCCTTCAAACCTTTTTATCTACATCTATCTTCCTTTTTGTTTTATACCTGCTTCAGACTGAATGGCTCTCTCCTATTGGAGAAGACCAATTGCCTCTGATTCATGAAGTGTCCCAAGGTTGGAACAATGACGCATTGCGTTTCTTTAGCCACCTGCTCAGGAAAATGAAAAGTCCAAGCATGGGGGGCCTAGTAGGTGGTGCAACTGCTTAGGAAAACTGGGTTTTCTTCTTGCTTACCCACTAATTCCTGGTCTGATTTGGGAAAGGTCGCACAGTAAGTAGCCTCTGACTCAGTTTTGGTAGATATCAAATCAACCCCTTTGTATAACATCATAAGGCATGTTCCAGATCAGGATAGTACAAATACAGGTTAGAACTTAGGGCTAGCTATAAGATGAGGACATTTCATGGGGTTAAAGGTAATGTCTTAAGTTTGGTTTTAAAAAATCAATTTCACTGGCACTCAATGAAGAAAATAATCTTTGTGTCCGCAGTGTGATAGGCAACCAAAAAAAGCAAATGTGTTTTTAGGTTGCATTAAGAGAGATCTAGTTTTCAGAGACAGAAAATTAGTAGTTCCACTGTAGTATGTTCTATTTAAACCGTAACTGGATTATTGGATTCAGTTTGAGTCATCACATTTTAGGATAAACATTGTTGAGCTAGAGCGGAGGGGTCCAGTACGTGGTCTGAATGTGGCTGAACTAGTCTAAAATGTAATTGAGAAATGCTTAACAAAATAAATAAAAATACAATAAAACAGATAATACTAATATGTGGTTTTCTAACCTGAATCTAACCATGTAGCCTGAGTCTTTATATATAGTTTAAATCTCCTGTTTTGAGTTTGATACCACTGAGCTAGAGAACATTCAGTGGAGAGCAACCAGGATGGTTAGGGGATTCAAATTCACATAGATGGGTCAAAGGATATGGCAGTGTTCAGTGTTCAGCACGGACAAGACTTAGGAACATGATAATTTTCTTTAAGTAGCTGAAGGACTGTGTTGCAGAACAGGTAAAGACAATGAATATTTATTAAGTCCTTACTATGTGCCAGGCAGCTAGGTGTTACAGTGAATAGAGGGTCAGGTTTGAAGTCAGGAAAACTCATCTCCATGAGTTCAAATCTGGCCTCAGACACTTATTAGCTGTGACGCTGGGCAAGTCATTTCGGTCTGTTTGCCTCTATTTCCTCATCCAGTAAAGGAAATGGCAAACCATTCCAGTATCTTTGCCAAGAAAACCCATAAAGCATCAGAGGTGATGGAAATGACTGATATACCACACTATGCTAAGCACTGGAGATACAAGTGTGAGTCAAAGAAAGCTAGCACTTGACCTCAAGGAGCTTACATTTTAATGGGTGATGATGATGCACCAAAGAGAGCTAAAAAGGAGGGAATGGAGGAGATGGTGTCCAAGTTCAGAAGCAGAGTCAGGAGGGGAATGAAGGAAAGTCAGCCTGGGCCTCTTCCCAAAATGAAATTCCCAGAAGCAACTTGAAAGTGAGAGAAAGGAGCCACAAATCAAATTTATTCTGCTTGAATCTAGAGGCAAAAATGAGAGCTTTGGGTAAAAATCTCAGAGGCCAATTGAGGATGGCTATATGGAGGAAAAGTCTGGGACCATAAACTGGATATGCATCCACAGTGTGATATGGTGGCCAAAAGAGCTAATAGGATCTTGGGTTCAACCTTACCTGGAGCAATGTGTTCATTTTGGGGCAACAAAGTTTAGGAAGGACATTAATAAACTAGAGAGCATTCAGGAAAAAACAACAGACTGCCTCCGGATAGAATGGATCCCATCTCATGGAGACCGTTAGGCAAAAGCTGGATGATCACTTGATGGGTGTGAAAGTTCTTATTCAGGTGAGAGTTAGCCTCCATTTAGCCTCTGAGGTCCTTGCCAACATTGATATTATGTGATTCTGTGAACAAGCTAGGGGATAGCCCTGTAGTATTCTGCCCTGATCATATGGCATTTGAATTAGAAATACATTGACAAGTTGGAGCATATCCAGAGGAAGATGACCTCATCACATATTGGATGTGGACTGGAGATCATGGCACATGATCTGTCTGGGGAATCTAGGATGTCTGGTCTGCAGAAGAGAAGATGGGTAGGTCAGGGGATGAGGACAGGGTGAAATATAATAATTGTCTTTAGGTATTTGAGGGGATGTCATGTGATAGAGGGGTTAGAGTTGCTCTGTTTGTCCCCAGAGGGGAGGGCTAGGATCACTGGATGAAAGTAGAAGAGAGGTAGATTTTGCCTTGATATAAAGGAAAAACTTCCTATCAATTGAAATGGTCCAAAGATAGAATAAGTTTTCTTGGGAAGCAGTGGCTGCCCATCACTGAGAGTTTTCAAAATCTGGTGGACTATTTGTAAGGGAGGTTATATGGAGAGATTTCTGTTCATGTTCAGAGAGAACTAGAGAGCCTCTAGAGTCCATCCAAATTCTAGGACTCTAGGATTCTGAGAGTTAGGAAGCTCTATTTCCTATCTTTTGATGAAATGGGAGGACATAGCTTTTCATAGTTGGAGTAATGGAAAGCAGGCTGTTAAAAGGGTGAACCCCAGATAGCTCCTTCAGATATGCCATTTCCTCCTGCACTGATTTTATGGGGAATCCCTGCGTATCAGGGGTATTAGGAAGATTAATGAGTTGACATTTATAAAGTGATCTCCTCAGATGCAGGACGCTGTGTGGGGGCAAAGAATTCATTGCAATGATACTGCGCATGATGCATTTGGACACTCTGCCATGCCATCCCTTTCACTCAGAGAGGGAACCATTCCGTTTTGCCACCATGTGTCTTTTCTGTTCACAAATACCACAGCAAGGGAGCAAATATCCTAGAGGAAATTTTGCTGTAGGAATCTGGAGAATGAATCATGTCTCACCATGAGAAATACACAGCTGAAGGCATTGGCAGGGCGATATACAATTGTGGCAGTGGGGATTGTGGTGAACGTGGAGGGTTCAACAGAGCTTGCCTACTTGGGGACATGATAAACTCTGGGAAAAAGGCAGAGGGAAGAGGGATGCCACAGTATTAAATATTCAATTCTTATGAGTTGGAGTGTGTGTGTGTGTGTGTGTGTGTGTAGGTAAAGGGAAAGAGGATTATATTTTTAATAATTTTATAAGCTTTTGTTATATTTCCTTCCCACTGTCTCCCTCCAATTAAATCATTTTTTAAAAAATAAAAAGAAAACCTGCCTAAGAAATACACAGAGCATCAAAACAAATTCCTCCAGTGGCATGTCCAAAAATGCATGTATCATCCTGCATTTTAAACTTCTTTTAAACTCTTTGTTCAGGTGGTAGGTGGAATATTTCAGCTTCACCCCTCTGGACTCCTGACTTGTCATTGCACTAATTAGCATTCTAATGTCTTTCAAAGTTGTTTTTCCTTATAATGTTGTTGTCATTGTATAAATTATTCTTTTTAGCTCCCTTCACTCTGCATGGGTTCATCAGGGGAAAGAGGATTTGATTTAGATAGGCCCTTTAGAACCAAAGCTGACTCTTCTATCCATATGGTGTGACCTGTAGCTCATGATCCCAGGACCTTGCTCAAGGCCTTCATCCATGTCCTCTGCTGCCTAGGCTACCCTTAGCGATCCCGCTTCTGCTGAGGATTCAGTATTTGATGCTGAGCAGACAGGCTGTGCTTGAGCCTAGATCAGCTGCTTATAGTGGCAGATCAAGTGATAACAATCACAGCAATATCTCATGCAAAGAATAATGCTTTCCTCTATGGCGGGATCGTTCTAGTGCTTTCCCTTGGGGACCTTTTTTGAAAGACAGTCTTAATACATCAAAAGCAAGAACTCATCTCTTCTTTAGAGATGGGTCATTTTACATGGCCCAAGAAGGAGTGCCATTGAACACATCAAGGCTCAAGTATGCTTGTGGTCAGAAGAGATCACAGCACAGGAGGACCAGCTACCAGTATTATGTAAGAAAGCTCGGAGGAAGGAAGAAAGCCTTAGTTAAACCATAAACTCATCACACTCCACACAGTCTCTCTCATTTTCAGTTTGTCCTCTATTCAGTTGCCAAGGTGATTTCCCCAAAGTGCAGACATGACCATGTTGCTCCCGACTCTGGCATCAATTATTGCAAACATATCTCTGAGACACCTTCCCAGACTTAGTACATATTATCTTTCATGCATTCTACAGTCCAGATAAGCTAGCCTGTTGGTTGTAAATCATACATAACATTCCATTTCACATCTCCATGGTTTTGCAAAGTTTGTCCCTCATGCCTCTAATATACTTTCATCCTTGCCTTCTGCGCTAGGTCCATAAAAATCACCTGCTTATAGAATAACGAGGTCTGGCCTCCCCCCAGACAAGTGGGTGGTGGAAGGGGGTGTCAAAGCCTGTCTGCAGGGCGGGGTGGGTGCATGCAGTAGGCACGAATGGATGCAAATAAAGGTTTACCTAGACCTCATACCTCTGCTAGCAGCAAATGCCCCTCTTCTCTATCAGCTTCCCCGCCTATCCCAGGATCTTCGGTCTGCAGATTCATGCATTCATTCACTCATTCATTCATTCATTCACTCTGCTGATGACTTTAGGGTCTCTAATGTGTTTCTGGCTCCATCTTTCCTAGTTTACATTTTGTTTGTAGTTGGGCCTGTCTGTTTTTGTTATTTCTTCCTGAATAACCTTTCTTCACGTTGAGGTTAATTCTTTGAGCTAACTGCATACCCTGTTCTTCTGTTCCGTGACAGGTTTAGAGAAAAGTATCTGCTTAGACCTTAGTTCCCATGAAAAGAGACCAGGAGGTTGTAGTGAAACTGCAAGCTCATTGGCTCAGCAATAGCCACAATGTTAATAATGGTAATAGATACCTTTATAGAACACCTACGATGTATTTTGTGGCACTTTGTAAAGACTATTTGATTTACTATTACAAATATCAAATCAAATATTATTTGGACCTTGAAACAACCCTGGGAGGTAGGTTATTATCCTTGCTTTACAGATGAAGAAATGGAGGTAGACAAAGGTTAAGTGACTTGCCCAAGGTCACACAGGTAACAAGACAGGATTCCGTCTCTAAGTCTGGCACTTTCTAAATCAGTATCAGTCTCTATTGTCATTAGTCAGAAAATCTCCCATTAGAAGACAGATGGAAGGAGAGGGGAAAAGAGAGGAGGAGACAGAGAAGGAAAGGGGGGAGAGAGAGGAAGAGATGGGAAAAAAAGGAAGAGACTGAGCCAAAGACTCTTGCTCCAAAGAAAAAGAGTTGTGCTTCATGGGAGCCACGTAGTCATTAAGCTTTGAAAAATAAATTTCTTTAAAAACTTTAATTCCAGATTTGTATTCCATTGCAATTGTACTGACACTATTGATGGCTATTGAGCATTAGTGACCATTATGGGGACAATGGGCAGAGACAATGCTGTGTCTAGTCTGGAAGGAATTTTGCCTTCCTCAATCTTAGAGCTTGGTTTGAGCCTTGCCCAATATGCAGATTTACACATTTGGAGTCAACATCTACTAACTTTGATTTCCATGGAGGAGAAAATCACCTCTAGTTACTTGATCTGGTTACTTGTGTTTAGAGGGAACCCTAACACACGAGGGATTTCAGTCAACGGAGAGATTGTTGTCCTTCCCTCTGGATCTTTGCTTCCCTTTTCTCTGGGAAAAGTCCGGGATTAGGGGAAAGGCATCCAACTTTCACTTACTACTACCTTTGTTTCTTTGGGCAAATCACTTCAATTCCTCACATATCAAGTGAAGGGTTTGGACTAGAGGGTTTCTTAAGACCCTCCCAGCTCTAAATCTATGATGCTATTATCCTATAAAATTCTGGTTCTAAAGAATGAGAAACATGTTCAGTTGAACATTGCTCACAAAGACTAGAGCAGTTGTGACTTCTGGAGAGCTAGTTTTGTCAACTATGTTAATCCCAAGTATGTGGGAGAGGAGAATCCAGATACATGGTGCCATTCTGCTCTACACCTGGAATGCTTTCCTACCTCACCACCACCTTCTGCCTTCCCTGGCTTCCTTCAAGATTCAATCCAAGTTCCAAGTTCTGTCTTTTTTGAAAAGACCTTTCTTAATCATCCCTAGTGCTAGTATCTTCCCATTTACATCCTCTCTCTCTCTCTCTCTCTCTCTCTCTCTCTCTCTCCATATATATATATATATATATATATGTATGTATATATATATATACACACACATATATATACATATACATATATATGTATTTATATTTACATCCTATTTACATTATCCCATTTACATCTTATATATCAATCTATAATATTATATATCTATATATCTTCATAAAATATTTGCATGTTGTCTCTTCCATTAGAATGTGGAGTCCTTGAGGGCAGGGATGATGTTTTTGTTTTTGTTTGCGTCACTAAATGTTTATTAACTGACACAGGAAGGAAATGTACAAATCTCATTTCTGCATAATTTTATCATTATGGGCACATATTCTGCTGGTACCAACTACAATTCAGCCCCACCTTCTTATTTAGTATGATTCTTGCTAATGACCTCCTATAAATCTTCTGATGGGGCCTTCCTGGTTTGCTTTGAAAAGTAATGGGTTCCTCATTAGAAGTGTTCAAGCAAAGGCTAGATGGGCTCTTGTCAGAACATGGATTGGACTGGATTGTTCTGAAGTCCCTCCCGATTTTGAAATCCCATGAATTCTCTAGTTCTCTTGACATTCAGTGGATATCAATGAGATATGCTGACTGTTCAAAAGTTAACCCCTCCTCTTGTTACAAAGCCAGACTTTTCTCCTTTTCTTCTCATATAGTTCTCTGATGGAATCCTTTAAGCTGTCTTCCTCCACAAATTTTCATTGAAACTACAAGGCAGCCTACTTCCATCTACCTTTACCTCTTCATCACACTTTGAGTGACCTGCAACTTCAGTCCTCTAGAGACAGGTATTCTATGACTTACAGCTATTCAGCATTGCCAGAGGAATATTCATGTTAAAAAGATAGGCCTTTGTTCAAAGAGAAGGTTGGGGACATTGAAATCACTGTGCAATTTCCTAAAGGCAATTCTACCCTCTCTTTTCTTCTTGTCTAATCTATGCCTACAAATCAGAATCCTGCAAATATTATCTCCTTGAAAACTTGTAGAGAGCTTAACTGCTTTTAGAAAAAAAAAATTCTCATTGTAGTAGTTCTTTACAGTGGATTTAAAGTGAATATATTTTTTGGATACAAGTTTTGTTGCTTACTTATCATCTGTAGGCTATCTACCAAAAAGCTCTTTCCTCTTCCTTCTCTTCTCTTATTTTCCCGTCCCTTCCCTTCCCTTCCCATATCTCCTCTCCTCTTCTCTTCTCCTCTCTTCTTTTTTGGCATCAAAACATCACCCCACCCCCTCCCCTAACAGTAATCAAAGTCAAGCTAGGGATCTTGCCTATCTAATCTTATTTTAAAGAATTCAGATAAGAAGACGTGGGGGATAGAATACTAAAAATTGGCATAAATACAGAAGGGCAAGACAATGACCTGGGAAGAAATGATACATTGTTAGCCCAAGACAAGGGCCTTAGAAATCATCCATTTCAACTTCCAAATTTTATGGGTGGGGGCTAATAACTAGTTTGTGGCAAAGTTGGAAGTGACATATCTTCCAACTACCATTCTTTTCACCGTTCCATGATGTCACCTCCAAAGTGCATCACAACATAGCGATGGTGCTTGTAGATTTGACATATCTGGATGGTCGTTAAAAAAAAAGGAACAAAATTGGAGTTCCCAAATCTGGAGCTTATCTGTATTATTACTCTTTTCTTTCTTTTTGAATTTCTTTTCCTTTCCTTCTTTTGGATGATGTCTTGCCTTAGCTGTGATTCCTAACATGGGACCTAGATTTGGAATTGTCAGTACTCTTACTGGACAGGTGGAAAGGTTGGATACCACCGGCACTATGGGTAATGGCTTTATCTAATAACCAAGGAACAAGTTCTATACCCACAAATCACAGCTTCTTGGGATCAAGGGACTAACTGAGGAAAAGGGCATGTGAAGCCACTGTTGACCAGTGATCTGTATGATAGCTTGCTTTGATCTGGCATCAATACCAGAAGTTCCAATTCATTTCTCTAGTAGTAAGCCCTTCACCCGACATAACCTCTTTAGAGTGTAAAAATATGCTGAGGGGATGAAGGAAAAATGAAAATGTCTTTGGAAGTCATAAACTACTTCCCACACCTACTTAAAGTTTAAGGACTGTTTTAATACTCTGTGTTTAATTGTTAATTGAGAATTTTAAAATCAAAAATGCCAACTTTGCCTCCGATGAGATGGAAAATTATGCTGCTGTAGAAGGTACCATAATGTAAAACAGCCACCATTACCGAGGAACACAAATGTTTTTGGTATGTAAAATTGCTTTGTAAAATATTTGCTCCATCTGCTAAAAGCAGCAAAGACAATTTTCCCTCGATAGCTAATGGCCCATTTCGACTGGGTGGCAAGCGATTGGCTGCGGTTGAAGCTCACATTAAACAGAATGGTAAGAATGCGGTGTATATAATTCTGTACTTATGTAGCGTTAGCGACTCGCTGCTTCTTGAGGGGTCTGTCCCTCATTACCGAGGTCTCTGCCTTGGATCAACACACGGGCCCTAAGGGTCGCTTTGACTCAAGAGGCTTTTTGTCCAACTGAGGCACATATGCTATGCCTCACTTAGAAAACACAAAACAAGCGCTCGCCCCAACCAGAAGCGAATGAAGCTTAGTTCTCTTTCAACTTTCCAGCACTTAAACTGCTGTTCCGTTCTTTCCACACCACATGGGGCCATGGTTTTCCTTTCAGGCTCACGCTGTCACTCGGCATGCTGGGGATTTCAATATATAAAGATTGAGCACTTCTTCAGATTCTAAATTGAGCTCCGCTTGCACACACAAAAGCGGGGCACAGCTACCCCAGCCCCGAACCATCATCGTAAAAACCCACACACATGGCTTTCAGTTCATTGTTACGAACGACTATTTGGGATATCTCTATTTAAAAGGATTGTTTACACCGTGCCCCGAACAACTTTTAACATCTGCTAAGAGAACAATGAAAAAGAAATAATCCAGGGTGGTTTAGAAAAAGAAAGATACCTCCATTTTCTTTGGATGATATTTAAAAAAAATAGTAACACTGGCAAGTTTCTGGGATTTAAAAAAAATGCTTTCACTTAGACACAGCAAAATTTAGAAAAAAATGATAAAAGATAAAAATCCTACCGTATCAGCTCAATATACCCAACTCCATTTTAAAATGATATAAAAAGAAATCATGAATTTGCATTCAATGGTATAATCAGTAAGTATATTTATTGAAAATAAATTATTTTTTTCCACCCAGAGAATTACAAGTGTATTAATCGTATGTACTGATTTCTGCTTTCCCTCTACTTGAAAATCAAAAAAAGCTGAAGTGTTTTTTGATTTTGCTTGATTTTTCATTCCTATATAATTATGACTAAGAAGATGAGGAGATTTCATATTCTAATTTAGCACAAAATTATATGTATGCCTATGTGTGTTTAGCCACTCTTTCCCTCATTTGTTTGGCTAGTTTAATTTTTCCACACCTCGAGATTTGCATAATTGAGTTATAAATTGATGGATTCACTCTTATTTACTTCTTTAAAACTGAATGGATTTTTAAACTAGTTTGCTTGTAGTGAAAGAAATTAATTGAACACATTGCACAAGTCTGAATTAAAAAAAAATAACAGAATTGCCTTGTAACCTTCTTTAGTATAGCAGTCAGAGAGGCAGGAAGGACAAGGGAACTAAACCATCATTCTTGCTGCTGCACACCATGGCCAGGCTCATTTGGACTCTACCCTCTATCCATCTCTGCAGGCCTGCTTTGAGGTCTTTCACAAAATAAACATTTCCCAAAGAATGCTGGCAAGTACTCACTGGACAGGGGAACACTAGCCAAGTTCTCTTATCTTTTACTGTTCTTGCTTCATCCTTTCCTTCCGCGCTGTTATTGCTAAAAACTGGCAGTTAAATTCAATTGATTCAAACTATTCCAGATCCATATGGCCTAAAACCCTGGAGCTGAAGATCTGATCTTGCCTCACTGCTGTTTTCGAGCATTTGCCTCTCCTCCGGTCCCCAGATGGTGGAAGTAACATTTAAACCTCCTTTTCTCTGCCTTGTACAATAGACCTTGGCACCATTTCAACTGTTTACTCCGGTAATTAACAGCACTGATACCACAACAATTACAACTCCTACAACCCTAACACAATAATGCTATGAATTAGTGAGAGCTAATGGCTGGAAGGTAGAGTGTTCCCAGACTGTGAGATCTGTGCATTTTTAGAATAAAATAAAAGGTACAAACAGCACGCTTGCGGTAGACAATGATTACCTAGTAATTAGTTTACACAAAGCTTCCTATTTAATGGCAAAACGCTGTAATTAACGTGTGACAGAAAATCAAAGGGTACTTTGTAAGCATATGAAAAATTAACACTGCAGGCCTATAGCTTTATGTACTGATTAGAAGCATATTAAATCAATAGGACATACAAACCAACAGCTTGCATATCTGATTATTGTAGGTCCTAGGAAGGGGTATCCTGGTTTTAATTTAACTTAGGGATGCAATTTTCGTTCTCTGTCATCTTCCCGTGGAATGGAGAGCCATTTCAGACGAAATACTCCCAACTTGAAAAAGATAACCATTGAACTGGAAGAGATCATCATGAGGAATTCTCAGAGATAAGGAAAATAGGAGCATGGTTCAGTCTTTTCTGATGGGGATGGGGCATCAGCTGTGCTAATTAGAAAGGAGACTCACTGGAACGGGAAAAATTGGAAAGAACCCCTTCCCCTTCTCTTGGACTGAATCATTTCAGCTTCCTACTATGTACAGTCAGTCAATTCTCTCTTTCCCAGCATCCAAGTGATGAGAAAGGTTCAATCATTAGAATTCTTTTCTGCAGTTAAATCGACAAGTAAATGAACTGACCGGAGGGATCTATTCAAATGTGCTACTTCGTTTTCAGGTCATAGATGGGCAGAGTCCAATCCCCTACACCTTCTTTAGCTACATTCTTACACAATGATAACTGATGTATAAAATGATGGCCCCAAGGTTCTCTGGGGCAAAGATAAAACAAACAAAACCAAAAACAAAACCTTCTAATCCCCAAAGAAAGATAAATTTACATTCTGTAGTGCTAAGGATATTTTATTATGTTCCATCCATCAATTCTTTGGTAATTTATCTAGAAATCTCATCTATCTGCATCTTCCCTCTACCAATATAAATTACAACTCATCAATGTCTTAGATTTTTTCATGAGTTTTTCTGATCCCTACTCTCTCTCCTACCTGCCCCCCCCCCAAAAAAAATTTACCGACTAACTTTTTGGTGACCAACCTCACTAAATTTATCTAGGTTCGTTCTCTGACAAGAGACATAAAATCAAGTTGCTACACTAAAAGCTTTTCCAACTTCGTAGAACCTGGCCAAAGTTATATTCCAATGATACAGTTTTTAAGAGCCCACGATTACTTGCATAGCATCATGAATGATCAGAGAAGGGGTTTAATAAGAGGTGAGGAGAGGCTATATATTCCATTATGTTCTAAGTGTTTGAAAATTGATAATTCTGATGGAGTATATTTAGTTATCTAGACCTTTAGTTTTTCAGAACAGCCCCATTGTTGGAGTATCTGGAATAAATTAGAAGTTCCTTATCTTTAATCTGTAGCATATTAAAAAAACACCCATATATCCTCATTTATCAAGATGGTAAATAAAGACCTGTCTATATTTCCAAATCTTCTATCTGAGCAAAAAATGAGCTATCCAAGAGATACACAATAAGCTAATCCTGGGTGATATTAATCCTGGGCCTGATATTAGCTTAAATTGTGAAATGGATTGACAATTTACTACAACGTTTTATGATGGACTAAAAGAGCAGTATAAAAAACTCGACATCATGATGTGCGCATGAAACTGGACAGGCACATGTATCTGATGGGCGAGTTGCAACATTCATAGCAATCTCAGGCTAAGCAAACGACACCATATAAGAGATTTTTCTAAGGATTGCTTATTGGACCTGGAGGACTTGATATGTGTGCATTGAATTGGACTGGATGTAGCTTTGCTAAAATACAGCTCTGCTGTCGTCATGGAGAGAAGACAATACTTTATAGAGGACGGCTCAACATTTAAAAAATAATTGATATTTTTACTATCATTACCGTATGAGATAGCAAAATCTTCCATGTGTATAATGTCTTATACACACGTGTTATCTCATTTGATCCTCTGGTAGGATAAGTTAATAATAATAATAAGTTAATGACTAATAATTAATAAGTGAATGATAAGGTAATAACTCCATTTTATAGATGAGGAAACTGAGGCTCAGAGATTTTAAGTGCATTGTCCATGTATGGACAGATCGCAAGGACCGGAGTTAGGACCAGGACCAAGGCTTTCCGAGTCCTAGGATGATGATATTTCTCCACTGGAGTTTTTGATAATCCTAAGAGGCTGCCACATGGCAAAACACCACAGTCAAAGACATGAAGTCCTTGAACATTTCATTTTTTTTTTAAAAAAGAATGTTTTTTAACCATGGTAAATTATGCTCTATATACAGATGACAAAAAAGCCTTCCCCTCACAAACAGCAGCTTGCCAGGGATGTTACTCATATTAGCTTATTACTCCGATAAATGGGCAAGCTAGGTGGCGAGAGGATGGGGTACTGGGTCCAGAATCAGGAAGACTCATCTTCATGAGTTCAAATCTGGCCTTAGACACTTATTAGTTGTGTGGTCCTGGGCAAGTCACTTAAGTTTGTTTGCCTCAGTTTCCTCATTTATAAAATAAGTTTGAGAAGGAAATGGCAAACCACTCCAGTATCTTTGCCATAGGTCACACAACTAGTCTGTCTCAGAGGCAGCACTTCAACTTGGCTCTTCTTGACTTTTAGGCCAGCTATTTATTCATTATGGATGCCTAAGATCTTTGATCTCAATGGAGGCTCAAACCTATCTGAAGTCTTCCTAGCGCACAGTGAGCACTTAGCACTACCACCAGTTATTGGGTAACTGACATATTTTTTGACATCTTTGGGACTGCCACACATATTGTATTTAAGACTGTGAATTCTTGGATACACATATATGTATGCATATATACATTTTAATATATTTTCATTGCAATAAAATAATATATTAAAATACATACATATATACATACATACACACACATATATACATATACAGAGTCTGGGAAAGAGAGAGAAAGAGAGAGAGAGAGAGAGAGAGAGAGAGAGAGAGAGAGAGAGAGAGAGAGAGAGAGAAATATCCTTAAGGTCCTGGGACTTTTCTCATCCACTTCTTTACCTTTAGGGGAATTTACTCTAAGGTAAAGAAGTGAGTGAGAAAAGTCCCAAGGCCTCAGAGATATTGCCACCATGATTGTCTTCCAAAAGGAAACAGATTTAACAACAGAATCAATCTATATCCTGTTTATATCCCAGTCAGAAATCTAGTGACCTCGATGCTGGATAACACCTTCTACTGTTGAGTTTCAAAATCATAGTGTGGCTTGAGGCCCCCATATCTGCGGAACTGACATGACTTTTCAATGAGACAGAGAAAGAAGACATGAAGGCAACATGGAAATCTTTGCTTCATTCCCATAATAGTATGAGTATGTGAAAGGGTTTGATATCAACAGACCATTATAAATTTAGATGACCTGAAAAGCTAAAAAGATTTGAATGCTGTGTTAGTTTTCTTTGAAAATTAGTGTGGCTCCTTTAGAAGAGGCTTATCACTAGAAAGCTGGTGAACTGGTGATGGAATGTGTGTGTGTGTGTGTGTGTGTATGTGTGTGTTAGCCACAGCCATCTAAGGCATGAAGGCCTTCAAGTGGCATCAGCGGAGAAGGGAAGGCTCACACCAATGAAACCATAGGTCCTAACATAATAAAATATATGTATGCATTGTTCAATGGGTCTAGAAAATGTGGGACACTTTTCAAAAAGATATTTTACAAAATCAAAAATGGTTAAAATTTGTAAAGAGTTTCCATGCTAATGTTTTACATGACTGTACATGTATAACCTATATAAGATTACTTAACATCTCAGGGAGTGGGAAGGAGAAGAGAGGGAGGGATAGATTTTAGAACTCAAAACTAAAACAAGAAAAAAAAAGTATGTTAAAAATTGTTTTTACATGTAACTGGGGGAAAGAGAAAATGTTATTTTAAAAAAAGTTTCCGTACTAATCTTCACTTAACACACATATTTCACTTACCCAGAATATTTATTCCCTAATTTTTCTGGATAATTGAGCTGACTGCTCTGGGTGCATTTACTCCTTTTTCTCTTAAAGTACACATCCTGTATTTTATAGACTATGGATAATTCTTATAGATTAATTAATCAAATGCTCTGGTTCATTTTGTTCCCTCCCCCGTCCCCCCACACCTGATTTTAAACAGTGTATTCAGGCTTAAGTTTTGCTTATCTTTATGGCCTAGCTAATGGATTTCTTTCCAGTGGCAGCTGGAAACTGGGTATGTTATAATTCTGTGCAGCATACTGCTGGTACTCAACAAACATTACATCAAATAATAATCACAACATTCCAAATGTTACTCACAGCATTGCATGATTTAAAAACTTTCAGAAAGATTACTAGTGAAATAGCTTACTTTTCACATAGTATTCCATTTTCCTGGGATGAGTTATTCTTGGAGTCATAGATCATAGAATCCAGACCCAAACCCTTATGTTACAGATGGGGAACTTTAATGACTTACCCAGTACTATGTGGGCAGTAAGCATCAGAAACAAGACGTGAACCCAAGTCTCCTATTCTACACTGCCTTAGTGACGGCTGAGAATGAATGTCAGCTTAGATGCTAACAGGGTCCTGAGCAGGTTGCTAACCCAGGATTATACTTTTTCTTCTGTGAAGCTAAATTGGTGAGCCAAAGTCTGCTTTGAACAGGCCAACTGGAGTCCTGTGTAAATGAAGATGTGCTTGAATTTTGACAAGTAGGTTTGAATTTTAAAGTCTTCCATTTCATTTAAGGGACCAGGCTCAGCCAACATTTGCATGTGTTGATATCTATAATCAAGCTATAATGACTCTCTAAAAATAACAAATGATTACTCTTCACTACATAATTGCAAAGAGAAAACTTAATTCATTAAATTTAATTGCTTTTTTACTAATGGGATAACTTTCTGGTATTTAGTCATTAGTATATATATGTAAGTATGTGTGTACAGATACAGTATATATGTATGTGTATATGTAGATATATATATGTATACACACCTACACACACATCCATATGGCAGCTCAGTGGCACAGTGGACAAAGTGCCTGGATCAGAGGAGGAGGACTCCTCTTCTTGAGTTCAGATCAGATCTCAAGACAGTAACTGTGATCCTGGATGAGTCACTTAACCTTGCTTGCCTCAGTTGCTTCATCTGTAAAATGAGTTGGAGAAGGAAATGGCAAACTATTCCAGTATTTTCACCAAGAAAATCCCAAATGGGATCATGAAAAGTTGGATATGACTGAACCACAACTACAACAACATATACATATGTGACCAATACCTACATTTGTCTGGACTTAATGATTTCATTGGTCAATGCCTACTGAGCAAAATCCCTCTACTGTTGCAGATTAGCAATTGTCTGGTAACTTGTAGTTTTTAAAAATTGCTTAAGGAATTGAGAGGTCAAACGACTTGTCAAGGGTCACAGGGCCACTACATAGAAGAGGCAGAATTTGAACCAGGGGCTTCTGACTGTAAAGCTAGTTCTCCATCCACAGCACCACAGTACCTCATAACACACACATACATGTGTATATGTATATATATATGTGTTTACATACATGTATGTGCATTTGTGTGTATGTATATATATGTATACACACAGAGAGAACACATATAGAAGAATGGAGAGACAAATGCTTCCTAGCCCAATATGTATTTTATACACAAATCTCTAGTTTTCTCTTTTTTCTCTCTGTCTTTGCCTCTGTCATGATACAAATACACACATACACACATACACGTACACACACACTCTGAACTGGGGCAGCCTTTGTCCTCTCTCCTTCTATATCCAACACAAACTAAAATGAGAGAAAGTGACAAGAAGCCTTGGATTTTCTCTGTCTTTTCTGCCTGTTTTTTTTTTTTGCTAGTTTTATATCAAACCCAAGTTTTACCATCAAACAAAGGATACAAATTCTCTGAAACAGTAAAACTGCTATTGCAGATTGCTAAAACCAATAGCAACTCAGTTCCTGATTTTTCATAATTAGCAACCACTGAACATTTTTCACCACAGAAACAAAAAATGTTGGGTCACAAAGGGATCCCCTAGATAATCAAACCCGATCTCCTCATTTTACAGATAAGGATGCTAAAGCCCCAGAGGTGAAGTGACCCAGTGCATGGAAGGACTAGGGGACCCTGGTCTAATAAGAGATTCATTCTACCTCATCATGACACATTTCACATTTGCTTCCCTCCTCAAACACAAATGAGCTCAGATCAGTTCACGAAGGAAGAGCTTTGACAAGATATTTTTAGCAAAAGCCATCACCAACAAACCCATATTTCTTTCTCCTTTCCCCTCCCCCAATAAAAAACACAGAAAAGGAAGAGAGGCCAGGCTTTTCTGCTCTTCAGCAAAAGAAGAACAAGGCCCAAAACATCTTCTCTACAGTCAGTCTTCCATGTTGGTGGAATATTAGTTCATATTTATCTAGTGTCTTATGGTTACACAGCCCTTTCTGTCCATGGCCTCATTTGAAACAGGAAAAACAAGTGTTTTTAATCCACATTTTACAGATGAGTAAACTGAGGCTAAGAACAAAATTATTATGAGAGACATTGGTTACACTACCCCAAGATCCCAAGATCCTATTGGATGATGGATGCCACGCACTGGTTTGACTTAAAACTTAGTTCTTATCAAAATGAAAGAAGACCACTGAAGTATAGTAATTCTAATCAGACACTAAAATCTCAGTGTGAATGAATGAGTTAGATTCCTTCCCAAGATCAAGCTTTATAGGAAAGAAAAGCAAGAGAGTGGGGACAATCAGGCACCTGGTGTATTGGAGGATGGGCCCCAGAGTGGTGGGAAAGGCAGGAAAAGATTCGAGAAGAAAGGTTTCGCTGCAGCCAGTCCTGATCTTACTAGAAAACTGGAAAATGATATTACTGACTGAAGTCTGTGGGTATTCAAATTATGACAATACAATTAGAGAAGAGAAGCAAAGCTGATGGAGTGTGAAGGAACAAGTCAGTGAGGAGAATGAGAAAAGCAGCTCAATATCTTCTACAATGTTCTGTATCTCCCTTTGTATTTCACTAGTAACCTTAAAACAATAAAACTAGCATAGCTTTTGATAATCTGTTAATGGGGGAAGAAGGTAGCTGTGTGACCTGGGGTAAGCAGCTTAATCTCTCTCAACCTCAGTTTCCTCACCTGAAAAATGGGGATTCTAAGAGATCCTACCTTACAAGGTGGCTGTAAGGATCACTGAAATGAGACGACATGTACAGTTCGATCCTGATGAGTGCAAATAATGAATCCCTGAAGCGGTCTCATGAATTCAAATTTATACAGTTATAATTACATAAAATAAGATAATTGGTTCTAATCCAACCGAAACATGTGGTGCAATTCAAATAAAGTAACCAGTGTTATTTGCACTAATCAGAACCTAGCTTCAGCACTTCATAAATCTTAAAGGATTTGAAATAATGTATTACTGTTGTTCTTGTTAAAGAGATCAAATGAGATAATTAATACGTAAAGCTCTTTACAAACCTTAACGGGCCATCTAAATTATTGTTGTAGTTTAGCACAGAGAGACAGCATCATTCTAGAATGCCCTTCTGTGTTCACATCGAGGTGCCCTGTCTTCGGGAGACCGCAGAGAACCTCACCTGAATTCAAGTACACTGAGACAACCTACTGCCTGCAATCTACCAATGAGAAAAATCATGGCAACATGTCATAAACTAGTATGCAAATGATGCTCTTTGTAAGAATCAACATAATTTAGTGCCTACAGCCATATTCTCATTTCTATTAGTTCTTCCCAAATGGAGTCTTGCTCCGGACTCCAAGCTTGTAAGATGGCCTTTCCATCAGGAAGTTGAAATGTTTTACAACTCACCAGCATATGTTTGGTATGTGCTGGGCTAGGCCTACTAACACGATATTATCAAAAGAAAGTTCTCTGGCCTGTAATAGGACATTAAAACATGCCTATGCTCATAAACTAATGCTTTGATGTTTAACCATGTAGCCCTCTGATAGTGTGCAGCAACAAAAGGATGATTTTAATCCTGTGCTCTCTCAATGATAAAACTCAATGGGGATTGCAGTTCATTATGGGAAAAGGTCTCTACTCTCAAAAGGGGCTCTAACTTTGAAGGCATTAAAAATGTCAACTATCATTTGTAAAAAGGTTCTTAGAATTGTTTGATATTTTTTGTCCTTTTACCACAGAGTGTTTAAGAGCTGGTCTAAATTTATGAAAAGTTTACTGAATCAATTTTTGCTTCCGATAAGCTCTTAAAAATGATTTGGCTAGGCTATGCATTATTCATTGGGCTCGGAGTCCAATCAGCCTTTATTTCCAATCATCCCAAATATGTGTGTTACTGTTGCTCAAAAGCATAACTCACAACAATTAGAATTCAGCTGAGTTTTAACTAATATAATTTACAACCAGAAGCATAGTTTAATCTATGTACAACTTATCCCAATTTAGGTGTTTTCAAATACTCTATGCTATAAGTCATACTACAAATTTATCACAGCAGCATGAAATCCTTAAATATTAGACATGCCCTTAAATGGTTTAGGGCATAAAATATTTAGATCAACAAGCATTTTTTCACATTAAAAAAAATCTCAATTTTTAAAAACACACAAAATAATGATACGGATGATTTAGGCTCAACATTTTCACTTTAAGAAACAAAACCCTATAAAAGATAATATACGATCTAGACCCAAGAATACACGGGAAACCTCTACGGGCCTCAGAATTAAATACATTTTCCTTGTATTAGTTTTTTTCTCCAGAAGAGTAATTCGCTTTGGTATCCTCTAAATAATATGTAAAAAGCTTTCAGTGACAGGTAGTGCATTCAGTCCATTTTGCTGATAGAGGAAAAAAATAACAACAAAGAATAGATCATAGGGAGAATAGGAACATTTATCAAAGCGAACTCTCTTTTTTCTTCTGACTGTTCTCTGGATGTATTTATCATTTCTCTTTAACATGAAAAATACTGTGCTCTCCAGCATGCCCCTCCCTGTGCGTCTCTTGTGCCTTGATTCATCTCTACCTCTCGAGTGGGGATGCTCAGAGCAGATGCAGATCTAAGTTTACAGCCAAACACTAGAAGAACAGACAAGGAAGCAGTCAGGATATGCGTGGCTGTATTTTCCTGCCAGCTCTACCTTATCTGGCTATGTAGATCCAGTTGTGTGGGCCAATAAGAAAGTACAGGAATTCCGAAAGGCTTAAGAAAGTTTTGCTACCAGCCACAGCTCCAAGTTTTATGGCACTTCCCTCCCAGCAACCCTGAATGATAGGTAGCATACATAGACTCCTGTTTTGCAGATGACAAAGTTGAGGTTCAGGTGACTTTCCCACAGTCACATAGCTACTAAGGGCCAGAAACAGGATTTCAGCCAAGTTATACTGGCTCCACATTCAATGCTCTTTCCATTCCAACACATTGCCTGCTAAGTCCAATTGTAGATGAGTGAATTTGACCTATGTGTTTTCTGATCTCCTAGTATGGTGCAAACTACTAGTCATCATTAAAATGAGTTCGGAATTCATTGGATAGACTTCTTCCTTCTTTCCTTTAGCTATCATGCCAGGGGAAAAAAAATCTATGGATTCCAACCATTTGTTTGGAATTTTCTGTTTAAGTCATGGTGGAGATGTGCCACCTAGGATAATATCCTTTTCCTAAAGCTCTCTAGGAGACAGCAGTCACATAAATCTATTTTGACCATCTTTAATAATTTGTGATTCTTGCTATTGCTATTATACATTGGCTTCTAAATGGGAATTAACCACTTAGAGAACGACTCTCATAAGAAAACATAGTTAACCCAATCATATATATTGCTAAGATCGCATGACAAAAACATAGCTATATATGAAATTTGTGAGTGTTTTCAACTGAATATGGTAAAATATTCGTTTCTACTGTGAAGACACAGTATGAAATGACTTGCCCACAGTCACACACATAACTGGTGACAGAGTCAGAGCCGGGACCCTGCTTTATTGTCTCCCCATCTAATATAACTTAATGAAAACTCACGTGTGCCCATTTCTTATTCCAGTCTCTGACACCGTATTTGTGACTTTCTCGTATGAGCCAATTATAGCACTTTAGATGGGAAAGAATGTCACAAAATGCAGTCCCATTGCCTCCAAATTCATTGTCCACTTTAAATATCCAGCGTTGCACATCCAGATTATCAACAATGAGTTGACTTAAGCATTCCATCATCTGTGGATGAAAATGACTTTTAAAAAACTTTGTATTGATATAGCACTTAAAAATGAACACACATTTCCCCTTTTAAACCTTTGAGGTAGGTGATTCCACTGTTATTAATGTTCTCTTTACGGGGATATTGCTGATAAGGAAACTGAAGCTCAGAGAAGGTAAAGTGATTGGACTTGGAGATATCAGAACCAGGGCTCAAATCCAGGTTTCCTGAAAGGAAGTCCTTTCCACTACAAAATGCTGCCTTTCTCCCTGGATCCAATGATACCAACACCCTCCCCTGCCGGCTTCTCCTATCTTCCTCCCCCCCACCAAGCTGGCCTCTCATTACTTATCTAATTTATGAGGTTTTTTCACAAAAAGGTGCAGTAGGAAGAGTTCTCAAGTTGGCAGCGATAAAATTTGAATCACATGACCCATGACTGATTCTTCACTTACTAGCTGTGGGAGCTTGGGTAACCTCTTTGGGCTAAGTTTCGTCATTTATAAAATGAGGGGATTGAACAGATGATGTGTAAGTTGCCGTAGAGATCTAAATCTATGATACTCCAAATGGTATTTTTATTCAGCTTTTCTTTTACCTCTTTAGACTTATTCATGCACCAAAGTCTGGTTCTAATATTATATGACATGGAGTGCAATCTGTGGTCTTGAAGGCTATACCAGGGGAGCACAAATTTGAGCAGGCCTTATGAGGTTGGAGAAATTTAGACTGTGGTCCCAGCAATGAACTGTCTGCCTGTCATCTGAGGACCAGCTTTGATAAGTTCAGAGAGATTCATTACTATGTGGGTCAGAATCTGATGATTTTTCTGCTCGCTAGCATCTCTTCAACTCTATTGACTAAATCATGTAGGGGCTGCATCTGCATCACTATGTAGGGTAGCCTGATTAAATGATAACTTCCTAGGAGAAGTTTTAAGGAGAGTATAGAATTTAAAGAAATAATTTGAAAATATGAATAATCTTGGGCCTGAACCAGTTTTAAAAGTATATTTTTGGTTCCTGCAACAATAAATTCTGTTAGTTGGGCTAAAATGTGTGTAATTGAATCTGAATGCTTTTATTTGTCCTCTGGAGAATAATGTGTTTATTTATTGATTGGCCATATGGTATTATTTTTTTCAGTACTAAAACAATAAGTGCTTCTTCAAAACTTTAACTATTTGGGGCTTTGTTGAGCTTTTTAATGTTTTAATCTATAAAATAGATATTTTTTCTCTTGGATATACTTGGCAGAATCTCATTCAGTAGGCCAGGAGGCCATTTATGACCACATAGGTCACATGATCGGGACAGGTAATGGAAATATGGCATCTATGGATACATCTTCCTTCTTAGGAGAGTTAATGCACTCACTCTTGGCCCACATACCAATATTACATTTAGATCATTGATAAGCAAGCATTTATTAATTGTCTAACATGTACCAGGCACTATGTTGGATGTTGGGGATACAAAGATAAACAAAATGTTTCCTGCCTTCAAGGACATTTTTTTTCTACCAACAAATGTTTATTTTTCTTTCTCTTTCACATCCCATCTTCCCCAAAAAATCAAGAAAGGAAAAAGAAAAAGAAAAACAAAACCTTTATAACACACACGCATAATTAAGCAAAATAAGTTCCCACATTGGCCATGTCCATAAAAAGTATACTTATTCTACATATTGAGTTCATCTCTGAAAGGATGTGGATAGTGTTTTTTATTACCGAACCTCTGCAATCATGGTTGATAATTGTGTTCATCAGAGATCTTAATTCTTTCATTATAGCTATAGATTCAAGAAGAGTTCCCGCAAGATTAGAAGTAGGCTCAACCAGTTGAAAATTCTAAGGATGTGAGGGAAGTCATCAAGATCCACAGAAATGTCCACCTCCATATGGAAAGGAGAAGGAGAGAGAGGAGAAAAAAAGGAGAAAAGAGTAAAGGACAAGTAGCTAGTCCTATAATCAATAAACCATTTCTGCTGAGCTTGTACCAACTATATCTATAAAACTGCTGAATCTTGAGCAATACTGTGGTAACAGTCTTGGATATATCTACTTTAAGGGTCTATAACTTCACCAATGCAGATCACAATCCCTTTACAGCTTTGTAAATGGTCCTCAAGAATGTCAGTGGTTAGAAAATTTCACATCTTGTGGTCAACCTGGTGATAAGTCTTTCTCTTTTGTTATAGTTTCTCCATTTCTACCCTCCTTCACCTACCTTATAATTAGTATTACATTAAAAAATATGAAGTCCTCTTTGGCTTAGCTACTCCTCAGTCCTCCAATACACATACACAAATACCTTCTGTTACATAGCTATGCTAAAGCCCATAGTTACATATAAACATGCCCTGAAACTGAAGGAACACAGACGACAAAAGCCCCCACTATGGAACAAGAAGACAGTCACAAGCAGACTGGGGCTGGAGACACTCCATGAGCAACTTGTGCTTTTATGGCTGTGAATTTTCTTGTACACGAACAGAATTTGACTTCCTTTGTTCACACCGATCTCGCCTCCTTGCTAAGAACTCTTCTTCTTGCTAAGATTCTCACTGGGTCCTTTCCTCTCAGGACTGCCCTGGGGACCGTGTTTATAATTCCTCCTTGAGTGGTTGTTCGTCAGAGACAATATTATTACAATTATTCTGAGGAGGAGCGAAACTGTTCTGAGCAAGGATGAAATTGGTTTTCTTGCGCCAGTCTGCCCAGTAAAGCTTCTTCAATTTGTTATACTAGAAACCAACACATGGAGGTGATGTCCCAGTGGCCTCCTGGGGTTCTCTGCTATCCTGGAGCCACCAAGTATTCCTGGTGCATTTAAAGAAGGTCAACACAGTATTTATTCCCTAGCTACCCATAGAGTTGCTATCTAAATAGGTCAGTGGCTAGTGTGGGTATTTAAACAATAAAACTGCACATCATATGGCCACAAGCTTATAAATGTTCCTTCCCAAAATGCTCCGTGTTTACTCTGTGGTTACAGTGTTATTAAAGACATTCTGTATCCAATTGTATTTTGATGCAATCTAATCAGACTCTTAGATGCAGAATGTGTCTTTACTCTGTTAAAAATCTGATGAAAATGCTTGTGTTTCATTGTTGAGGAAGGTAATCTGACAAAGCCATCTTTGAAAGTACATATTTGGGGGCTTCGACCACACATAGAGTTATTACGTGTTTGCTCCAAATTCTATTATTTGTTGCTTCTGAGAATCCTATAAATGGGTTTCTGTTGACGACTCCCCTACAGTAATGAAAAGGATCAATAGTCTTGTAAAGACTGCGCCACTGGAAAGAATTATGTGCTATCTTTAAGTGAAAATTGAACAGTGCTTTAAAATAGCATCGCCATTTTTGATTATTTAACCAAAGCTGTCAATATTTCATACAGAGTCCATGCCAGAAAAAGAACTTTCAGCATCGTTTCAAGGATCAAAAGAGGAAATGCTATGCCACTGTGTCTGTTATATGGCTTTTTATAAAGAAATTAGTTAATAATAAACCAAATGACTGTGCTCTTTTCAAACATCTATCATCTGTTGTTTGATTCTCTCTGCTTGAAAGATGTGATATATCTGTTTTGTTGTCCATTCGTTTTCTACTTGCAAAGGGCAGAAATGGGAAAAGCATCTTCTGCACAAATCCAGCTGTTAGCAATATTTATCAACCCACGTTAAAATAGTCCCAGCTCTCCTTTGGCAGTTTTACACTTCTGATGCCCATCAGTTAAAGGCCAGTGTCATCAATTCAACACCAGTGTCATCAATTCAACACCATCTGCAGATTCAGAAAATTGGTACCCACAAATAGATTGGGTGGGTCTTTTGCTGCAAGCTGCTTTCCATTTTCAAAACCTCAACTGAGGACTTTTATCTTGGTGAGATGAATTGTTTACCAAAGAAGGAAAATAGTATTCCATAATAATCTGAATCTTTGTTACTATAGTGCTTTAGAGATACCAGCCAAAGAGATTGCCTGGACCTTTAACATATGACCAGAATGTTCTAGAATATTTCAGAATAAAGGCTGCCTAAGATTCTCACCAAAAAAAGATGAAGGCAGTGTTCCCAAGGAGCCCAGCATGCAATTGCTGAAGATCTGAAAATTAGATAGTGGAATTTGTCCAGTGATCTTTGTATCATCTGAGAGTCTGTTTGGTTTCACTTGCAAAAGGTGTATCAGCCAAGTACCTACTGGGAAGTAGTTTATTTTTTATTGTGCCCTAATTCCCATAAAGGATTAATATTATTGTGTTGAGATAATCATTCCCCCAGACACTCCCAGTGGATTTTAGCTACGATGTAGATTTCTGGGATTCTTCTTTTCTTTAAGAGTGACTTTCTGCCTCAGCTCATAGAGTACTTTCTAAATACTCAGTGAACCCAAAGGATTTTAATGATGTTAATAAGATGGTAGATCTTATTAAGTCTGTAAACAGATCTGCACACCAGCCTCTGAGATGCACAGTTTACCATAAGGCTCAGTGTTAGGCCCTGGAAGCTTTGAGACACAGTGCTAGGCTGAGGAGCCGAGGAAAATGCTCCCTGGGTAAGTACAGGAGCCCAGTGAGTCACCTCATTCTACATGCTACGTGGTCCTCCCATTGGGACCTCATGGCTACCTGCCATGGTGTCCCAGTGTCCAGGTAGCAACCCATACTCTGGACTCAACTCTTTTCCTCCCAACTAAAGCTCATCTGTCTCATTCCTTCATGGCTTGGGTATGTGACTGACTGGCTAATATGATGAACTAAGATAATTTGAGAAGGCATCAATGGCTGATAATGAATTAATGCATCCCTCTACCCAGATAATATCTGTACTGTAAGAGGGGCCTTCAAGGCCTTAACAAGTAATAGTTTGTAGGTCATTTAGCCTCTTGGACTTCAGTTTCTTCATATATATAGAAAAATCAGAGGGTTAGAGTAGATAATCACTAAGTTCCCTTACAACTCTACATCCTAAGACTAAATGAATGAATGAATGAATGAATGATCTCCAAGCTCCCTTCCAGTTCTAACATTCTATGATTTTATGGAAATTTCCAGCCTTAATACATGACCAGAGTAAAGACCTGAGGTATGGTCTTGTGGTGATGGCTATAAGCTATGACAAAAAGAGACAGTAACTTTACTTTATAGTAAATAAAGACTTTATAACAAACACATAATGAAGAATTAACAGCTGTTTACTCTTTACCTTTCCTTTATTGTAAAGACAAGTGATAACTCTGTGGAAAAACACTAACCTCCATGCACAAACCAAAACAAAACCAGTTCTAGTTGCTAATGTTAAATTTTTCCAAATACTTTTGGTCTTCAATAATTTAAGTTCAAAAAATCTTGCATAACTATAGGCAAGAAGTAAAACATGAGAAGCTGGAAAGCAGTTCATGTCAAAACAAAACAAAACAAAATAAAATTCAGGGATTTCAGTGCTTGTCTTGTTAACTTGATTCTAAGTGAATTAGCACTGTGATATGGTAGTCAAAAGAGTGAATATGTGCTTGGTTCTGATGAACAGAAGTGTAGTGTCTATAGTGTCCATACAGTGCATGCTGCTGTACTCTGTCTTGACTAGACTAAATCTGGAGTACTGTGTCTGGGTCTAGGCTTGACATTTTAGGGGTGAACAGGAAAGTGAGGAGACTCAAAAAGCATGCCATTCTATGATCAGATAAAGAACCGAGAAAACTGGGATGGGGGCAAGTAATCTGTCTTAATATCTGAATGACCATCGCATGAAAGAAGAGTTAGGCTTGTTTGGCTTTGCCCTTTGGGGCAAAGGCAGGGACAATGGAAGGAAGTTAGAGGGAGGTAGATATCATCTCAATATAAAGGATAAAATTCTATCAGAGCTGTCCAAAACTGGAATGCTCTGATCCACAGAGGTAATGAGTCTCCCATCACTGGTGCTTTTTAAGCAGGGGTTGGATGACAGACATGTCAAGGATGTTGTGCACAAGATTCATGATTTCGGAGTGAGAATTGGACTAAACAAACTCTATGGTCCATCCCTTTCAACTCTAAAAAATCCTATGGCTCTAACTGCTGGAATAGGTTTTTCGACCTTGGATAAAACTGTGAGGTAAGCGGAGTTTATCATTGAGGGCCTTATTCCTTACTCCTCCTCCACATTCCTTTCTTTCTTTTGACAGCCCTTTTCTCTCCTTGGCTTTATAGTTCAAAAAGACTTTGGAGGTCCTCTAGTCCAAAACCCAAAAGCCCTGAGGACTAACACTATATAAGGATGCCTGACTTCATTTCCCAACAGTCAGGTAGTAGCCCATATTCGGAACCTTGCTCCAACCAAAGTTTGCCTGTCTCATTCTCCCCAGGTCTTGATAAGTGACTGACTGGCTAATGTGATACACAACATAAAATAAGAGGGCATCCATGGCTGGTAATGGATTAATGCATCCCTCTTCCCAGATAACATCTACGTTATAGTAGGGGCCTTCATTGCTTAAGAGGTAAATAATACTGCTGATGAGCCATATAACCTTGGTCACCAAGCCTCATAAACCCTCAGTTTCTTTATATACAAAAAAAAATCAAACGGATGGAGTAGATGATCACTAAGCTCCCCTGCAACTCTAAGTCCTATGATTTAATGAATGAATGAATGATCCCTAAGACCCCTTCCAGTTCTAACATTCTATGATTTTATAGGACTTTCCATCCCTAGGACATGACCAGAAGACAAGATGTTTTGAAACAACAGTAATTCCAGTCACCACAAATTAGTCTACTTTTGCGTAAAGTTAGACATGGTTCCAGCCTGGAATGGAAAGTATCACTGTTGCGAAAAGGGCCTGTAAGATATTAAGAGGCCTACAAACCCATCCCTTCCCTTTGCTGCTTACCTGTTGGAAATTATAGACGTCATAAACCCCAGGAGGGACAGGTACACAGGCACTGGCAAAGATGCGTTTACTTCCAGACTTGGTACTATAGAGCTGGGCCACTTCAGGCTCTGAGCCTAGAATAGGCACATTTAACATGTCGGCCACAGCTAAATCATCTTTGTGGATGAACCCGCCAACAATGTATGCTTCCTTTCCTTGGATGAGGTTTTTTATTCTTTTGATTGTCTGGGGACTGTACTTGAGATGAGTGGCCAGGCACATACGATGTCCCTGTGGAAAGATAACATTATTCTTGTTAAAAGGTGTTCTTTCCCATTCCATGCCCCTAATTTATAATGTTGCACACAATAAATACATTATTAATAGCAGGCTAGGTTATGACCTATCCTGTAGTTTAGCAGTTTAAATTGATAAAAGCTGTTGGGGCGAGGCTCCATAATCGTTCACATCTTTAGTGTGCTGGGAATGGGCTCGCTGGGGATAGAACTAATTACTACACATCTGTATTTATTTGATCCGCGTGGAATTATCCTTCTGTCAGTCGGAGAGGAAGCTGGTGGCCTTTGGGTAACTGATTCATCTCAGGAACACCGCTGGCGTAAGTTTAACACTAAAGTGCCTGGAAAATCAATATAGAAAATGAAGAAAAAAGCCCAGCAGGAGAGAACATACCCCACCAGACTGTGTACAAAACACAGCGCCCTTTAGGTGGTCTTTCAAAAACAAGGCACTTGGAGCATCCTCTTCCCCCCATCCACTAGACAGCCCACCGCATCGAGTGTGCTTCTTGCTGCAGTTATCATGGATCAAGTCCATTTCTCTGCAGACGATTTGAGGAGGGAAAACAACCTGGATTTTCCAACAGGCTTCAAATTCATTTTCAAATGGAAAACTCCTTTTCTATTTGTTTTTGACAATGAGACGTATGAATTTAGTGATTCTTATGACTGCCTCATCTCATAAAATCCTAGGTAACTATATTTCATGCCCCTTAGAGCAGGGTTCTTAACCAGTGTCCATGGGAACTTCCTTAGTGGGCCATGGATAGATTTCAGGGGGTCTATGAACTTAGATAGAAAAACTGACAACTTCATTTCCACCCCCATGCCCCAATAATTCCTAACTGAAATTTGGCATTTCCTTCAATTATTTAAGAACATTATTCTGAGTAGAGGCCCAAAGCCTTCACTAGAGAGTCCCTGACTATCTTCCTAGTGGGTGAGAGAAGGGAATAAGCATTTATATAGTGCCTACTATTTGCTAGGCACTGTGCTAAGTGTTTTGTAGATGTTATTTTATTTTATCCTCACAAGAACCCTGGGAGGTAGATGCTATTATCTCCATTTTAGAGTTGTGGAAATTGAGGCAAACAGAGGTTAAGTGAATTGCCCAAGGGTCATACTGCTAGCAAGTATATAAGGTTAGATCTGAACTTGGGTCCAGGCCCAGACACAACTTGTACCCTGTACCTGCCTCACTAGAAAAAAGTAATGCCATTTTGGGGTCACCAACTATGTATCATTTTTAACATTCTGAAAAGTCCCTTGATAATTTATTTTTAGCTGTCTTACTGAAAATTAATAAGCTGCTATTTTAAATGTCATGAATAACATGATACAAAGAATCATGGGATCCAAAAGTTAGAATGGGTCTCGTAGGGTCTCCATGGGGACAGCACCATGATGTGTAGATGGATTCAGAATCTCAGGACCTGGCTTGGAATCCTCTCTCTTCCACTTAACCACTTTTGTAACCTTGGGCAAGTTATTTAACTTCTTAGAAATTAAGTGAAGTTCCTCATATTTAGATGAGGGAGTTAGACTAGACGACCTCTTAAGTCATTTCTAGGCTTGAGTTGATGGATGACTCCCATAGTTTATCTTTCGATCATCGTGTTGAGACATTTGTCCATTCTATTTTTAACTCATTCCTAGGAAACATACCAGTAAGCATCTACAATAGGTAAGGGACCGTGCTAGGCTTTGGAGATAATAAGGGCAAAGCAAAAAAAAGTCCTTTTCATAGTTCTGTAAAGGACCTTGGAGATCATCTGTTCTGGACTACAAATCATACAAATGAGAAACTTTAGGCCTGGTGTGGTAGAAGAACTTGTTCAAGTTCATAAATCCAGTCCAGGACAGAGTCAAGACTAGAACCTCGTTCTACTGACCACCAATGAGGTTTTCTCATTCCATTATCCCATCCTATCTCCTTGAGAAAGAAAATGTGAAGGAATGGAGAGTAATGCCACAGGGGAAATCACCATTCATGTACCATTCTGTAAAATGGGAATAGTATAGAACCTTTCTTCTGAGATAGTGATGAGGATGTTGTTCAGTTTTTTCAGTAATGTCTGACTTTGTGACCCCATTTGGATTTTTCTTGGCAAAGATATTGGTGTGGTTTTCTATTTCTTTCTCCAGCTCATTTTACATTTGAGGAAACTGAGGCAAACAGGGTTAAGTGACTTGCCTAGGGTCACACAACTAATAAGGGTTTGAGGCTGAACTCAGATCTTCCTGACTCCAGGTCTGGTGCTCTATCCATTCTGTCACCTAGCTGCCTATTATAAGTACAACATGAAATAATATTTGTAAAGGGCTTTTAAATCCTTAAAGTACTATATAAATGCTAAGTTTAAAAAAATGTATATTCAAGAAAGCAGTCTTAGGAAACCCTATTGGTTTCCTAATATTGTTTTTTTCTTTGTTTTATTTCTTCAATAGCGGAGATAGGGAGGAGGAAGGGGTAGGAGAGAGGGAAAACCATTTTCTGTTAGTTGAAAATAAAATTTAATTTAAAACATGAAATCTCATTATTTCACTTGATGATATCTGTAAAGAAAAAATGCTACTTCTGGATAATTTTGGATTTTTTAATCTGACTATATTTTAAACCTTCCTATTTTATGGGTTGCTTTCCCTACCTTATAATCTATCCTAGTAAGATAGAGCAGAAGACTCCAAGACTCCTGGAGACCCATGGTTTGTAGACTTGGCCCACAGAAATATTCCAAATGTAGCAGTTTACCAGAACTGTCTTACCTTTTAAAATCATCATTCTCCCCATTTTATCAATAGAGAAATTGACAGTCTAGAGTAATGATCTCAAACTCAAATAGAAACAGTGCCACCCAAACTATACATAAGGGTCCCTGCCGGCCACACATTAAATTAGAAAAATACACGTTAATATTATCTGTGTTTTATTGTATTTTTATTCATTTTTTTAAAATTTTGCCATTACATTTTAATTTGTTTTGGGCAGCCCTTGGGAGTTTTGTGGGTTGCATATGGTCCATGGGCACATGACACTTCTGGTCTAGAATGTTTGAGGGAGATGATCCAATAACTGGCAAAACAAGAACAAAATGCAATGTGCAATTGTTTCCCTTTAAAGCTCTGTGTTTTATGCATCCCAAACTACCTTTCTGTATGGAAATCATCTTTTTTTTTCCTGGATCTCCTGAGCACTTTGTCTTTCTCCTGTGGTTCTTTATACACTCTAGTTGGAATTATATTTATTTACAGACATAACATATTTTATCACTAGATAGTAAGTTATTTAAGTGTAGGAATCTTATGTATTTATCTATCTACCTATCCTACAATGTGGTAGCTAGATGGTGCAGTGGACAGAGTACCGAGTCTAGAATCAGGAAGATTTATTTTCCTGAGTTCAAATCTAGCCTCAGATACTTGCTATCTGTGGGACCTTGCATAAGTCACTTAACCCTGTTTACCTCAGTTTCTTCATCTGCAAAATGACCTGGAGGAAGAAATGGCAAACCACTCCAGTGACTTTCTCTTGAAAACCCCAAATGGGGTCATGAAGAATTGGAAATGACTGAAAAAAAGATGAACAAACCAACCAAAATCCCATAATACCTGACATACTATGACATGACTCACACTTGCCTTTATTTTGAGTGAGGGAGGGCTATGCAGGTCACCAGCCTCACTTCTCCTCCTGAGTCATCTGGGTCCAGTAACCAGACACTCATCAGGATGACTGGAGATGGCCCAGGATGCCCCTTTAGGGCATGGCCTACTCAGGTACTCATTTAGGGTGAGGTAAGGCCCATCCAGGGAATACCTAGCACAGTGCTAAGTCAATATTCAATAAATGCTTTTTGGATGAATGAAAAGAGTAGAGTTTATAGACCTTATTTCTAAGCCTCTGTCAGGAAAATAACTGGAAAACAGAGGAATGTAGGTTATTACCAAAAGGTCTTGTCTGGAAATTTAGAGAAAATTTGTGCCTCAGACCTATCCAATGGACCAACATGGAACACCAGAATCCTAAAATACCTTTAATTCATTGCATCAGCATTAGGGTGACATATAAAATGTTCATACTGACTTTTTTACAAGTCAGGTATTGTGTAATAACCTACTTATTACTTCCTTAAAATATTAATGGCTCAAAAATATTGACATGTATGTTTTGCCATTCCAGATTCAAGCATTGTGCTGCCACTTGGGCAGGCTTAGAAACACATTTTGGCATTTTTTTCCTCTTCAATGATTTATCTTTTTTTAATCATATTTTATATTGCCATTTTTTTTAAAAGAAGAGCTTTCTCAAGCCATTGAAAATCCACACTGTCACTATTGCACATTTCTATTTAGAAGATTAAAAACAATAACTAAACAAAAACAGTGATGATCTTTTTTTTTTAAAGTCAATTGCATGTAAGTAAAGTACTTACTCAAATAATCTAAATTAGAAAAGGAACAGGAAAAATGGCTGCAAGTGTGATTTCTTCAGTAATGAAGAACCTTGATCTACAGATATGAGTTAGCATCTTCTCTGTATCTTAACTTGACAGCTACCCAGAGCCCTAGGAAGTTGAGTAACCTGCCCAGGTTTATATAGCCAGTATGTGTCAGAGTAGGATTTGAATTCAGGTGTTCTTGACTTCTCTATCTACTATGCCATGCCACGAAGCATCAGATATTTATAACAAAAGGTGCAGATGCAAAATATAAGTACAATAGAAGTACAATTCAGTTGCACCAGTGAGGACCACCAAGGTACATTAAAGTGTCCATTCTTTAAGCCCACTAGCTGTGCAGAGGTAAAAAAAAATAAAGCTCACAGAATAAAATTCCTTAGGTAGAACATACAATCCACCAAATTTGGAGCTAAAAGGGACTTTTTGAAATTGCCTACAATAATCATTTATAGATGAAGAATAAGGTTCCTTTCAGTGAAGTGACTACACCATGGAAACTGAATTAGATACAGAACTAAAGCTGGAACCTAGGTTCTATTATGTGCTAGGCACTCTTCTGGGAATATAAAGATAAAACAAAACAGTTCCTACCCTCAATGAGCTTCCATTCTATCGGGGGAATAATATATACCCATTCAGGTCAATACAAAATACACACAAAACGATTTTTCAGAGAGGGCATTCATCAAAACTTCAGGGTAGTTTGTTCAATAATAATCATTCTAGAGGAAGGGGAGGGAAGACTGGGGGACATATACTGGAGAGACACAGATGTGTATGAGGGGTTAAGGAGTGGGGGTCAGCAAGTGGAGCCTACAACTGAGAATCCCAGGGATTCTAAATGTAGCCTCGGGGCAGTATATTATCCTTTCTTTCACATGTAGCAAGGGAAATTATGGTTAAATTACCAGTCCCTGAGAAAGAGGTGAAGGAGGTGAAGATGGGTGTGGGAAGAGTCCTCTGATTCTTGGCCAATGTTTTTCTTCCATGACACCTTATTCTATATTTACAATTGGGGGAAAGATTCATAAAGCCATTAAACCTATGGTTTAATTGACATAAGGAACTGTTACTATGGAAACATCTTCTATCAATACAGAATGGAAATTTCATCTGCAATTTACTGTCTTCTAAGGCAGTTTCCTGGGGCCACTGAGGAAATAGATGACTTCCCCTTACTCTCATAGTTAGTATGTTCAGAGGGAGACCTTGAGCCTACATCTTTGAACTCTAAATCTAACTCTCTATTGTACTTCCATGTGTAGGTACTCCAGCCCTGGTTTCTCTTAGGAGGCTTCATTCCAACACCATGTTTCACCATAGCATTGCCACAGACCTACATTATTGCCTAGAACCCTGCAGAGAACCTTGATGCTATCAACAAAGGAGCTGATCCAATACACCCTCCTTCCTTTTCCATTAGTTTTCCATTGTCATCAAGTGGTCAGGGTGGTGGGCACCACCACTCACATCAAGGCTCTTGCCATAACATCTATTCATCCCCTAAGAGTTCCCTTTTCCCCAGTGGAATATAAGCTTCTTGAGGGCAAGAACTTAATAATTTTAAATCATTGTATCTTTCAGCACTCATATAGTACCTGGAACATAGTAGGTGCTCAACAAATATTTGGTAGTATCTGAAAAATAAATGGATTTATTTTATTCCAAAGTATTTGGTGATTCCTCTATAATATGTGGGAAAAAAATGATTCTACTAGTGGACAGTGTCAGCTTTGGTGGATTGGACTTGCAGAAGCAAATGACTTTATGGGGAAGAGAACTACCAATAGGAAAGAAATTCAAGGTTTTTAAAGAAAAAAAGAGCTATAAAAAAAATTTACCCAATTTCATCTGAAGACCTAGACCCAAGTCCCAGTTCAAACACTTAGTGGCGGTGTCTCTGAAAAACCCAGTTCATCTCTCTGAGCCCAGTTTCTTTATATGTAAAATGGAAATAATAACGCTTACACTGCCCTACCCTCACAGGATTATTGCATAGAAAAGATTGTGTAAACTTTAAGGCATGTTAGACCCATAAGCTAATATCATCATTATCCTTTTACTTGGAGAATTTGTTAGAGGAATATTGGGAAAATAGAATCTCGAGAACTTTTCTGAACTCTTAGAGCACTCTCAGAACCGCTTGTCTTCATGCCAGACAGGTGGCAGAGTGCATGGAGTGCAAGATCTGGGTCAGGAACACATGATCTCAAAAAAAGACTTCCTGTGTGGGCCTGGGAAAGTCATTTAATCACTCTCTGCCACAGTTTTTTCATCTGTAAAAAAGGGGATAATAAACAGCACTTACCTCATAGGATTGTTTCGAGGATCAAATGAAATAACCTTTGTAAAGGACTTTGTAAACCTTAAAGTGCTATATAATTGCTAGGTATCATCATCATCACCACCACCACCACCACCATCATCATCATCCTCATCACTATCATCATCACCACCACCACCATCATCATCCTCATCATCACTATCATCATCACCATCACCACCACCACCATCATCACCACCACCACCATCATCATCATCCTCATCACTATCATCATCACCACCACCACCATCATCATCCTCATCTTCACCATCATCATCACCACCACCACCACCACCATCATCACCACCACCACCATCATCATCATCATCATCACCATCATCATCACCACCACCACCATCATCACCACCACCACCATCATCACCATCCTCATCACCACCACCATCACCATCATCATCATCACCATCATCACCACCATCATCATCATCACCATCATCACCATCATCATCATCATCACCATCATCACCATCATCATCACCATCATCATCACCACCACCATCATCATCATCCTCATCACCATCATCATCACCACCACCACCATCATCATCATCACCACCACCACCATCATCACCACCACCACCATCATCACCACCACCACCATCACCACCATCATCATCATCACCATCATCACCATCATCATCATCATCACCATCATCATCACCACCACCATCATCATCATCCTCATCACCATCATCATCACCACCACCACCATCATCATCATCACCACCACCACCATCATCA
>CM053769.1:581870526-581881932 GCA_028658325.1 Potorous gilbertii | reverse complement strand
GAGGGTTTATGCAGAGATCTTTTGTAATGGAGCTGCGGTGGAGCTCCTGCCTGCTCTGGGGGCCTCTGGCCAAGCTGCCTCTGCCTCTGCCGCAGCGGCCACCTCCCAAGGGGTCCGAGTCCCGGAGATACCCTGCTCCCCTCTCAGCCCGTCTCTCTCACTGACCTGTGAGTCTGTGGGTGGTGGGACCTTGGCGGCCACCGGAGATTCTGGTCCCGGAAGCCTGCTTGGGTCTGCTCGCTCCTCTCAGTGCCATGTGGCCAGAGCAGGGGGAGGGGAGTGCTCCGCAGGGCAGGGCTCCACTCCTGTCCGGGGTACCTTTGCGGTCGGTTTTTCAGGGCTCTCTGTAACGGAAATCTCCTTCACTGTGTTTCTGCGTGGCTTCCACTGTTCCAGAATTTGTCAGGAGTTCTTTTTACAGGAAATCTATGGGCTGTGAGTTCGGAGCTAGTAAAAGTGAGTCTTTCTACTCCGCCATCTTGGCTCCGCCCCAATATCACTTTCAATCAATCTCTCACTTATTAACCCTTCCCAGGAATTGAAAGCATTAACTATTGAGGTTTCTAACATATGTGTATATGTTCGTCCTTCATTGCTGAAGAAGACCATGCCATCAGAGAAATAATGACATCACTTGCATTTGCACTTGACTTTGAGTGAGGGCACCACTTCTCCTCCAGAGCCATCTGAATACAGTGACCAGATGTTCATCAGGATGACTGGAGATGACCACAGCTGACCTCCACCAACCAATATCAGAAGGACAATTCTACATTTATAGAATTCTCTCAGTGCCCTTCCTGTCCCCACCTAACCCAGATAAACTAAACAACTGTAGAGACAGATGTTTTCATATTGGGGGAGTCATGAAGAAAGTGATATTTATCACGTTTTCTAGAGTCTCTTTTTCTCCATCTTATTTTATATGAACAAGTACTTTTTCTCTTGATCTACTCTCCCTGAATATCTATGCACTCCTCCTGAAGAGGGTGAATGGTAGTAAGGCTGTATCAATGTGATGGTCTAGCAAGAAAAGGCTTCAATCAACTCTGTATTCTCCCAAAGGTTACTCAGAGCTAGAATAAGCTCCATGGCAGGCAAGGCAGGCAACTACTTAAGATGGAAGCCTAACATCCCTTTTACATAATTCCTGTGTGAAGAAGATCTTTTTTAAAAAGTTCTGTAGTAGTGATTCAGAGTGTGTTGAGAGGTGGGGCAGCTAGGTGGTACAGTGGATAGAGTACCTGACCTGGAGTAAGGAAGGCTCATCTTCCTTTCAAATCTAACCTGAGATACTTCCTTTGTCTGTTTGCCTCAGTTTCCTCATCTGTAAAATGAGCTAAAGAAGGAAATGGCAAACCTCTCCAGTATCTTTACCTAGAAAACTCCAAACAGGGTCAGGAAGAGTTAAATACGACTGAGCAACAAAAACAAGAGAGGTACAGGAAAGGTTGATACTTGGGCTTCGTGGATTGTAACTGGCCATTAAAAAAAAATCAAAGAAATTAAAGCAAAATCTGTCCTCTCTTGCATTTGAGTAGCTTCTACCTAGTCACATTTTTAGTCCTAATAGCTCAGAACTAACAAATCAATCTTAAGTCCTTTAAAATTCTGTATTGCCGCAAAGCAATATTAGTGCCTAGATAATAGATTAAAGCAATTATACTATTATTTTAGGACACTGTAAATTTCCAGAACAGATATATTTTTGTTACCAAATGGCATTTATGAAATAATAATGATGCTGAAATATACATGAATCATGTAAAGAGTGTCATTCCAGGGAGCCGGCTAAGTTGGTCATTGATAAATTAAAATTCTTCATTATTTTGCTTAAAGAAGGACTTGGGAGAAACTATCACACCAACAAAACGAAAGGGTTCTTACTTGATAACAAACAAAAATGACAAATGGTGCAATGTTTTTCTTTTCAAGGAGTTTTCTGTGTAGGCCTAGAAATTTTACCGTGTTCCTATGTGACAATCTGTACCTCCCATCATTCCTACTTAACTCATAACCCTGGGCTTCATAAGGCATCACCCAAAGCTACTTCTCTCCAATAACTATAGGTATCTTTCTGACTTTTCCCTTGAAAATTGCTTATTATCTCTTTTTCTTCCAAAGTGAGGGGTAGAAAGTGTGCAATGACCCAAATAGGTTTTAAAATTCTGGTTTTACAGACTCATCGTTCAAGCTGAGATTTGCATTGTAAAGCAATTCCTGCTTAGAACCTTTTCCTTACCTACTAATAATTGAAAGGTGATTTTTTTTCAGAGGATCACTTTTATCAGACCCACCTTTTCTAACTGGTTATTTTGCAGTGGGAGTCACAGTGTTATATTGTAGTACATTACATTAATCTCCAAGGTAATAGACTGCCTCAAATAGAGAATTATGAGCTCATTGTAGGATTCAGAAGAAGAAAAAGCTCCTGGAGAAGAGAAATGTTTCTCTAAATCTGGATGAAAGTTAATTTAAAGAATAAACAATTGACTTGGAATTTGTTTTCGTTTATTTTTGGCTAAAAATTTTTTTTATTGGAGTTGAGTTCACCATGAAACCTTCATCATAAAAATAAAATATGCACTTATTCTTTAAGTAAATTGAAAAATCTTGTTCATTGACAGAATTAGAATCCTTATGATGCATTTTAAATTTACCAAATATTGCAATTCACTAATTCATCTAAATGAAAATTTTAGAAAGTTGTATTCATGTGAAAGCATTTACTGTACCTAGTATGTCACACAGTCTTCCCAGTTGCAAGTTCTGTTGCATATGGAAATCAATGGCATTTTGCCGAACAGATTTGGCAAATCCTAAAAAAATCACAAAAGAAAGTGTAAAAATCTGGGAATAGGTAGATGACAAAGCATTTACAAAAATTGCAAGAAACTCATTGAGTCACAATACATTTCCAGAAAATTATTTGATTTTGTGTGAGATATCTCACAGAAATGATACAACCCTAAGAATGAGGTCCATGCTTCTTGTAAAATTAAGCATTATTTTGAAATATGTACCAATGAGTTGATTCTGTAAACAGAAAAGTTCATCATTTTTTTTTTGGTCTTTGTTTTTTAAATGATTGCAGTAAAGCTGCCAGGATCTAGGGTTGTGAAAACAAAGAAAATTTCTGACACTTAAATCTGAATGTTTAAAATAGGATGTGGCATGCAACAGATTGAGATTTCAAAAACTGGATCACTGGGCTTTGAAAAATATGTATATGCTCTATTACTGCATTTTGAAAACCCTTCCCAGATTCTTTCTGAACTGACAGTCAGATTTCAGATAAACCTCTTGCTGAGAGGTACGTGAATGTACTAATACCAAGCAATAAAGAAATATGCTTCTGGACTTAGCGAGAGGAACTCTCAACCTTTGAAAAGCAAAAAGGTGAAAATAGCTACTTTGTCAGGACTAAGGAAAACCCTGCTGAGAATATGTATGCTTTAGTTTTCAGTTTCTCCATCTGGTACTGTTGGAAATAATAAAGCAGAAAAAATCCTGTGGGTCATAATGGTCCAACCCTCTACTGATGCCACTAAAAATGAAAGAAATATTTTCTTCTTGCTTGTAGGTGATTCAAAGAACATGGATCAGAAGCTAACTTAGAAGACAAAAATACATGAGTAGGCAGAACTACTTCTATTTGCGAGTGATTCAATATTTGTGGGCACAACTTTTCACATTTAGAAGAGACGTTTCAATGCCTCCTTGTGGTTACTGAGTCCAAACACATGTCTCAAATTAAAATACTACAGATTAAATGATTTTATATTACTAAATCTGTAAGGTATATTTCCAAGATTCTTTTTTTAAGTGTAAAGATACCTACAATTCCACTATGAGGCTTTTTTTCAGATAAAAATGACTGTGATTATTGACTTCTTGCATTGATATCAGTTTTTAAGCACTAGAGAGAATTTTGAAATTAAGTGAATTTATAATTTGTTGTTTTTAGTCTTTGCTACTACACCTACAAATTAAAGAAGAGAAAATGGTAGCAGGGAGTAAGAGAACAGACTAAAAGATGTGTGAAAAATTTTTATTTCTCAAATAATGTGAAAATAGGCATGACATATAAAATTGGAAAGGCATATGTTAAATAGAAAACTGTATTAAGGAGCTCCAAATTCCATCACCAGATAGGTATAGATTGCAGTAATATAACTACTCCAGGTTAAATCTCACAGAATCCAAATCTGAGATTTGGAATGGGTCTCTGAGGCCAGCCAGTCCAACCTACACACCAAAGAAGCTCCAGTTGCCACATGCCCAAAGTGGCCAACCAACATCTGTTTGAAGACTTCAAAGGACGAAGAACCTACCACCCTTCAGGGGAACCCATTCCACTTTCAGAAAGCTCTAATTGGTAAAAGGATTTTCCTGACATGTCCTACATTTTGCTTTCTTCAGTTTCTGCCTGCAGTTCCTGGTTCAGGCTTCTGGGTTAAAGAACGAGTCTGATCCCTCTTCCACAAGAAAGTCCTTCAGAAACTTGAAGACAGCCATCATGGCCCCCAAGTCCTCTTTTCTCCAAGCTAAACATGCCCAGTTGTTCAAACCTGTCCTCCTTTGTCATGAAATCAAGGCCTCTTGCTATCCTGATTGATCTTGTTTATCCTGGATAATCTCCAGCTTATCAGTGTTCAAAAAGATGGTTAGAACATTGGGTAAGCATCATGGCACAATAAAATGAACACCAACTCTGGGACCAAAAGACCTGGGTTCAATTCTACCTTTACACTTCACTGCAACGTACCCTGGAGCAAATCACTTTACCTCCCCTTGGGCTTCAGTTTCTTATCTAAAATGAGAAAGCTAAACTAAATGACTTTTGGGGTTCCTTACAGTTCTAGATATTATGACTTCAGATGAGGCAAGCCTGTGTAGATGTGGAGAAGGGGAGAAGGAGATGCTGAAAGAACCAAGAATGTCTTGGAATGTGTCTGAAAGCATTCTCCAAATGTAATTTCTTTGGAAAATAAAGATAAAATCAGATTGCTTGCTGTCCTGTGGGGGAGAAGGGAGGGAGGAAAAATGGGAATGCAAAATCTTATTGAAAAATGAATGTTGAAAATTGTCTTTACATGTAATAGGGATAAATGCGATGTACAGTTTTTTAAAAAGAAAAAAGTTTTAAAAGAGTTCTCATTAAAAAGATATTTAAATGTAAATGTAAGATGGCAGATCACTATTGCCAAATGTGTATCTTATGGCTGAATAAGTCTGTTTGGATTATGTAGTTTGTGGCTGACTTTTTCAATAAATTGCATGCTAACCATGATAATTGTTTAAGGAAATAGGCAGTATCGTGCCTGCAATATCTAATTCTATTTGTGATAGATCTCATCACTCAATTATTAATACTAAACAAACCCATGCCAGATACTTGCTAGCTGTGTGACCCTGGAAAAATCACTTAACCCTCATTACCTCAGTTTCCTCATCTGTAAAATGAACTGGAGAAGGAGATAGGAAATCACTCCAGTATCAATGCCAAGAAAACCCCAAATGGAGAGTCACAACTGAAATGACTGAACAACAACTAAAACAAAAAATCAAACTCATGAATCAGATTTTGGCTGCCTTTCTAAGAACACAAATGCCGGCACATAGAAGGTGCTAGTCAAATGCTCTTTGATTGATGGGTTACTTGTCCTGACTCATCAGTACACTCCCCTGTACTTTCTGTTACACAATACTGTCATTCTACAGACAGGCCTAGAACAGGAGAATGACCAGGCTTCCTTGGCATCAGCATGGGTGGATCCTCCTCCTACGCCTACCTTCTTTGGCTGTTGACCACCTGGTTGGGGGTTTTGAAGGACCTCACCTCTTCCTCTTGTAATCTCTCTCTGGCTCCTTGCTTGCCTGCCTGTCTATTTCATTTTGGACTCCTGGCCTCCTGTCTTCTTCTTTCTTCCTTCTCCTTCTTTTCCTTTTCCTCTCCTGAGGACTTGGAATTTCTAAATCTGGGACGAGCAGTTGGGGAGACAGCAGGTGGCGTGGCAGTGATGATGCAGAGGACAAGCCCTGTTGCAGCCTCACTGGCAGAAGACAGATCCATCTCCAGGAGACAATGGCCTTTGCCCCCTAGGCAGGATCTGAGGGAGGGGAAGCTAATTATTTTCAGTTGTGTGGGGAGGTGGGTGAGTAGATGCTGGTTTTAGTTAAGTAAAAGGGGCAGCTAGGTGGTACAACAGATGAAGAGTCAGGAACATCTGAGTTCAAGCTCAGCCTCAGATACGTACTGACTGTGTGACCCTGGGTAAGTCACTCCCTTTGGCTCAGTTTCCTCAACAGTAAAATGGGGACAATCATAACCCCTGCTTCCCAGAGTGTTTATGAGGATCAGATGAGATACGAATTGTGTGTGTTAGCTTTAATGTAATGTCCTCGCTCTGTGAGATGAGGATAAGAGCATCTCCCTACAATAACAATGCTAAGTGTGGAGTCTGGCCCCTAAATTAGACTTCTACAAAGTGGAGAAGATTTGTCTGTAGGTCCGTCTGCGTTATGTCCAGCGTAGCACTGCCCAGAAAGTACATAAAGATTAAACAAGAGATAACAGAGTTATGATGACTTCAGTAAATTAAATATTCATTTTAGTAGCACAGACCAACATTATTCTTCTCTCAGAAACAGGCCATGAATTAGACAAGGACATTATCATTGAAAAGTACCTTTGAAGAGGATCATTTGGTATGATTCCCTCATCTTACTGAGAGGGAAACAGTGCCAGAAAAACTAATTGATCTATATAAATCTCACATGCCAAAGAATCACAGTAAGTAGAACCAGAACCCAGGTTTCCTAATGTCTAATCTCTCCTTCTTCCACTGTTCCAAAGTGTGTCAAAAATGGACAAAAGTGGTCGAAGAAGATAGGCACATTAACTACTTCAAGCCTATAATGCCAATTGTGACCTATACAGTGCATAAGGGGATTGAGCAACACTATTTTTATAAAAGAGTTTTTGAAAGTTTCTAAGTTTAATAATCATCAACAAAAACAAGGCAAAGTGTGCAAATATGTGGTAAAATCTTACATAAAATCCTTAGCCTTTAACTAAACGAATGAATAATTAACAAAAAGAAAATGCATTTGAGCCAGGGAAAGGTTTAGCAGTTCAAACAGACTTTTCTTTTGACCCCCAAAGACTTAGGTACATTTGGTGAAATTTTGCTGCCGGGGAGATCTTAGCACAAACCCAGTCTCTGCTTATGAGCTGATAGAAATCTGCTTAAGGCAAAATACTTGGCATGATTGGTAAACTGTGGATACTGGGATCCCCCTTGCCAACATAAGTGGTCCAAACACCAGAGTTAAAAATGAGAATTTTAAAGTTCTCCTCTCCCAAGTCCAAGGTCAAATGAACATAGATCATCTTTCATTTTCATAGGAACAAAAGAGGAAAAATTAAAGGGATATTACCTGTATTTACATGCATTTGATGTTTAATTTCCTGGGGCAAGTGGAAGAAAAAAAAGAGAGGTAGCTGTATATCTTATATCCCCTCCCCCTCTTTTTTGTAAATTAAAAAAAAATTTTTTAGGGGATGAGGTAATGGAAGTTAAGTGACTTGCCCAAAGTTGCACAGCTAGTAAGTATCAAGTGTCTGAGGTCATATTTGAACTTTATCTACGCTTTATCTACTGTACCACCTAGCTACCCTGGATTTTTCCTTTTCTTTTAACCTTAAACATAAAATGAAAAAAAGAAAAAAAACTTGCCACATACATAGCGACCATAAGAGAGGATTCAGTATAAAACAATAAATTTCCATTTCCAAAAAAACCTATATAATACCACACAGTTTTCAACCTGTCCAGCTCTTCTTTTCCTCTTGGTTGGTTTTTTTTTGTTTTCTGCTGTGCATCTTTTACTTTATTTTTTTCCCTCCCTCCCCTCCTTCCAAAGAAAACTACAATTAAATGTGAGTATATATACATATGCATAGATAACTATAAACATATACACTCACACACATATATGTAAGACTGTTATACTTATTTCCACCTGTCATCTGTTTCCTTGAAAGTGAATAGCACCTTCCTTCATAGGTCCAAGTCTTTTCATGTTTTTCTAAATCAACCAGCTCATCATTTCCTGGACCACAGCAATATTCCAGCCCAATCACAGCCTGAGAGATTGTCTCTGAAAGCTTTCCCTCAATTTTCTGCATTCCTTCTAATCTTGGCTATATGGGTTTTATTTATACAAGATCATTTTCATTCAAAATAATTGAAATTTATCCCTTTTACATGTCAGCAATGTTTTCTCTTATACTGTAATGTAAGGTCTGATACTGTTGAATCTACTTCCTTTACACCTTTCTTTGGTTTCTTTTAAGTTCCTGATCTTTTGCTCTTCCAAATGAACTATGCTATTTTTTTTCTAACTCAGTAAAGTTTTTTTTAGTAACTTAATTGGGATGACATTGAATAAATAGTTCTGTAAAGTTGTCATTTTAAAAATTATATTGGCTTTACCTACCCATGAACATAAATATTACTTCAATTATTTAGATATGAATTTATTTGTGTGAAACGTGTTTTATGTTTATGTTCATATAGTTCTCCTATCCGCTTTGGTAGGTGTGTGCTCAAGTCAATAGTCTAAAACAATACTGAATAATATTGCTGACACAGTATAGTTTCTCTATTTTTCACTATTGATTAAATCTATTTTAACTTTAACTTTGAGAGCATGATTACTATCCCTGCTTTCTTTACATAATAAATTCTACTCCTGCCCTTTATTTTATCTTCGTGTGTATCTTCTCATTTTTATAATGTTCCTCAAAGCAACATATTGTTGAATTTAAATTTTTAATGTGCTATCCATTTCCGTTTTATGGACAAATTCATTCCATTCACATTCTAAATTACAACTATTTGTGTATTTTCCTCCTTCCTTTTTTCCTCACTATCCTTTTCACCCTATTTATCTTCTCCCTTCTCACTCCTGTGCTGTACTTCTACCTTGCTCTCCTATTTCTTAACCTACCCATCCCTCTAAAATCCCTCCCTTATCCTCTCTCCCAACCCTATCCCCTTGCTCTCTTATTTCTTTCCAAATTTAGAAGACATATATACATACACAGATACATACATATGCTATACATATAGTATATTTACAATATATATACACACATATGTACTATATATATACACACACACATACATATGTACATAAATATATATTTCCCTCTTTAACCCATTCCTGATGAGAGTAAGGTTCCAACACTATCTGCCCTTCCCCCCACTAGCTTCTTCTGTATCCATTTTTCCTTTTATGCCTCATTTGTATAAGATAATTACTCCTTTTCATCTTTCCCTACACAGTTTTATTTTTTTTAGAATCACACCATGATACTCAGCTCAGTCCAAGCCTTTCTTTCAAACTACCTCAACAACGATGACAATCGCAAGAGTGCCGCTAGTATTCTCACATATACGAAGTAAACAATCTGACCTTATTGAGTCCCTTATAATTGGTCTTTACTGTTTACCTTACATTTCTCCTGGGTGTTATAATGTCAAAATTTCCCTTAAATTCTGGGGTTTTGGTCACAAAAAACCTGAAAGTCTTCCAGTTCATTAAATATCCTTTTTTTCCCATTCAGGATTATATTAAATTTTGCTGGGTAAGTTACCCTAGGTCATAAACCCAGTTCCTCTGCTCTTTGGAATATAGTATTCCAAGACCTGGAGTCCTCCAGAGCAGTAGCCACCCTTATATCCCTTTTTTACCATTTTTTTCAATTGGTGCTAAAATTGCAACTCTATTGAGAGGTGCAAAGTAAAATTCCGCCCCCCCCCATCTGTACTACCCTAAAACAAATCAGATCTTAAAGGGTGAGGTGAATGAGGAGGGGAGACAAATAATTGGAGGTTTAATTGGCTGATAGCTGCCTAACGTACCTAGTAGCAGTATTAGAGCCATATAATTGGCACATCTCCTTTAATGCTGATACATTAAAGAATGCCACAGAGTTTAAATGCAGAATGAAGGCTGAATCCAAATAAAGGAACAAAGAGGTTAAAGGGAGATGAGGGAGGAACCAGGCCAAGCATACTGGAATGGAAAGACTTAGTTAAGGTGATGACACCATGACTGTTTGTTCTAGAGAGCTCTTGTTTTCCAACTAGAGCGCTCAATCCCCTGTGGCAGTCTTGCTTACCTGCCTACTTAAAATAGTATCCAGTATAATCTCTCAACCACAGCAGGTTACTTTATACTGATCACTATGGGAAAATTATGAAATACCTATAATGTTAAATTAGGAGATCTTCCTATAACAGATGAAAAGAGCTATTCTCTCATCTCTTCAGAGGATTTCAAGGTCAGTTTATTTAACCTAACAGGCATTAGCACCCCAACTACCTCCTAACCCAATAAGAATGAAAAAATAAAAGGACATTGCTTGAAATACTTTAACAGGCAAATCAATTCTACTTTGTAGACATGTCACTATTCATTTCACTAGTATTATTAATGATCATAGATGCACTAACAAACCAAAGAAATTTCTTAGTTTAAAATAAACTGCAGGAACCATTAATAAGAAAGTCCCTATTATGTGCTGAAGTATTTATAGCAGCACTTTTTGTGATAGCAAAGGATTGGAAACAACCAGTGACTGGGAAATGACTAAGCAAACTGTGGTATATGAATATAATAGAACATGCCTGCACTAAAAGACACAATACACGGTATGACTACAGAGAAACATGGAAACAACTACATGAACTGATACAAAGTGAAGTCAGAAGAGCCAAGAAAACATGATATACAATGACTAAATCAATGTCGATGGGGAGAATAACCACATACAAAACAATCAAAAGAGGATGTTTGTAAAATTATGAAGATCATGCTTACCTCAAATGAAGAGATATAAGAAGACATTCCTAACCCATCCCTTTGTGGAGGTAGGGAGTCCACAAATGTTAATATATTGCACAAGTTTTCAATGTAGTGATCAACTGTGCTGATTTTTCCCTTCTTTTCTGCTCTTTAAAAAGTTTTATTTATTATATGGAATGACTCTTGGATCCTGGGGAAACTCTGATGATATAAAACCCAAAGAACATCAATACAATTTATTAAAATCAATAAAATAAACTGTAGAGATATCATGAAAGTGTGGCCCTCTTTTCCAAGATCTGGTACCATTTTTGTGCTTGTGATTATATCTGGGTGGGCAAAGATGCATGAGCAAACAGCCAATTGCCTGCAACTCCAACAGAGTCTACAAGGTTCAGTTACTTTCCTTTCATTTTGAAAGTTCAAATGAGCTACTGCAGCACCAGTTAGCCAACTGCAGGGGCAATTATTAGTGGGCATAACTCTAAATGATGATCATCAAGTTTTTTATAAGTCAAAAAGCAG
>CM053769.1:581828026-581865526 GCA_028658325.1 Potorous gilbertii | reverse complement strand
CAAGTTTCAAACAGCAACAGTAACAAAATCGTAGGAGCTGCACCATCCTCCATCACACAATAGAGGTTATTGTATGTTGGGTCAGATGGTCAAAGAAGACAAGGTCTTGCTTTCCACTTCGTAAGTCAGATGTCTTCTACCAGTTCTCATTTTTTTTCCTTGCTTAGGAAATCAGTAAACATGTCATTGTTCCTGATATCATATCTGCCCTCATGATGGTAACATTTTTCAGAAAAGGAAACCTTTTTAGTCTGTTAAATTCTAATACCCTCTGCATTTCAAGATGTCATAAAGTTCCAATTGCACAGTGCATTCATTCATTCAATAATTTTTTGTTAAATACCTTCTGTGCATAGCACTGTGCTAGAAACTACTGTGTAATATTATTGTCTTTTCCCCTCAAGGTTCAATAATAAGCATATATTCACAAATAAAAAGCTATCAAAGAGAAGAGTGAATGGTTCAATATAGATATTTAACTTTACCCACAAAAATTCTAACCAAATGACATATTTGTATACATGTATCATATATATTTTTTAAGTTTCTCCTCTTTTAAATATGAAGTTTTCTTTCTGGTTCTATGTATTAATTAGTGTGATATTATGAAAAAAGGTGCTAGAATTGGGCACCCAAATCCTCCCTCTGACACTCACTAGCTCTGAAACCACTTTACCTCTCTGAGACTCATTTCTTTCATCTGTAAGATGGTAGTGATAATACTCCCAACATTCATTTCAAGGGATTTCTGTTAGAAAAGAGACTCTTTACTCTTAGCACAGTGCCTGGCACACAGTAGGTACTTCATAAATGCTTGCAATCAGCCAGCAAGTCTGACTTTACAAACCTTAAGGCATTATATATGTGAGTTGCTGTATTCTTATGAAAGCTTCACTTAAATGTGAACTACCACTAACTTTAGGGGCTGTAAATCATTTAAGAGAGGCATCCTAAACGGAAGTTAGCATGGGGGTAGTTAATTTACAGTTGTTTCAAGGAATAAGACTGAGAGAAAACTCTTTATAAAAAGATAGTTAACCTTGCTGATCCACCAGGATGTCAAGAGATTTCAACCTGTCTGGCAGGTTGAGAAAAATTCATTTATCTCCCATCAATAAGAGTTACAGAAGCAATTCTTTCTTTAGCCAACATAGACTTTGGCAGGAGAGGCTTCAGCTCCCAGGAGAAGGCAAGTGGCATGCAATCTGATGGAAAAAGCCTGTGGCTATACTCAGCTTTGCTTCCAAGGTCTGGTGCTGATAGAGATGGAGGTGAGTATTCAGGGAAGAAAAGCAATCCTTCATCACAGAAAACCAGATACTCAAAATGATCACAGATGGATATTGTATAGAGTTGGCCAGTTTTCTTGTCTAAATGTTTGGTCCGACAACAAGATTCTCAAACCTCAAAGCCCTGTAGGCAACAGGCTACAGATTAGGAAATTACAGAAACTAGGGTACTGTGAGAGATTTTGCTGACTATATTCAATGTTTCTTATCAGTAGAGAGATTCCTGCAGAGTTAAGACAGTACTTGATCTATAAAAATGGAATAGACTCAGAAAACTGACATTCTGAAATGAAAGAAATCTACCAGGAGGGGCCTCATGGAGATGTTGCATCCTCAGGGAGTTGACTGGGCACTTCTACAACATTCGTTTAATGCTTCTTGAGCTTATGGATACTTATGTACCTCCTTCTTTGACTGCCAGAAAAGAACAGCCCTGAGGGGTTTTACAAAAATTAACAGTTGCTGTTTTAGAACAGAGGGGCTACAACCTACACACCTTCTTGGATGATGCTCCAGGAAAGACATGCTCTCAAAGGAAACACACTCTTGGCCACCAGCAAGACCACTCAGGCACTGGAGAACTATGGGTTTCGAGTCAGCTAAAGCATAACTATAGTACATCTGTCACAGAGAATGCCACACTTGGGAGCACTTTAGACTCAGAGCAAGGAAAGACATTCCTCTCAAGAGAAAGGCTTCCCAAATTAAAGCAGTGCATCAGCATTGTGAGATCCATTGAGCAGGTAAAGACAAAAGTGCTTTTCAGATGGCTCCGAATAAGAGTCCTGATTAAAGGTCACACTGTGTTTTGAGTTGTAGGTGCACCTCTGTACTTCTTTCCATACAATTTGTTACCATGAATATGAGCTATTATTATGAATACATCATCTGCTGCTGTCTGTTTTACTTTGGTAAAGTGAATGCTTTCAGATAGGCATAGTGTGTTATTGACCCAGCAGTAGTAAAATATTAACTTGTTTTTCCAGTGTTGGTGATAGTTTTAAATTAAGTCTTCTATGTTCTCTCACCTGATCACCTTTATGCTAAAGTGTACACATTTGTGAGAAGCTTGGTTGGTGTTATGTACGCCTTCTGTGGTTACCGAAGTGGAGTTTACTCTGTGTGAAGCTAATAGGCCCAAACAAATCTTAAAATATGACCTTGACCTCATTAGCATGGGCCTCTAGCCAAGTGAGTTCACTGGTCCATGTTTACTCTCCTTTGTTTCTAAAATGCAATCCATGTCCAAGTAACAATCAGAATCTCTGACATATTTATCATCTTAACCAAATTCAAAAATGGGGGTCAAAGTAAACAGATAATCTAGCAGCATAACAACAGAAACTTGGGGAAACCACAGCTACTATGGCACTTAAATGATCCACAATTTCATTAGGGTGTCCTCCTATTAATGCAGACCACACTCTCTCTGTGTCTTGGTAGATTGCCTTTGGGAGTTGCTATGGCTGAAAAATTCATTGCCTTAAGGATGAGCCTCTGAATGGAGTTAGGCTGACCCTTGGATAATAGCTATACTGGATAATGGCCATCATTAGACATTAATTTGGTAGAAGGGACCTACCAAAGCTTATTCTCTTCTAGCACAGCCTTAAAGAAACCAGGACTTTCACACCATGATGATTCTTCATTGTAAGAGATTAAGTCAACATTTCAATTCAACAAGCACTTATCAAGACCCAGGTACTGTACTAAATGCTGGGGATAGGAAGGAAGGCAAAGAAGTCCCTGTGCTGAAGGAGCTCTCAGTCTAATGCAGGGAAATAATATATAAACAAATTGTGGACAAATAAGATACAGACAGGATAAACTGGAGAGGGAAGGCACTAAGGTCAAGGTAGATGAGGCATTTACACTGTATATGAGTAGAAACTATAAATAAGTAGTTGGAAGTTTAGATCAACACTCAGAGAAAGGTTTTTATTACCCCAAAGATCGCTGCACCTCAGTGTATATTAAAGGTGTCTAATGTTGTAACTGGTATTTGAAAAAAAGGAGGCATAGATTAATGGCAGAGACTTTTAGGTTTTATGTAAGTATTTGGAGACTTTGGCAGTACTTTCGGGTACTGGAAGGGGTGGTGTTGAGGACAACATTCAGAGCTACAGAATTTTGGAGCTGGAAAGGACCTGGAAGATTATCTAGTCCAGAGTTTCTAAACCTGGAATTCATGGACAAGGTTTCTTACAGATTGGGGGGGGGGGAGGAATCTGAAAACTTGGATGGGGAAAAAAATTACAGCTTTATTTTTACTAAGTTCTAATAGAAATTTAGCATTACATTTCAACTTCTAAAAAATTTGACAAGGTCAATCCACAGGCTTCACCATACTGCCAAAGGGGTCCATGGCAAAAGAAGTTTAAGAAGTCTGGATACAGTCGGATCCCCTCATTTTACAGATGAGGAAACTGAGGCCCAAATGAAACTTGTCCAAAGTCATATAGTTAGTTATGGTTGTATTATACCATGTGGGGATAAATATTCCTTTTATACTATTCTAACTGAAAAACCTGTCCAAAAAATGCCCCAGAAACCTTTTCATCCCTCAAGTCTCTGAACTCATACATTGGGAAGATGCTCCAACCTTGCAGTGTCCCCCTCTCATTGAATAGCTGCTCCCAGAACCTTTATTTGAGGACAGCATCCAGGCCAGCCATGTCTCATTCCTCTGCTGGCTACACTCAGAATTTACTCCAGTGTGCTCGCCCTATCCCCCATTTTGTAGAACTGTAATGTTCCTTCTGCCTCTTATCAAAGTTTACCTGTATCTTGTATTTACCTTATCTTACACCTCTAAATTTACTTCTATGAAGGTGTTAATGGAAGAAATACTGTAGGGTGGAAAGATCACTGAACTAGAATCAAGAAAATCTGGGTTCTCATCCTACATGAGTTATTACTGTGTGATGCTGAGGAAACTGTCACCTCTTTGGCACTCTGTATTCTTGCTAGAGGGAACAGACTTACATAACTAATAGATAAATGTTTTGTGCCCTTCCCAGGAACATTTAAATTTGAAAAATGACTTCCTGAAAATAGCAATGCCTTAAACTTCCAAGGCTCACATTTTCAATGATAGCATTTCAGGTTCTGAAGCAAGTTTGTGGGGAAAATTTGTTTGCATATACTTTCAGGTACCTGCTATTATCATACCATGAAACCATTGCCTTCTACCTTATATGAAAGACCAACACTAGGGACAATATCCAAAGCTGCTGACTGTTCTGGAATTCTGGGAGTTGAGTAAGAAAGGGGTGAAGTGACATGATCCAGAGAGTTATATGATTAATAATAGCAGAATCTTCAGTGGAGACAAAGTATGTACAATTTGGGTAGAAATATAAGAAAGGTTGAACTGGCAGTCTAGAAACAATTTTCTAGAGATGATTTGGGAAATGAAACTTTTATCAGAGGCCACTGATAAATTTCTTTAAAAGATACTTGTTTAATTTGATTGGATTCCCATACCCCATAACTGTTTCCCAGAAAGAACTGCTAATTCTCATGAAGCTGACTTTCATTTTACAAGTAGACTGAAGGCATAAAATGGTTGTTGATCAAACTGAAACAAGACATATCCAAAAACAGATGGGCATTGAGGTTGTTCAGTTGTATCCAATTCTTTGTGGCTCTGTGGACCATAGCACGCTGACACTATCCATGGGGTTTTCTTGGCAAAGATACTGGAGAGATTTGCCATTTCCTTCTCCACTGGAGTAAGGCAGAAGTTAAATGACTTGTTCAGGGTCACAGAGCTATAAGTGTTTGAGGTAGAATCTGAACTCAGGTCTTGTGAATCTAAGACTAGCATTCTATCCACTGAGTCACCCTAGCTGCCTCTGATGGGCTTTACTTTCAATCAAATGCAAAATTTTCTTTCCTAGATATAATTCTCAGTTTGCCAAGGCATTTATTTCAACTTGTCTGTGATGGTTCTACTTCTAAGAGAAAATAGCATCACCAAAGATTATTTGGGCTATTTGGAAAGGTTAAGATTGATGGGTTGAATCTGTTGGACATATGTGCAAGAATTCCAATAGGATAGATGATGGGAAGTCTGGCTCAGTTTTCCCAAGAAAAGTGGGTTTGATGGTGGCAAGAAACCATTTCAAAGAGAGGTAAATAAAAAAGAAGAAAATTAAAATCCTAGAGGAAGTATTATGTATAGGCAAAGATTTTAGAGCTGGAAAGGGCATTAGATAAAGATCATCTAATCCAATAACCACATTTTAAAGATGAAGAAATGGAAGTAAAGTGAAATGACTTGTCCAAGATTTATCCCCATGAAATGGTAGACCAGGGGTTTAAAGATCAGTCTCACTCTAAGTCCAGCATTGGTTTCCCTATACCGTATCATACCGTACCTATAGCTAAAGTAAGGCTACCACCTTATTTGCTTGATTAGGGAGGGATTTGAATGCAGTAGGCTATTTGTTATAGAGATCATTAAATATGCTTCTAGGAACTCTTAAATTTCATGCTCATGTTTTCCTGAACCAAGTTTTCAAAGGCATCATTGTATCATGTGCTTGGAGCTGAGAGGGATTATAGAGATCATCCAATTCAACCCTCTCAAGTTACTGATGAAGAAATAATAATATCTAACATTATAGAAACATTTGCCACATGTCAAGCAACGGGCTAGGTGTTTTGTAATTGCTTTGTTTCACCTTCACAAAAATCTTGGGAAGTAGTACTTTTTTATAGATGAAGAAACTGAGGCAGATAGATATTAAGTGACTTGTTCAGGGTCACACAGCTGGTAAGGGTCTGAGATTAGATGTGAACTCGGGTCTTTCCAAATCCAGGTCTGGTGCTCAATCCACTGTGCCACCTGGCTGCCTAATGGGCCAAGGTCCGGAAAAGTGAAATGATTTGGCTCTTTCCTCTCTCTCATTCAAAGCACAAAGTCTATTCAAATATGCCATCTGAAAATAAGTCGTTTGGTTTTTAGTGCACTAGTTGACATTTTGACCCTGTAGATCTAGGAATATATGTTCTGTTTAACCCTGTGCCCTTCCAAAAATGATTTTCAAGTTAGACACAAGCAAATGGACAAAAATAGCAGAAGGTGATCATAGCCCCAAATTGCTTATAGCATATGGAGATTCAGAAGGACCTATTACTCACAGAAAATACATACTGGTAACTCACAGATGGATTCCATACAGATCATCTCTGGAAAGTTGGCCACTATAGGAATAACTTTAGGTAACTTCTCCAAAGCATGGATTTTTACATTGGAATTGGTCAAAGGAAAATCCTACGCTAGCCTCTCTGCACTGAAAGGATCCAAACCATGCTATGATTTCTCATTGTATTTGTTCTTACTCTTCCAACTCAACAGCGTATACGCTGGAATCGCTCTCAAGCAGTGACTTCAAGAACCTTTTTTGCCTCATATTTGGAGTAAAAACACTTTTCTGCACATGGATAGTTTAACTTTATCCCCTACACACATAATATTGGTGACCATATGCTAAAACAAACATGTACTCATGCCATAATTTAAAGCAATGTCTCAATGAATAGCAAAAAAATCTTTACCCATCCATTTTGTTGTAAATTTAAAATGTTTTTACATCGTAATAGTACATACTTTATCACTTTACATATATTATTTAAATGTTTCAATAATGAATTAGAAGCATAGCTGTTATTATACTTATACACATTTAATGGATTAAACTGAAATTTTGAAACAGCCTTTAGATCCACAACTGGTAAATGTCAGAGGCAAGACTTTAACCCAGGCCTTTCCTAACTTTTAATCAAAGATTCTTTCCATTACACCACAGTGTCTCATCCACACAAAGCCTAGAATGACTGGTTCGCTTCTGAAAAAGGTTATATATGAAAAAGCAAAGATGAGAAGGTAATGCTTTCCACTGGGAATAGCAAGAATAAATATAAGATTAAAAAAACTTTATCTTTGCCTTTTCCCCTCTGTTGTCTGCCTTCCTTTAAGGTACAATAAGCTTAATGAGACTGAATGATGGGAAAATCTGTCTGAAAGAAAAACTCAACCTCACTATTTTTTTCTATTTCAATGTCCATTTCTCTGTCTGAAATGATATCTGAACTCTTGTTTAACCTTTTGAGAAAATATGAGACATGGATTCGGTTTAATAAGACAGCACAAATCCATACTAGTCTTGTGCTCTTAAAAAATGATTCCTGAAATGGTTTAATGACCAGATATGACATAGAATCATAAGATGTTAGAACCAGAAGCCTTGAAGATCCACTAACCCAACCCACCTCTTCATTTTACACATTAGAGAACTCTGGCCCAAGGAGGTTAAGCCTAAAGTTATACATGTTTGACTGAAAGCTTTCAACTATTTTAGTTAAACGATGGTCATAGGATTGCCTGAAAAGAGGAGGAGAATTTACAGAATGAGGATGTATCATAGAGACAGAAAATGTTTAGCTGGTATAAGCCTTACCCTGAGTTTGGGGTCAGCATCTAATCTCACTCCTTCTATACCAAAAGGCAGCCTGGAGTAAATATGATTCATATGACCATGACAATTAGGTGAATAGAGCTCTGGACCAGAAGTCAAGGAAATCTGAGTTAAAATCCTGCCGTAGACACTTGTTATGTGAGCCTGGGAACTTAACCTCTGTTTGCCTCAGTTTCCTCATCTGTAAAATAGGCATAATAGCAGCACCTATCTCCTAGGATTGTTATGAGACTGTGTTTACGAAGCACTTTTCAAACTTTAAAATGGTATATAAATGCTATTACTATGGATGGAAAGGACTGCCAAAAGCCATCTAGTCCAACTCCTTTTTATAGGAGAGAAAACTGAGATGCAGGGAAATTGTGACTTGCCCATGGTCATGCAGATAGTGTCCAAGGAAAGATTCAAACTCTCTTCTTACTGTACCAAGATAGTAGAGAGAGCCCTGGTCTTAGATTTAAGAGACCCTAGGCTCAAATTCTGGTTCCAATACTTAACTAGGCTCATGATGTTGGGTGGGTCCCTTAATCTCTGATCCTCAGTTATATTATCTGTAAAATGGGATGATTATAACATTTGCATTTATCTTAGTGGCCTATTATAATTTGTAAGGTACAGTACAACCATAAGCTAGTATTATAGTTTGGTGATGGAATTTTCTGAAATAAGAAGAGGAAACCTAAATGTGTGTGCATTATGACAAAAACGTGCACTTTACCTAGAATAGAAGTAATGCCAAACGTTTAACCAAATGTTTTACCAAACATTAAAATCTTAATATTTCAGCGACAAATATAACACTTTAGTTAAAATGTAAGCTCTTTGGGGGCAAGAACTATTTTGCTTTTGTCTTTGTATTTATAATGCCTAGCTCATGTAACAAGCACTTAATGAATGCTGCTAACTGATCGATTCTTGAGATGGTAAACGGTTTTATTTTCTTTTTCTGAATAATGATGAGCATACCAAGACAAAATTGTCCATGCCCACTATGTTGATAAATTATTAGGGCCGACCAAAACCAAATCATTCAAAATTGTAATTGTGAACAATTAGAAGAGTAGAAATTCCATTTTTAGCACAAAATGAACTTTAGAATATTTAGATATTCTTCTTAAGAAATTAAAAGAAGTTCTACCTTAAGTGTTTCAAAATAATGTACAATACCTCTCCCTCCTCCCCAAGGTTATTCCCCAGCTCCCACTCATAGGGTTGTTAGTAGGTTGAGTCCCTATGCAGAGAGAATAGCTGCTGCTACCCTTGGTTTCTATGGACAACTCTGTTGCTCCAACTTCTGTCGCTGAGCCCCCACCACTGGGTCTCGTATTAATAATTAGCTCTTATTAAAGACACTTATTCCAGTGGTACAACCACAGAATAAGATCATAGGAATATTAGTGGAAGGACCTCAGATGTTATCTAGTTCAATCCTCTCATTTTACAGATGAGGAAACTAGGGTCCAGAGATGTTAAGTGAATTACCCAAAGTCACACAGATAGTAAATATCAGAGGATTCCAACCCACATCTCTTCACTCAAAAGTTGGTGCTCTTTTCACTGGACAATGTAATAAAAGTAGCTACCAAAATACCCCCCACTCATCATTTGGAGTGCACTTCTCACAAACACATGCAGAATACAGCCACGACCCCCCACCGATAGAGTCTTCTCTGTGAGATGATCTTCCAGTTTCAGAGAACGCATCTTATATGTATAATTTTTGGCATGTCGTTTCCCACATTAGAATGTAAGTTCCCAGAGATGAGGGACTCTGTTTTCTTTGTATACCCATCCCTTAGGGTAATACCTAACATGTTAGTACGGTTTACTTGTTCTTTGGTTGTGTTCAATTCTTAATGACCTCATCTGGGGTTTTCTTGGCAAAGATACTGGACTGGTTTGCCATTTCCTTCTCAAGTTCATTTACAGATGAGGAAACTGAGGCAAATAGGGTTAAGTGACTTGCCCAGGGTCACACAGCTGGTAAGCGCTGAGGCAAGACTTGAATTCAGGTTTTCCTGACTCCAGGCCCAGCACTCTATCCATTATGCTACCTTGGTCCTGCAGGCCATAGCTATGAATGAACCCAGAAGTAAATTTTAAAGGATTTGAAATATCAGTCACAGAGTCTTTCTCTAAAGCTCAAACATATTCCTTGTTAGGCCTTCCACCCAAACTTTACTCAATCTTAGCAAAATAACCAACCTAGTTATTTATTTTCCTGTCTCTAGTATACAACTAGAAAGGAGGAAATGTTAGGGGAAAGCATGATGACATCAGGAGAAATGAAAGCTGATATGGACAGATAGAAAAACTAAAAAGCAGAAAACTGTATTATTACCCAGTGTGATAAAGAAATTAAATTACACTTGGTAACAGCTGAATAAGAGTGCAGTGAAGTATGTAATATATGTGAGAAAGATTAACTGCAAAAGTAGTTAAGATGAAAAAAAAGTTTTAGCACTTGAAGAAGTGAGCTTTAGTTATCTGCAGATTCATTTGTACATTCTCCAATGAGGTCTGATAAATGAAGCATTACTGTACATAGGAAAGGCTCTCCTGTTTTGTCACTGCAATATAAGTCATAGCTCCTAACTGCCCAATGACAAGTAAATCGAATGAAACAAGTGGCAGTGGAAATGCTTCTAGGAGTCTGAGTAAAGGGCAAGTGTTAAATGAAGGCTGGGAAATGTTTATGTGATTTTTGTCTGCATTGAAATAAAAATCCAGGAACAGGCTGGTGATAGACCTGCCCTCCTCTTCTTAGGTTCTACCTCATCTGGGGCATCGTGTTCATTTGTGGCTACAACATTTTAGGAAGGGCATTGTTAAGCTAGACAAAGTCCAGAGAAGTGTAACGGGGGTGGTGAAGGAATTCCAAAAGCATGCCATATATAAAGATTCATGGAAGACACTGTGTGTAGCCTAAAGAAGATATAGAGGCACATGACAGCTGCCTTCATAAATGTCAAGGACTATTATGTGGAAGAGGGATCATGTTTGTGTTTTTTTTCCCTGATTGGCTGAGAGTGAACCAACTGATATATTTTGGGCAAATTAGTTCAACCCCAAATGCTTAGTTTTATCTAGACTTGTGGGGTAATATTTTGTGAGAAAGTACTATTCTTGGGGTGGGAACACTAGGAAGTTGCCCAACACCATGGTAGGATGGTCAAGATAAACCTAAGCCACCACTGTGAGATGAATAGCTTTATCAATATATTACCTTGCAGCCTTGCACATGTACTGCCAATTACCTTGCCTTGATGTATTATTTGTAAATTTACATTTACTCCTTTCCCTTGTGAAGAAATTCCAGAAAATGAACTATTGTGGTCTAGAGGGTATGGTGGACAGAAGTAAAAAGGCAAAGAGGGACCAGATGCTAAACTAGATCTAATAATCTTGGCAGACGCTGAATAAGGGGGCAGGAAGTTAGGAATTTGTGTGCCATAAATACATGAACTCCAGACTAGATCCTTTTATGCTGAGTAATAAACATGAATATCATCTAAGTAGACTCTTTAGAGCAGAAAATTCATGAAAGGTCCTTTTCCATCAAGGAAGCCTTTAGGAATTTTTGACTTGGGCAATCCAGAACTGTGGTTTACATGGCATGTTTGTTAGGAGTAAACCAATTTACCTCAAGTTTTTTGGCCACACTTGCTGAAGTGTAGGTTTCACTTCCTTTTTCCAGTCTTTCTTCCAACCATCATGCATTCCTAGGAGGGCAATCCTCAATTCCCCTTTAAGGAAATCTCGGTCAAGATTTTTCATCTCACGGAAGATCTCCCACACCTACATGCTTTACTTTCTTCATCTGTCTTGCCAGATGCTTGTTTTTAGTCTTGAGTTATCAAATTCATTCCATAGTTTCCAGAAAGGTGATACTATGGAAGATTGGGACCTAGTCCTACTTCTGCCACAAACTAATTGGGTGCTTTTGGGCAAATTGCTTAATCTCTTTGGGTGGGCCTCAGTATCTTCATCTGTAAAATGAGGGAGTTGGATTAAATGATCTCCATGGTCTCTTCCATCTTTGAAATTCTATGACAACAATGTCAATGGTTTTTGATAGATGAGGAACATGTGATCTGGAAAGGATGAAGATTTTTGTACTTCACTAGTTCACTAAATCTCTAATCTTATTGTGCATAGGAGGAGTGTTTTATACCAGTGAAATTAGTCAGCCATCCATACTTTCTCATCCTGAGCAATTTTTGTCTGTCTTTCCTTAAATCCTCCATATAGGATCTGCCTAACATCCTGAAGACCATCCTTGCTTTGATTTTTCATGGACACGTAGGCTGATATCTTCCATTCTTGGTATAGATCTGGCCCGTCCCTTCTGGTCACACATCTCTTAGATGACATCCTCTATACCTGTCCTTGCATGTGCGTCATTACTAGTCAGGCTGCTGCCTATTTCTCTCCATTAGTGCACAGTGACCCATTGTCCTTTGGGCCATTTGTAGTTTTGATGTTCTTGAGACTTTGATATTCCATGATTCACAGACATATAGTATCCCTAAGAGAATATTAGCATTAATTAGATGGACTTTTGTGGCCACAAGGAGCTTGGGACTCTTGAAAGTACTGTGTGGTTTCCCAAATGTTATCTTCTTGACTTCTTCTTCTTCTTTAGTTCTGAGCCCAGATCACTGTCCTTCTGCACCATCTGTTTAAGATGTTCCTGTTAGTCTGTATCCCAAAGAGATCATAAAAATGGGAAAGGGTCCCATATGCACAAAAATATTTATAGCAGCTCTCTTTGTGGTGGCTAAGAACTGGAAATTGAGGGGATGCCCATCAACTGGGGAATGGCTGAACAAGTTGTGATATATGAATGGAATACTATTGTGCTATAAGAAATGATGAACAGGAAGACTTCAGAGAGGCCTGGAAGGACTTATATGAACTGATGCTAAGTGAAAGGAGCAGAACCAGGAGAACATTGTACATAGTAACAACCACAGTGTGCGAGGAATTCTTCTGGTAGACTTAGCCCTTCACAGCAATGTAAGGACTTACAATATTCCCAAAGGACTCTTGAGGTAAAATGTCATCCACATCCAGAGAAAGAACTATGGAATTGGAACACAGAATGAAGCAGCATGTTTTTTCTTGTGTCATGTTTTGTTTTGTTTTTTTTTATGGCTTCTCCCATTCATTTTAATTCTTCTATGCAACATGACTAAAGTGAAAATGTATTTAATAAGAACCCATGTATAAAACCCATATAAGATTGCATGCTGTCTTGGGAAGGGAGGGGGAGAAAATCTAAGACTTATGGAAGTGATTGTAGGAAACTGAACACAAATAATTTAATAGTAAAAAAAGATGTTCCTGTTATTCTTGATAAATTCACTCAATGTACTGCCTGCCTGCCATGTATGAGCAAAACACATTTTTCATCCACTCTGACATAAGGATGTTTCGTCACTTTGTAGTATGGATGCACAGTCCATTTCTTTTGCTTGTCTGTGACTAAGGTGGTCTTTTAGTGTTCAGAGCTAGATGAAAACAACATGCAGTAAAAAAAAGTGTATCTGGAGCACCTTTCTGGTGATAGGGCAAATCCTTCTCTTCTTTGGACTTCATATAGAATAAAATATTCTTTGTGACATGGGTGAACACTGTTAGTGAGTAAATACTTCCTTGTCTGGGTGGAAAAAATGAAATACTGATCAATGGTGATGATAGAGGTGCCTTGGTATCAGTGATGGGTGATAGTGAGAGACTTTCTATTCTTCTGAAAATACCCTTTCCTCCTATTACTCTGATAAATAGATGAATTTTAGAATGATAGGATTTTAGAAGGTCAGGATTGGACAAAACTTTAGAAATCTTCTAGTCTACAAAGTGAAATCTTCTAATAACATGTGAATCAACTTTAAATATCTCCAAATGGTGGATTCTAGTACTTGCAGTTATGGGGAATTTAGAACCTCACAAACTAGCTTATTCTATTTTTCTATAGCTCTGACTGATCTGGAATTCTTCCTTCTTTCTTATTGATTCAAAATCTGCTTCCTTGTTGTTTCTACCCATTGGTCTTTGGAGCCATATATAATAAATCTGATTTGAATTCCAGATGATGGCCCTTAAAATATTCATCTCCATTAAGTCTTCTTTTCTTGAAGCTAAACATCATCAGCTCACTCAAATGATCCTTAAATGGTGTGAACTTAAGTATTCTTAAGAAGGTATCTTAAAAAGTTGCTTTTAAAAATATTTTGACAATAGTATTTCAATATATTTGGTTTCCTTTTTTAATACTATGTGTTTTATTTTATTCATTTAAGAATAATTTTCTGAGAAGGGATCCATAGGTTTTACCAGGATGCCAAAGGGGATCATGACACAAAACAGTTTAAAAATTTCAGAATATAGGATCAGAGAGTCATAGGTATGGAAGCTAACAGGTCATAGGCCACCTAGTTCAGATGTCATAGGAAATGTTATTCGTTTATCTCATAATTCTGATCTCCTTCTCTGGATGTGCTCCAGCTTGACAAAGTGCTTCAGAAAATTTGACTTCATAAATGAACACAGTCTTTGAGGTATGGTCTAACAAGTACAAAGTTCTATTAATGCAGTCTTCCTTATTCTGAAAACAATATCTCTAGCAATCTTGTCTAAGATTGCATTAGTTTTTTTGAAGCCTGATGATTCATAAGTAACCTTCTGTTGACTAAAACTCTTGTCATTTTGCATGTGAGCTGCTTATCTACCTATATTTCTTCCATTTTGAGTTAGTATAATAGTTCTTGTTTTCATGAAGAGGACTCTACCTTTAACCATATTAAATGCCATCTTGTTAGATTCAGTCCAACATTTTAACCTGTTTCTTGGGATCCTAATTCTATCATCTGAAGTGTAAAGCATCCCTTTGAGGTACATATAATTATGAGAGTTGATAATTATACTATCTATATCTTCTAAATCACTGAACAGTATGAGACTGAAAATAGGACTCTATGCCATGACAATAAAGATTTGCCAGGTTAACACCAATCCATTAACTAATACTGTGGGGCTTCAACCAATTATTAATCTACTTAATTGTGGTAGTATCTAGCTCACATTTACATTTCTTCATCTACTTCTCAAGTTTATCACAAGAAAATTTTTGAATATCTTGTAGAATCCAGATAAGCTGTTTTTACAGCATTCACACTGATCTGCCATCCTTCTTGCAATATGTTTCTAAATTGAGTGGTCTGGCCTATCTTGTTTTTAGTAACCTTTGTGCTGGTTCACAGTCATCACTTTTCTCTTTCTCTGAGTTTAAAAATCATCTATTTAATAATACATTCTAGACTTTTCTAGGAATCAGCATTTAGCTCACCATTCTATACTTTTCAGAACCGCTCTTTTTCTGCTTTTTGATAAACAGGTCAACATTGGCACCTCTCCAATCTTGCATCACCATCCTATTCTCTCTGATCACACAAAAATCACCATCAATGAGCTTCTGCAATCCCCTACTCTATATCATGGGTTGTAATGTATCTAGAACAGGACATCTGAACCTGTTTTGGAGTAACTAGGTGCTAATTTACTATCTCCAGTTATTTTGGATACCAATTCCTTTCTTAGTAATAATTGACCTTTACACAGCATTTTAAGGTTTTCAGAGTACTTTATATATGTCATGACATGTGACCTTACTTAGTAGATACTACAGGTATTATTTTCAGCATTTTACGGATGAGGAAACTGAGGCTCAGAGAGATAAAGTGATTTGCCTGTAGTCACACAGCCAGTAAATGCCAAAGGTGGGGTTTGCTCTCCAGTGCTTCTCACTTCAAGCCCAATACTCTATTATATTTTACCTTTTCACACCTGGAGATCATTCTTATTGACAGAACAGATGGAAGCAAAAAAAAAAAAAAGAGTTGCTTCAACTTGAAAAAGGTTCAACTTTCATCTCTGAATAAAACATTCCCCCAACCCCAAACAACAGGCTTTCCTTGCTTTTCTTGTAATAGGAGATTGCTTGTTTAGCTTTGCAACTGCCTTGCAATATTATAATTACAAAAGATACCTAATTACATTCTAGCTCCTTGGAATGGGGTCCTAATAACTGATCTCTCTCTCTTACTTAATTACTGTCAGAACAATCGGTCTTAGAAGAGGGAAGTGTTGCAATGAATCATGTGAGTCGGTTGAGGAGGTGGTTTTTTATTATTAATAGAGCTGGACTTCTTGCATCTTTACTTGCCCTCAGATCCAGCATAGAACTTGTATTGGAGGAGAAAGTGTTATGATTACCTCAAACCCTTAAGGAGTATTAAAGAAAGGGAAGCAGTGGGGTCCAAAGGAAAGGGTGTTGAACATGGATCTGAGTTCAAATCTCAGTTCTGCGTTTGGGACTTCTCTTCTAGGACGTTGGTTTCTCATCTATAAAAGCAGGGGGTCAGAGCAGATGGTCTTTAAATTCCCTTTCAGTTCTCAATCTAGGATTCTGTGATTCATAGACCTCAAGGTCCTTTTCATTTAGGTTCTGTGAACCTAAGATTGCAGGAAAAAATACGAAGGTAATGAATTACGCCTGATGAGATCACAAGTTCTAAGTGGGTAAGTCTTAAGGACCCGAGGTCTTGTGCAATCTCTTTCTTTCCTTGAGTTGGTCTCTCCCTTTACGCTCTCTTCCTGGTAAATAGCAGCACTTTTTTCTCATTCTTTCTCTTCTTGGTTTGGAGCTTGGAGTGGCCTTCTTCAATGTAGGTCCAACTAGGTTCAAATGAAGCTACCTAATTCCATTTTATTTGTAGGAATGCTCACTTTTTGTTTGTTTTTAGGGTCACTGTTAAGATTCATAGCCTCAACTTATATAAGTTGTTTTGGATGGATTTGCGTATTTGTACTGAGCTAAGAAGTTTCCTGAAAAGTCCATGTGCTTGCAAGTCCATGACAAATTTCTCTCTACTCTCCAGGAAAAAAAAAGTCTCTATTCAGTGGAATTCAGCCAGCCTCGCACCCAATACCCAAATGCTCCTACAACTGGGAAGAGCAGATGGGTCAGATGTAATGCCCATTACCCTCTTAGAATAGTGTTGTTAACGTGTAGGTGCAGAGTTGTGAACAAAGCAGCAATTCTGACTCTTGTTTTTTATTCATCAAGAAAATACAGGTGGGGCCACGCCAATCTCTGATACCTTAAAAAACCTTCTCATTCTTACCTGGTCGGTTTGTATCTGCAGAGAGATTGCTCATGCTGCTGTTCCTGAGTGCTTTGATCTGTCAGCTTAAAAGCAGTCAGTGGCAGCAGAGCTACAAAGGTGAAAGTCAGAAAAGAAGGAACATTGGCCATCCCTAAAAGAGCACAAATGGTACTTACTACCTCATTTGCAATCATCCATTGGGAATCAAGATTCCTGAGATTCTAGAACAAAGGAGGAGTGTTTAGGGGTAGATGAGGGAAAGGGCAAGAGGGGGGAATATTAAATTTATTTGTAGCAATTATTTCCTTTTTTGAAAAAAAAAATGGGCTTTGATTCTTGAATCTTAGGGATAAGGTCAGAGTGTCCCATGACCAAACTAAACTTTTCAGAATCAATCAGATCTGAAGACTATGGAGGTGAGCCAGGTGATCTAGAAAGAAAAGACGAAATAATGTTTTAGACAAACTGTGCATTTTCTTAAGAAGGATTTGATTATATGTATCATACATATATGTGTGTGTATGTATATGTATACACATATGTAATCCTATCATCCCATGTGTATAGGGCCAGAGAACTTTTGTTGAGGTCTCCAGCTGTCAAACATGCTTTTGTGACTTCTGCCCTGCAGCAAGAGTATATTTTAAAGGAGGTGACATCAGGCGACAGACTCCAAATTTTAACTAGTCACACAAATTACAGACCTTTATTTCAAACTGCCCTCTTGACCCCAGACATCTGTTTCCTCCCTACAATGTAGAAAGAGACACAGTCTAAATCAAAATGACTCTCATGGGCAATTCTGCAAAACAAATACAACACACAGAGTTTTCCAATGCTTCTCCTGCTGTGCCCGCCTGCTCTGTCTTTCTGTGCAGACAGGAGTTAATAGTCAAAAGCCTTTTATAGAATAGGACATAAATGATCTATTTGCTAAGGGTACTGTTTGGTCTGAAGAAAGACAGCAGACGGTTGGACAAAGTGAACATAATTTAAACAGGAGGCAAATATCTTAGTTCTAGAAGAATTTTAGAAAAAAGGTATTTGGAAGAAGGGGGTTTGTATCAAACATCCCCAAAGGTGAGAACTGGCCGCCATTGTATCATTTCAATATGTTCCAGTATGTTGGAACAGGCAGGAGCACTAGGTCTGCTAGCTTTTTAAATTTCCACATACTAAGTACAACCCAGGGAAGATTTAGAGTCTACATTTAGGATAGAAGAGCCAATTCAAAGATGTGGTACCAATTTGGGGCCACAGGGAATAGCTGGAAATCCTACAGCTTCTAGCAGTAAACAAAAGCTATGTGAACTCAACAGCAGGGGAAATGAAGGCTAAGGCGAATTAGCAGCAAGAAAATAGCTCCTTGTCACCATTTTGTCAAGTTTGGGGGTTGGGGGGAGAGAATATCAGGCAACAAAACAACCCAAATCCAGGCACAATATTTGCATTACCTGTAGATTGGGTTCCCATTACACACTAGGATTTGTACTTGAATATGATGGGAGTAAAAACAGGTGCTTCTCATGCTCTTATTACGGTCTTTGTGCACATCTAGCCTATAGCCCTCTCACAGCCTGTTAAACAGCTGAGTTTGAAACAATAATGATACATAAGAAACATTGGCCTGAAGGCACGTCTGTCTTGGGATTTAGTCATTTACACTGATTTTTAACACACATTTTTCATGAAACACAAATATTTGCCATGGCAACTGCAGCATCACATGACACCCTGATACATAAACAGGCAGAAAATTTCTTAAGGGGAAATCACAACACAGAAGCTGGAAAGAGTGAAAAATCTCAAAAAAAATATTTATTTTTGAGGAATGGGAAGATAAAATGCTTGAAGAAGACAGTTTGTAGATTCAGTGGGATTAAATAAGGTCTTTGGTGCTGCTGCCGTACAGGTCTTTTAGCTAGGACACAGCTGTAAAATGACAGAACGAGAAGCCACAATCATGCCAGCTGTCCTCTTTCTATGTAAAAAAAGTCTTAATTATCACAAGTTTGTATCTGTTCCAGAAATATAAACTGGTAAGGCCATATTACCAAAGTCTAGCACTTTAGAACAGATATAAATACATATTCAGCTCTAATAGGTTATGAACAATGAGATGTCTTTCCATTTTGCAATAGAGAATTTACCTTTCTCCTCTGTGGAACGAAACCAAAATTATTCTATGAACAATTGGAAGTACCTTAAATTTCCTTCCTATGTTTGTTTTTACAGACCAATAAAATATTTCATTAGTTCCTTAGAATATTTTCAAAACATGTCAGTACATGAAACTTAACAACTACAAGAACAAATTTATGCATGCAACCAAGAAATAAATTGTGAAAATTATGATCTGAAACATTTTATCTTTATTTAGAAATAAAAATATAAATACCTCAATTTTAGATTTAACTCGAGGGGTCATTTTTGGTTTTGTTATCGGCTGTGTTTTCAAAATTGATGAGAAAGAGATCCTGGATGAAGATGGAGCTCTGTCGCTCATTACTACAGGAACCTTCACTGTCACACCTCTGGATCTGGGGAGTTTAACTGTATCTATATCAACCACTGACAGGGCATTTTCAAATCTTCCTGTATCAAGGTAATAAAATATCTCCTGTCATTGATTTCAAATAGGATGATATTAGGCTGTAGAAATTAATGGGGACTGTGGAATGCAAAGTTACCCATTTTTAAGAATGCCATGCCTGAAAAACTTGGTTTTTTTAAACTGGAATATTGGAGGGTAATGGTTACTGTTACAAAATAAAATTCCTTTAACTCTCATTGGCAGCCCCCACAGATTATTTAAAATAGAATTCAGTGCGTAGTGATTACATTAAGAGAAATCCAACGATATACTTGTCAGTCTTTGGAACAGAACATCCACCTTGCTATTGCTCGGTTGTATATAAGATTCCAGTCCGTCATTATTCTTGCCAATGGCCATAATGAAAGATGTAGAAAGGGATTCCTTGAATATGGGAACTTTCTGTTTTATCTCCTCCCCATTTCTTATTACATTTTTGTTCCATTGAGATATTCAAAGGAAACAGCTGATAGTGAACAAGACTATGTATTTGTATTATATAAACTGCACAATTCATAGGACCATTAGAAATATAATAAAAAAACCCATAAACTGTTGTTTTTAATCTCTTTAATCTTCTAGCAAAAGTTTTAATCAACGACCTCTCTGGCTGAGGCGATTTTTGTCTTCATATTGATATGAAAAGATCCTTGGCCCTTTTCCTGACTAACTTTGCCTTATTAAGATTTTAGAAGAGATTCCAAGGAATAGAGCACCAGATACTGGAAAACTAGTCACTGTTGGCCAGGAGAGAAGGAAAGAGTATAAAGAGGGGACAGATTTGAGCTACTTTACAGCTTTGTGTCTAGGACAAGTCTTGGTCAGCCCCAAGGCCTTGATCCTTTGTTCTCTCTCTCTACAGGGCTTCAAATAAACAACCTCTGTGCCAATTTCTCCTAATTCTGTTTCTAGTCTCAACTCTCCTCCCTCACTTTTCTCCTAATGCCACTAGGATCCTGAGAATGTTGTGTCCCAATTCTGTTTATTTTCTCCTCCCCAGCACTGCATGCTCCTTCTCAAAGCCCACCCATTCCATTCCCCCTTGGAATCAATTATTTAATTTGTGTTCCTTGTCTTCTTAATGAAGTTTGTTTGCAAATAAAGCTGTAGTATTTGGTATGCTCAAGTTTTCATCCAAGTATATGGCTCTCTATAGATCTGTTAAATATATACATATATATAGATATATATATATATCTATATATATGCTTCTTAAGAGAAGTTTCACATTTTAAAGATATTTTGGTGCCCTCTTGTTGAAGATTCCATCCTTTTAAAACCAAAAATTAAGCTAAAAATTCAGCTTACTTTTACAATAAGTTAAGATCACAAAGTCACTTAATTCTGTTCGACCTATTAATGTAGAAGAGTAAAAGACTACTTCAAGTGGGGGATCACCATTTCACGGGTGTCGTGCAGGCTTCACCATAAAAATCTGTACCATCATGTTCATCTTCTTTATCTAGATTCCAAGTTTCTGATGTTTTGGGTGGGTAGTTCTACATATGCAAAGTAGATTTCTTAGCTTAAGGTACATTTTGATTTTGGATATTGTACAGTATGTTTAGATTTGGATAGAATCCATGATATATTTGTTAAGCAAACATAGCAATCCACTGAAGGGTCTTTTGTGTTCTCTCCAGTTCTTGGGAACCAGAACTGACATGAGATGAGATCTATGTATCCAGTCAGTTATTAGTTTAACTGCACAAATGAGAGACTCAATCCTAATCCTGATCACTTATATTGCAACCAAAATCAAGTTCATAAACCTTAACTAGAATAGTGAAGTTTTACTTGTGAAATCTAAATATTAATTCACTATACATATAATAAAAACAATTCAGATCACTACACTTGTGTGAAGACTGAGAATTTAAGTAACACACACCAGCATCTTCAAAGTACAAAATGACATTAGAAACAATAATAACATTTTCCACCTTACTCCCTGAGCACACAGCTGAGAGAATAGTAGATTACATGTGGAGAGTTTCACTGAATAACTGAACACATATGACTACGCCCTGGCCTGCTATGTTACAAAAATGTTATGAGCGAATTCACACAAGCATGCAGATCAGGTCAGCTACAGTAACTTCTCACGACCTCCCCTCCTCACTTTATCAATGGTCCTGTCACCCAACCAAATGACAATTTATTGCTCTCTCATTTTGCATGATCAATATCAAAATCATGTCACTAAATAATGATGGGTGATTGAGAAATTCCATTGACATTTTAAAACCCAACATCAAGAAAACAACAAGACATTTCCACCTGGCAGCATGAATGCTGAACAGTACACTAATTGAAAAGTGTGTGAAGAATTTTGCAAAGACACGTAAAAGTCAGCTGTAATGATGATAATGCAACCTTATATTTGTGCAGAACTCTGCAATTTTGGAACTACATTCATAGACAGTATCTCATTTGACCCTCACAACACTTTATAGCTAGGGCATATGAAGAAACGGAGGTCCAGAGAGAGTAAGTGATTTCACCAAGGTTGTTTGACTCCTAGTCCAAAGAAAGAGAAGAGGGATCCGACTTCTTTAGAAAGAGGGACATCTGAGTGTATCTGTAGGTCTCCTGTAATGTCACTGCTACGGATACTTAAACAGATTATAGGCTCTTTCTTTTGATATGTCCCATTGGAACCTCCATCTTATAAAATCCTAGCTTATTGTCTTTTCCTCCAAATCTCTTCTTCCTTCTGACTTCACTATTCAGCCCATCCTGGAATCATAAAATTTGAGAGTGGGAAGGAAATTTAATGGCCATTTAGTCCAAAAACATATACCAAAGGAACCTCCACTATAATGTACTGGTCACCATACACTGGTCAAGTGGTCATTCAGACACTGCTTAAAAACTCAGGAGGGAGAATCTGCTGCCTACCAAGGCAGCCCAGTCTACCTTAGGTGATTTAGCTATAATGGTTAGGAAGGTTTCCTGATATTTCACCTATATTGGCTTCTTTACAACTCCTTCCCATTACACCTGATCCATCTTCTTAATCAAACAGAACATGTCCAGTTACAAGTGGCTGGAACCTTCATGTCATCACTGACTCCATCCTTCCTCACTTCTTATATTCTGTCAGTTTCCAAGTTCTGTTGATTCTACCACTGAAATACCTCATATCTTTCCCCTACTCTTTACTTCCCGGGTGACGATTTTACAAGAGGTCCTCATTACCACTTTAGGACAAACTTCCTAACTTCACACTACTATCTGTCATACTCCACACTTTCCAGTCTTAAACTGCAAACAAACTAGAATGCCTGTAATCACCCACATGTGCCCTATGTTTTCCTGCCTCCATGTGTTTGCTCATGCTGTTCCTTGTGCCTTGAGTATACTTATCTGCTACTCCACCTTTTAATCCTCATATAGCCTATGAAGTCTGAATCAAAAGCAATCTACTTTTCAAGAAGCTTTGCTGATTCTCCCTCCCACCCACCTCAGTAATGACCTAACTCCCCTCATATACTATTTTACTTATATCTCTGTTTATATCAGTATTTAATTTAGTGTTAACAAAAATTTCCTTTATTTTACTGTTATTTGTGTGCATTTCACATTCTTCTCCTTCACTACAAGGATTAAATTTCATCTAAGCTTTGCAGTACTCAAAAGGTGCTATACAGAGCTCTGTCTAGAGTTACCAATTAACATGTTTATTGAATTGAATGGAGTTGATGATGATGGAGATTTTTATTCAGTGAGCTGCAGCTCAAAGTGATTTCAATTGCCCTCTGATTTTCTCATAAGGTCTGAGATTTTTGAAAAGACTCCTTGTATAAACACTGAAGATGTTAGCTAAGCACAAGTATTTTAATTTTTCCTGAAAGATAATTTATTTACTCCCTAATACTCACCTACAGGTTTTGTCTTAGGTGGTTTGAAAGAATGAAAGAAAGCATTTTTAGGCACAATAGGTGGAGTTTCAAAAGTAATCTTTGCTGCTGGTGGGATCAGTCCTCGTTGAATCATGCTCAAAATACCTTTAAAATAGTAGGATAGGACATGAGTTGGTGTCTAAATAAAGATAATAGTTATAATGATAGCAAATGCTTGAAGGCTTGTAAAACTCTCAACACACCTTATCTCATTCATTTCTTCTATGAGTTCTAGAAATTCTAAAAGTCTTTCTATAGACTTTCTAGACATATAAGTATAATATAATATTTCTTTTCATAAAATTACATAAGCTACTTTGAATCATTTGAATCCAAGAAAAAAATAGCTACATAAATCATTCAGGTTTTATACTGATTCTAACCAAAAAAAGGATAACTTCATTAATACAGGTAAAAGTGAAATTAAAGGGTAATTTACAAGGCAAGAGAGTCTTGGTATACAAGGTAAGGTTCCCATGGAAGAGAAAAGTTCCTGTTAAAAGAAGCTTGGGAGTTGATTTTACTTCAGTGGGATCTAAGGCCTAGGTATAGATCTTGGCATTCTTTCATAGGAGTAACTGGAGGTTGCATTCGAAAAATATGTTGGTAAGGTAGTTGACTGGAACTTAGAACACATTTTTAACATAGCAGTTCGCAGTAGCCCAGCCCACAAATGCCTATTAAACACGAATTACCTGACTACATACATATACATACATACTCAAGTAATTCTTATAAACTGTCATATTTTATAATGTTTCTATAGGGGAAAGCATTCAGAGATTCAACTTGATATGCTAGGAGCATGTCATAGGATTTAAAACTAGAAGAGAAGTTAGAACTCATTTTATACATGAGGAAACTAAGGCCCTGAGAGGCCAAGTTCACACATGATTACAATTCAGGCCTTCCCATTCCAAATTCAATGTTCAGACATTCCATCTCTTATCTGCACCTTTGCACCTGTTACTGTTCCTTGTTCCCCTCTATCCCTTGAACGTTGTTCTTCCTCCCCTTCATTTCTTAGAATGTCTAGCTCCCTTCAAACCTCAGGTCAAATATCATCTTCCTCTAGAGGGTTTTTCTGGATTCCCTTCACTACTAGTGCATTTATTTCAAATTTATCTTTGTATCTTGTACATACTTATATTTATACATAGTATCTCCCCTGATAGAATGTAAGGTCCATTTTCATTTTTTTCCTTTTGTCCTTAGCACAGGTCTTGGAACACAGTAAGTGCTTAAGAATGTTGGTTATAGATATAGATTTCAGTTAACGGCACAGATGTGTTAACTGAATTGGAGCAAATAAGCTTTTCTATGGGGACAGAAGGAAAAGAAAAGCAGGAAGAACTAGGTTCAGATCTTACCTTACAGAATTTGTTAGGTAAATTTTGTAAGGTACATTTTACTTTACAAGATGTGTGACCCAAGGCAAGTCATCCAAAATCTCTGATCTCCAGTTTCCTTATCTATAAAATGAGGGAGTTAATCTCAACAATACCCAATATTCCTTTCAGGTCTAAGCCCATGATTCAATGAAGTTAGGAGAGCACAGAAACTAGAGGAATATCCACAGTAAGGCATCAGAAAGAACATACAAAGTCAGCAAAGGATATAGAAAAAGTGTTTTTGGAGGGAAGAAGAAAATCATGTTTCTGAAGAAAAGGGAGTATCTTGAAAAGTGATTAACAGTGTTGGATGCTACAGAGAAGTCAACAAAAATGTTAACTGAAAAAAGGCTATTCGATTTGGTCTTTCTAGGATGTTACTGGAAAACTGAGAGCTCTAGTAGAATGACAGGGCAGATCCAAGACCGAGATTATAGTGATGAGGGAAGAATCATAGAAGCCAAGATTGTGAAGGAGACAAGACATACTAAGCAATTGTGTATGCATGACTTTTCCAAATGAATGAGGGGAGACAGATGGGGTGATAACTAAATGAGGTAGAAGGATAAAAGGAAGACTTTTTTTAAGTAAAAGAAAGACCTGTGGGTATTTGTAGACAGAAAAAGAAAAGCTAGAAGAGGAGAAGGATACCTGAGGGAAAGAGATCAATTTCTGGAGCAAGGTCTAGGAGGTGGTAGGGGGCTGAGGAACCAATAGTGAAAGTGGAAGGATGAGCCTTAGTGAGTAAGAAGAATATCCTTTTTCTTCTGGAATCAGTTGGAAAGAGAGGGTAGAGGATGACTCTTAGATGTTTTAAGAAAACGGTAGGAGGCTGAGGGGAACACAAAAGAGAGTCTCTGACTTCTCAATGAAGTGAGAGGTTTAATCACTTGGGATATGCCTGGAGTGGAGTCTGATAATGGAGAAGAGAGAAAAAGATAGGGAGAGCAGAAGAACTCTTGAGGTGCATTGAGAGCCTAACTGAAAATATACAAAATAATCTGTAGGGGTTCAATTCAATTCATTTAAAAAATATTTCATTTTAAAAAATTTTTAAATTTAATTTATTTTCAATTACATAACAAAATTTTTAACATTCTTTTTTTAAAAAAATTGTGAGTTCCAAATTCTTTTGACCTCTTCCCCTCACTGAGAAGGCATGCAATATGAGTAGGTCACACATGTGTAGCAGTGCAAACATACTTCCATGTTAGTCATCTTGTGAAGAAAACACAGACAAAAAAAATGTATGCTTCTATTTGCACTTAGATTACATCGAGCCTTTCTCTGGAGGTGGACGGTATTTTTCATTATGAGTACTTTGGCATGGTCTTAGATGCCAGAGTATTGATATTGTTGAGATGAGCTAAGTCATTCATAGCTGATCATTGTATGATATTGCTGGGGCTGTATACAGTGTTCTCTTGATTCTGCTCACTCTACGTGGCATCGGTTCATGTAAGTCTTTCCATGCTTTTTTTCCTGCAAGCTCCCTGCTCATCCTTTTATGATAGTATTCCATCACAACTATATACCACAACTTATGTAAGCCATTTCCCAATGGATGGGCATCTCCTCAATTTCCAGTTCTTTGCCTCCACAAAAGGAGCCACTTTAAAAAATTTTGTACATTTAGATCCTTTTCCTTTTTAAAAAATCTCTTTGGGATACAGACCTAGTCATTGTATTTCTGGGTCAAAAAGTAGTTTTATAACCTTTTGAGCATAGTTCAAATTGCTCTCCAGAATGGCTGGATCAGTTCACAACACCACCAACCATGTATTAGTGTTCCAATTTTCTCATATCCCCTCCAACATTTGTCATTTTTAAATAGGAATGAGTGTTGCATTTTGTTAAAAGTATTTTCTGCATCTATTGAGATAACAGTATTACTTTTGTTGTTTTTTTACCGAGATGGTCAATTATGTTGATAGTTTTCCTGAAACTGAACAAGACCTGCATTCCTGATATAAATCTCAACTGGTTATAGTCTGATCTTTGTGATATTTTGCCAGAATCTCATTGCTAGTATTTTACTTAAAATTTTTGCATCAACATTCATTAGTAAGATTGTTCTATAGGCTTCTTTCTCTGTATTTGCTCTTCCTTGTTTAGGTATCAGCACCATATTTGCGTCATAAAAGAATTTGATAGGATTCTTTCTTCACATATTTTCCCAAATAGTTTATATTGAATTAACTTTTCATTAAATGCTTGATAGTATTTGCTTGTGAAACCATCAGGTCCTGCGGATTTATTTTTGGGGAGCTCATTGATGGTTTATTCAATTTATTTTTCTAAGATAAGTGTTATTTAAGTCTTTGAATTTTCTCTTTTGTTAATCTAGGTAATTTAAATTTTAGCAAATATTCTTCCATTTCACTTAGCTTGTTTTATTTCTTGGCATATAATTGGACAAAATAGCTCCTAAAATACCTCCTTAATTTCATCTTCATTGGTGATGAATTCACCCTTTTCATTTTTGATACTGGCAATTTGGTTTTCTTCTTTTTATAAAAACTCAGAATAGCCCATGGTGTATCTATTTTATTGGGTTTTTTCTTCAATAAAACCAGCTCCTGGTTTTTATTTATTAGTTTAATGGCTTTCTTACTTTCAATTTTATTAATCTCTCCTTTGATTTTTCAGGATATCCAATTGGGTGTTTAATTGGGGATTTTTAATTGGTTCTTTTTCTAATTTCTTTAGTTGCATGCCCAATTCACTTATGTGCTCGTTATTTTACTGGTGTAAACATTTTTTCTTATAAATTTTCTGTATACAGTATTGTCTCACTGTCATTCTCTTTAATGAAATTATTATTTCTATGATTTGTTCTTTGATACACTCATTCATTAGGATTAGTTTCCAATTCATTTTTCACCTATTTCCATGCCTTTATTGAATGTAATTTTTATTGTGTTATGATCTGAAAAGGATACATTTAATATTTCCGATTATCTGCATTTGGTTGTGAGGTTTTTATGCCACAATATGTGGGCGATTTTTGTGTAAGTGTCACATATGCTGAGTAAAAAGCATATTCTTTTCTATTCCCATCAAATTTTCTCCAGAGGTCTATCATATCTAACTTTTCTAAAATTCTATTTGTTTCCTTAACTTCTTTCTTGTTTTGTTTTTTTTGGTTAGATTTATCTAATTCTGAGAGGGGAAAACTGAGGTTCCCACACTAGTATGGTTTTACTCTCTAATTCCAGAATTTGGATGCTATACCATTTGGTGTATATATGTTTGGTATGGATATTATGACATTATCTATGCTAGCTTTTAGCAAAATGTAGTTTCCCTGCTTATCTATTAATTAGATCTACTTTTGATTTTGCTTTGTCTGTGATCAAGATTGTCACCCACTTGTTTTTGTTTTTTTACTTCAGTTGAAGCATAATAGACTTTGTGGCAGCTCTTTACCCTTACTCTTTATGTAAGAGTAACACTCGCCTTCAAGTGTGTTTCTTGTAAACAACATGTTATAGGATTCTGGTTGTTAATCTCCTCTGTTATCTGCTTTTTATGGGTGAATTCATCCCATTCATATTCACAGTTATGATTACTGTGTAGTTCCCTCCATCCTGATTTTCCCCCTGATTTTCAATCCCTCTCCTTTCACCCTTTCTCTCCTCAAAAGTTTCTGCTTCTGACCACTGCCTCACCCAATCTGCCCACTATTTTATTAGCTCCACTCTCATTCTCTAATCTGCCCCACTTTCAACTTCCCTGTAGTGTAAGATAGGTTTCTATATTTAACTAAATGTATGTTATTCCCCCTGTGAGCCAATTTCAATAAGAGTAAGATTCAAAGGTTGCCTGCCAACTCTCCCATTTTCCCTGCATTGTAAAAGCTTCTGTGCTTCTTTTATGTGAAGTAATTTAATTTATCCCTTTTCACTTTTCCTTTCTCCCAATGCATCCCCTTTTCTCCTTAATTTTATTTCTTTTGGACATCATCTCATCATAGTTGGCTCACACTTTTGGCTTCTGTCTATGTATACTCCTTCTAACTACCTTAATGATAAAGTTCTTTATATTTACAAATATCATCTTCCCAAGTAGGAATACACACATTTCATTTAGCCTTATTGAATCTCTTTTGATTTATTTTTCCTGTTTACCTTTTTATTCTTCTCTTGAATCTTGCATTTGAAAGTCAAATTTTCTATTCAGTTGTTTTTTTCATCAGGAATCCTTGAAAGTCCTCAACTTCATTAAATGTTCATTTTTCCCCCTGAAGAATTATATTCAAGTTTTTCCTGGGTAGATGATTCTTGACTGTAATCCTGGTTCCTTTGCCCTCTAAAATATCATATTCCAGTCTTTTTAATCCTTTAATGTAGAAGCTGCTAAATCTTGTATTATCCTTACTGTGACTCCATGATATTTGAATTGTTTTTGTTTGACTACAGTCAGCCTTGAGAGCTTTGGAATCTGGCTCAAATATACCTGGAAATTTTCATTTTTGGATCTCTCTGTGAAGGTGATTGATGGATTCTTTCAGTTTATAATTTACTCTCAGGTTCTAGAATATTAGGGTAGTTTTCCTTGATAATTTCTTGAAATATGATATGTAGGTTTTTTGTTCAATCATGGCTTTCAGGTTGTCTAATTAGTCTTAAATTATTTCTCCTGGAGTTATTTTCCAGATCAGTTGTTTTCCCAATGAGATATTTCATCATTTTTTCAAATATTTTCATTCTTTTGATTTAATTTTATTGTTCCTTGATGTCTCATGCAGTAATTAACTTCCACTTACTCAATTCTAATTTTTGAATTATTCTGAATTTGAAATTTTGAATTATTTGATTTGAAATGTTGGAATTATTTTCTTCAGTGACCTTTTGGACTTCCTTTTCCACTTGGTCAATTCTACTTGTAAAGAGTCTTTTTATTCAGTGAATTTTTGTGCTGCTTTTATCATTTGTCTTATTCTGTTTCTTAAGTTGTTATTTTCTTCAGTACTTTTTTTTGTTTCCTTTACAAAGCTATTAATTTTTTTCATGATTTTCTTTCATCTCTCTAATTTATTTTCTCATTTTCCTCTACCTCTCTTGTTGGATTTGTAAAATCCCTTTGAACTCTTCCAAGTCCTGAGATAAATTCACATTCTTTTTGAAGCACTGAATGTAGCTGCTTTGATTTTGTTATTTTCTTCTGAGTTTGTGTTTTGATATTCCTTGTCACCATAGTAGCTTTTTATGGTTAGGTTCTTTTTTGTTATTATTTACTTATTTTTACAGCCTATTTCTTCACTTTTAACTTTATGGTAAAATTGGGCTTTGCTCCTGGGTGGAGGGAGAAGTGTCCCAAGCTTCAAGTTTTTTGTGCTGCTGTTTTCAGAGCTAATTCTTGGGGTCTGCAAGTTTTCAATTCTTCCAAGGTGGCATGATCTAAGAAGAGGTGTGGTCACTGTTCTCCTGGCCTGTGCTCTGGTCCATCAGTGACTACAAGCACTCTTTTTCACTGGAACTGTGACCATGGTCCTTGCTCCTGCTAGCACTACTCTTTATCTTGGAATTGTAACCTGGGACCATGCATCAGTCATGCAAGAGAGTCCTGCTCTCAATTCCAGCAAGGGTCCCCTATAATCTCCTTCTGACCAATTGTTTGACCCCCTTATCATATGTACACTGAGAGCTCTTGAAGCTGCAGCTGCCATTGCTGATTCAGTCATCACAATGACCTGCTGCTAGCTTGCCTGTGCCTGCACTGGACTATATTCCACTCTCATTCCAGTGAGACAGACCTTTCATGCCAACCTTCCAAGTTATCTTGGGCTAGAAAATTGTTTCATCCCTTCCTTTTGTTGGTTTTGCCACTCCAGAATTCATTTTAAGGCATTATTCTAATATTGTTTATTCTAATAAACAGGTGAGTCCCTGCCCTTAGTCCACATCTTGGCTATGCCTCCTCAACAAGCATTTCTAAAGTAGCTGCTGTGTGCCATTCATTGTGCTAGGCACTAGAGATACAGACAAAAATGAAGAAGAGCCCCTGCCTTCAAGCAACTTACATAGAATCCAAAAGGAGAATTTCACAGAGGAGAGGAGATGCCTGAGTCAAGCCTTAGAGACACAGAAGGGAGAAGGAAGTGTAGGCCAGGTATGAGGGGGAACCTCCGAAGCAAGAGATTATGAGGCAAGTTTGATAAACAGAAAATAGTCCAGTTTAGCTGGAAAAATAGAGTGCATGAAGGGGAGCAAAGTGAATAAACTGGAAAGACAAGATTGAGTCAAATTATGAAGGACTTTCAATGCCAAACTGAGGAGTTTGTACTTTATTCTAGAGACAATTGAGAGCCTCTGCAGATTTCTGAGAAGGTTCAGATCTCTACTTTATGAAGATTACTTTGATAACTGTATGGAAAAGGGAGAGTCTGGAAGCAGGAAAGACAATTAGGAGGCCGTCCAGTTAGTCAATAAACTTTTATTAAATGTCTACTATGAACCAAGCAAACCTAGACTCCTATAGTTCAGGTAAGATGTTATGAGGTCCTGAATTAGGTCATGTGAGTGAAGGGGGTGGATGGGAGAAATTTTGTAGTGTCAGAATCAACGATATTTAGCAAATGAATGGATATATGAGATGAAAGAAAAAGAAAAGAATGATGATTCTAAAGTTAGAAACCTGAGTTCTTGGAAGGATGGGTGACCTCAACAAAAATAGGAAAATATGGAGGATGGTTGAGTTTAACGGGAAAGATAATGAATCTGTTTTGTACATGTTGAGTTTGATATGCCTAAGGATCATCCCATTGGATATGTTCAGTAATTAATTGGGAATGCACAATTGAAACTAAAGACACAGGCTTGGGTTGGATATAGATTAATTAGGGATCCTTCTGCAAAGAGAGGATAAGTGAACTCATGGCAAGCTGACATAATCACCAAGAGAGAAGATGTCAATGTCACGATTTTCTCAGTAGCTCTGAAGTAGATATTGAGAAAACAGTTGGCAAGAGTTACCCATGGATGAAGATTTATGGGTGAGAAACAGAAGAAAGCATCTGTTGGTGGTAGGAGTACGAGAATTCAAGAAAGCAGTAGTTAGTGAAACATGAGAGTAGATATCACGATTTAAGACAGTATTCATATGTGGAACCACAGTAGGGAAGATAGAATGGGAAGTAAGATACAGGCTATCCAGAACTGTGTTCTATATTGGGCATGACGAAATCAAGATACCTGTAGGACATCTCATTTAAAATGTCCAAAAAAGGTGTCCCTGAAGTCAAGAGGACCTGAGTGCAAATCCGACCTCAGGTATTTACTAGCTGTGTAACCCTGGGCAAATCACTTAACACTGTTGCCTCTAAAAATAATATAAAATAAAATGTCCAAAAAAGCATGTAGTGATGCAAGCCTAGAACTCAGGAAAAAGACTATGGCTGATTATACAGACACAGAAGTCAGCATAGAAATGCTAGATAATTCAAACCATATGAATTGATAAGAAACTGGAGGTCAGAATTATTAGAGCCCAATGACTTGCACAAGCTTACGCAACTAGATACTGGCAGAGCTGGATATCAAAGTCAGTTCTTCTAATACTTGGTTCAGAGCTCTTTCTGCTATATTTCAAATCTAATAAATGGGTCACTGACCTTTCTTTGCATCTTTTTCAAGGATAGGTAGAGGCGTGAGGTAGGGATTCATTCGGTGAGATGGCAAAACACTGAGGCTTTCAATGGTTGTCCCTTTGACTATCTTCTGAAGTTTTACCTAAATGAGCAAAAATGGTTTTTGAGAAAACACTTTTGCCTTTATAATGAACAGTTTTTTTCAATATGTAAACAATAAATAAGACTAAGAAAAATTCTATTATGTTTTAATAATCTAGTAATATCAACTCCAATTATATTGCTTATGAATGCACTGTAATACTACTGTCTACTGTCATGAGATGAGTTTACATAATTTAAAATAATTAAGTCCACTTAACATCTAGGGATTTCTGTTTTGCAAAGATTGCATGGAAGTTCTATCTTAATGACCACTCATTAAAGTGCTATCTCGTCAAGAGCATGTTTTGACTTCAGGAAACTTTTGTACAAGCAAATTGCGTGAGAAGGAAAGATTATAGTTCTGAGAAAAATGAGAAATAAAATATCAAAAGCTAAAGATAATTTTTAAAACTTAGAAAGCTTTAGAAGGTTCATCATTAATTGCTTAGGTCATATATGCCATGTAAGGAACTCAAAAGTTGCTACAAATATGTCTTCCAGGCCAGTGTTCCAAGAAGTAGTAGATTATTTTTTCCAACAGTAATGAAAATGGTTTCGTTATAGCTAGGAAATATGAATTGCTGCTGTTAAATGACTTCAGATTTTAAAGATTGCATGCATTTTACATAAATTCTGTGTAACTATAGCATAGGAAAAGACTATTTTTATCTATATTATAGTGGATTATGAATTACTGGAACTTCTTAAGCAGTGAAGATGATACTAGCAGGTATTTATGGAGTACTATACCTATTCAAATTGTTTTACAAACATTAAATAATTCACATAACTCCTCAGAAATACAGGTAAAAATGGTGATCACTATTTAAATAATGAATAATATGAGACAGAGAAAAGGTAAACAATTAGACTCAGGCCTCATAAGATCTTGAAAAGTTATAGGATTATTCTGTTTAAGCAGGGGTAGTGCCATAGGTGAGACTCTCTAAGAGTTGGGCAGTCATGAGTCTTCCAAGATATTGGAATAAAATACTTTGAGTCTGGGACCACTTGAACATTTACAGGTCAGGAGAGGATCGGGAGCTGGGACTTATTGATAAAGTCCATAAAGGGTCAGGGGCAGAGTGGATCCATATAAAGGTCAGCATCCCTAGGTTTTCAGTGCTAGAGTCTAAGAAAGGATGGAAACAAAGGTTGTGTCACAATGAAATCAGGAAAGCAGTCAAGAGCAGAGGTTGAGACAGAATCAATATTTCAGGGAAAAGGAAGGGGAACAAAAACTGGTAACAGGAAAGGACAAAGGCAGGGTGTAAGCAGTTGAAACAGCTTATCATAGTTTGCTGGGTTCAGTGATGTATGAATAACTCTGGGCTGTGGAGGATGTACAAGGCTAGCATTCCCCTGAATGAGAGGCTTTTGTATTAGGAATAGAAATATTATGAACTCGAAGGGGAAACATTTGGTAATGTGTCAAAATTTATATTAAGGACAATTGGCACCGAATGACCAAAATTCCACCACATCTAATTGTAACTTAACTGTCCATGTGTAGTGTAGAGAAAAGTTGTACTTTACCAGACAGACTGGGAGGAAAGGGGGGAAGGAAGTAAATAGTTGTCAACAGAGAAAAATTTACATCAACACAGTCCTTCTCTGATGCCAGGTTTCTCTCTCTAGCATGGTGGATAGAAGAGTATGTGGTAAATCTCTCCACTCCATGTCCTTTTTTCTTCCCCCCAAAACAGTTAGATACAGGTAGTTAGGCTAATCATCTTTAAAGCCTATAGATGCACACTATGAATCTTTCCATTGCCCTTTGGATCACCTACGATTTTGATTCTTTAGGCTAATCATCTTTAAAGCCTATAGATGCACACTATGAATCTTTCCATTGCCCTTTGGATCACCTACGATTTTGATTCTTTAGAGAATAAAGTGGTCCATGATTCAAAATTTCCCTTAAGTGCAGATTGATTGTGTCACCTCCTTTCTCAATAACTCTATTAGCTCTCTATTGCCTTTAACATAAATACAAAATATTCTGTTTTGCTTTTAAAGCCTTTCACAACTCAACCTCAGCCTATCTTTCCAATCTCCTTTATACATTATTCTCCTTCCCATGCCCCTTCTCCAAAGCACCTTTATTTTCTTCTGTTCCTTACACATGATATTCCTTGTCTAGCCTCTTTGCTTTTTTTCTGGCCATCCTCCATGTCTAGAATATACTTCCTCCTTTCTTCTGGCTCACAGAATCTCCTTTATAGTCTAATATATAGCTGAAGCACCACCTATACATGATGCCTTTCCTTCTTTCCTCTACTGCTAGTGTCCTCTATACTAAACTGCCTTGTACTTACTCCTTTATATTTATTTAGCATTTATTCTGCGTATATTTCTATGCATATATTTTGTCTCCTCCATTAGAAAAGAAATTTCTTGAGGGCCAAGATTTTTTTTTTCATTTTTATCTTTGTATGCCTAGAACCTAGCACAGGGACTGGCATACTGTAGATGCTCAATAAATACTTACTGACTTATTCCTAGCCTTATAGCATTACTAGTAAAAAAAAAAAAAAGATCTGTAATTTGTCAGTATAGGGGTGACCTCCTGGCATGAGAAATCCCATATATCTGTCCTAGGACACTTTGAGATAGAGTCTTTTGCCCAGGGTCACACATTCAGTTATAATCAGAGGCAAGATTTGAACTTAGCTCTTTCTGTCTCCAAACCCAGCCCTCTTATAAATGCACCATGCGACTTTTACTGTCAGAAAAATACTAGAGTTGGGGTTTTGTGTCAGGGAACAGTGCTACACAATTTCCAAAAAACAATTCAGCCCATTCTCTTCCTTCAATTCTGGGTCCAACTCACTATCCATATATAATGCTGGTCCAAGGCACATGTACTAATGAATGAACTCAATGGGCTGGCCATCTAACTACACGTCATCATCTGGATAATAAATATTCTTCTTCCATTTGGTAGTTTTGAGTGTTCATGAGCTCATGGTCATGAAGAATTTTCAAGCTTTGCACATCAGCACGATGTCATATGTAAATAAAAATATCTCGAGGCCCTCACCACACACAGGCAACCTCATTTCCATTTTAAACTCCATACCTTCCATGAGTGGTAGATACCTCTGGTGAGTATTTATCTAATTTTTTATGTCAAAGTTTACTTGTGCACAATCTTTAAAAGTTATCACCCTGGAAACGTATGATCAACAAAGGCGAGCAAGATCAAGAGATGAATAAGTCCCAGAGCTGCACTGATTCTCATCAATATATCTAGGGGAAGGCTTCAGAATGTGGGGAAGATTTTTTATGGGAGAACATAGACAATAACTGTACAGGATGAAAATATGTGGATTGACTGGAGTTCTGCAGTTGGGGTACATAGATACACAAGGTGGTGCAGTGGATAGAGCACTGAGCATGAAATCAAGAAGACCTAACTTCAAGTCTAGCATCAGATATTTATTATCTATGTGGCCCTAGGCAAGTCACTTTTTGTCTGTTCACCTCAGTTTCCTCATGTGTCAAATAAGCTGGAGGAGGAAATGACAAACCACTACATTATCTTTGATAAGAAAACCCCAAACGAGGTCAGGAAGAGTCAGACACAATTTAAATGACTGAACAACAAAGAGTATTAGCATATATTATTCACAGTTATAAGACTATGGAATATTAGAATGTTAAAGTCAGTTTAAGAAGAGCCTTGGGGCACAGCTAAGATGGTGGAGTAGAAAGATGCACATACACTAGCTCTTCCCCCACAACCCATAAAATACCTGTTAAGAAATTCTCAACAAATTCTAGAGCAGCAGAAGCCACAGAACAAAGGAGTGGAGGAGATTTCCAGCCCCGGGTGACCTGAAAGGCCAATGGGAAAGGCCTGTCACACCAGACCCCAAGCAGAGCCCAGCCTTGGCCATGTGGCACAGCACCAGAGGAGGACCTGAGAAGGCCTCAGGGGATCAGTCCCCAGCAGCAGTAGCAGCAGTTTGCAGATACCTCAACCCTCAGGTGCCAGAGGTCAGTGAGAGGGACTTTTCAGGTGGCTGAGAAGGGAGTAGGGTCTTCTCATAGCTCTGGTCTCAGGCGGCTGCAGAAGAAACTGAATAGGGTGAAAGCAGCTCCCACAGCTGCCTGCATCCACTGTTGGATCGTAAAGCCCCTGGGGGATCTGAGCAACTGATCCTTACCTCAGCCCTGTGGGGCAACCCTGCCCCCACTTAATGCTCCTGGAGGAATTGAGCAGTTGATCTTTATCTCACACTGAATGTTGGCCCTGCCCCCTCACTAAAAGCCACTGGGGGAATTGAGCAGCTTATCTGAATCTCAGCCCCCAGTGTGCAGACTTGATTGTGCAACCTTGGAGGAACTGAGATCTTACAGATCCCCAGAGTACACCCTACTATTGACAAAGGACCCAAAAGTCAAGTAACTGATTGGGAAAATGCCCAGAAAAGGGGAAAAAAGTAAGACTATAGAAGATTACTTTCTTGGTGAACAGCTATCTTCTCCTATTCTTTCTGATGAGGAAGAACAATGCTTACCATCAGGGAAAGACATAAAAGTCAAGGCTTCTGTATCCCAAACATCCAAAATAAATAGTCAATGCTCTCAAGCTATGGAAGAGCTCAAAAAGTTTTTTAAAAATCAAATAATAGAGGTGGAGGAAAAATTGGGAAGAGAAATGAAAGAGATGCAAGAAAATCATGAAAAGCTAGTCAACTACTTGCTAAAGGATACCCAAAAAATGCTGAAGAAAATAACACTTTTAAAAATAGACTAACTTAATTGGCAAAAGAGGTCCCAAAAGCCAGTGAGGAGAAGAATTCTTTAAAAAGCAGAATTAGCCAAATGGAAAAGGAGGTTCAAAAGTTCACTGAAGAAAATAGTTCTTTTTTTTTTTTCAGTAAGTTCTTGTGTTATTACAAAGTTCCAAGTCTACCAGAAAAA
>CM053769.1:581781932-581827526 GCA_028658325.1 Potorous gilbertii | reverse complement strand
ACTACCCCCCTCCCTCCCCATGACAGCATACAATTCTGTATAGGTTCAACATATACTTTCCTATTGAGCATATTTTCACTATAGTGATGCTATGTAGTCGCACTAACATAAGTGGAAGAAATCATATAACAAATCAAAACATAATACACTAAAAAGGAAAATAGTTCTTTAAAAATTAGAATGGAACAGATGAAGACTAATGACTTTATGAGAAACCAAAAAAATCACAAAACAAAACTAAAAGAATGAAAAAATAGAAGATAATGTGAAATATCTCACTGGAAAAATAACTGACCTGGAAAATAGATCCAGGAGAGACAATTTAAAAATTATGGGACTACTTGAAAGCCATGACCAAAAAAAGAGCTTAGACGTCATTATCAAGGAAAACTGCCCTGATATTCTAGAAATATTGAAAGAATCCACTGATCACCTCCTAATAGAGATCCAAAAAGAGAGACTCCTAGGAAAGTTGTAGCCAAATTCCAGAGTTACCAGGTCAAGGAGAGAATATTGCAAACAGCTAGAAAGAAACAATTTGAGTATTGTTCTGTATTTGATTGTATTTATCAGGATAACCCAGGATCTAGCAGCTTCTACATTAAGGGATCAAAGGGCATGGAATATGATATTCCAGAAGTCAAAGGAACTAGGTCTAAAACCAAGAATCACCTACCCAGCAAAACTGAGTATAATAATACTTCAGGGGGAAAATGGTCTTTCATTGAAATAGAGGACTTTCAAGCATTCTTGATGAAAAGACCAGAGCTGAAAATAAAATTTGACTTTCAAACACAAGAATCAAAAGAAACATGAAAAGGTAAACAGGAAAGAGAAATCATAAGGGACTTACTAAAGTTGAACTGTTTACATTCCTACATGGAAAGACAATATTTGTAACTCTTGAGACTTTTTTCAGTATCTGGGTAGTTGGTGGGACTTTACATACACGTACATACATACATACATACATATATACATATACATATACATATGAGAGAGAGACAGAGACAGAGAGAGACAGAGCATAGGGTGAGTTGAATAGGAAGGGATGATATCTAAAAAAGTAAAATTAAGGGGTGAGACAGGAATATATTGGGAGGAAAAAAGGGAAAAATGGAATGGGGCAAATTATATCTCATAAAAGAGGAAAGAAAAAGACTTTTCAATGGAGGGAAAACAGGGAGAGGTGAAAGAGAAAATGTGAAGTTTACGCTCATCACATTTGGCTCAAGGAAGGAATAGCATGCATACATTATCTTACAATACAGGAAAATGGGAGAGAAGGGGATAAGTGCATGCAACTGGGAAATAAGAAATATAGGTAATGGGGTATAGAAATTTATCTTGCCCTACAGGACAAAAGAGAAGATGGGGATAAGGGAAGGGAGGGATGTTAGAAGGAAGGGAAGATTGGTGGTAGGGATAATTAGAATGCTCAGCATTTTGGGGAGGGAGGAGGGGAGAGATGGGGAGAAAATTTGGAACTCAAAATTTTGTGGAAATGATTGCTGAAAACTTAAAATAAATAAATTTAAAAAAAGAAGAGCTTTGGAAGGGCAAAGAAGTCACAAAAAGGTGACTTGCAATTTGGGGGGGGCTAGAGTGGAAGGGGGGCAATCCCACACACTTTGCTTTGGCATCATAAAAATCATGGGCTGAATGTATGTATATATGCCTCAAGTCCTTTTTTTTCCTTTCCTTTTCTTTCAGCACCATCTAGCTAAGCTACCTAGGCTCTCCCACTGCCTGTCTAAATTATCACATAGCCACTAGTAGCAAGGGTTCTGCAAAGCTCAGAGTCAGAGATATTTTACTCATTTGTCCTTCCCTAGAGACAGTTCTTCCAAAGGCATATACTGGAGGCTTCTCAGTATCAGAAATGGTTGTGTCTTCATTTGTTGGATTGATATCTCGACCCAGTGAAGCAAAGGTAAATCAAAGAAGGCAAGAAAGATACAGCTTAAATACTTCCAAATGTGAAGATGTAGAAGACAGGCATGACAGTTTCATGGTACACAGCACCATTTATCTAGATTTTCTGAAAGCCTTTGATAAAGTGTGCCTGACAGGCTGCTGCTAAAGAGAGAAGCAGCAGGATCCAACTTAAAACACAGCAATCGATAAAAAAAGTGAAGGCAGAAAATATTCAGGTTTTGTCAACAAAGAGCACAGGAAAATGATTTTAAGGCACTTGCACAAGGCTCACATATACAACAGCCAGAACCAATGCCAGAATGTAGAGTGAAGAAAAACACTGATGACTCAATCTGCGTAATATGACACAAATGCCATCCTTAGGAACAGAAATCATTAACTGCTAAACCTGTAAAAAAAAAAAAAGCCAGCTTAAAATTCTAGGTCACTTAACCTAAAGATCTCATTGCTAGCCATGTATTCCAAGGAAGTTAAAGAAATTAAAAAAAAATAAAAATAACTCCCATATATTCCAAAATATAGTACTTTTCATGAAAGCAAATGACTGGCAACAAGGTAGGTTCACATCAACTGGGGAATGGCTCACGAAATTATGGCACATTAATATAATGGAATATTACTGTACCATCAGAAATATCCAACAAGCATTTCAACCAACAAGAACTTATTAAGCTCCCACTCTGTGTCAGGCACCGGACTGAGTACTGGCGGTACAAAGAACGGTGGGAGACAGCACCATGAGAGCTCGGTCTGACGGACGGAGGAATTAATGTGTAAGAACACAGAAAAGCCGTCGGAGACGCAAAGTGCGGCAGTCAAGATAAGAGTAATAATATACGCAGTGACCACAACAACAAGAACAAATAAAATTGAGAGGGATGTTGTGTAATTGTGGCCAACCTCGGTGAAGAAGAGAAGCGAAGGCACTGCCTCCATTTGGCACAAATACTGCATGTAACACTTGACTTAGTCGAAGCTTCAATTCATTTTACTGAACTTTCTTTTTTCCTTTTTCTCATTTAATTCTTTATTATAAGGGAGGAGGGAAGAATAAGTATTTATTTATTGTTTTAGTTTATTTATTTTTAGTTTTCAACATTCATTTGCATAAGTTTTAAATTTTCTCCCCCTCCCTTCTCTTTCCCCCAAGACTACCGGTAATCTGATATAGGTTTTACATATACATTCCTATTAAACATATTTTCACGTTAGTCATGTTGTATAGAAGAATTAGAATGTAAGGGAGAAGCCATGAGAAAGAAAAAACAAAACGAAACAAAACAAAACGAAAAAGAAAACGTTCTGCTTTGCTCTGCATTCAGACTCCATAGCTCTTTCTCTGGGTGTGGATGGCCTTTTGCAATTGTTTTAGGTCCCTGCATTGCTGAGAAGGTCTAAGTCTATCAAAGTCAGTCATCGTACAAAGTGGCTGTTACTGTGTGCAATGTTCTCCTGGTCCTATTCACTTCACAAAGCATCAGTTCATATAAGTCTTTCCAGGTTTTTCTGAAATCCATCTGTTCATCACTTCTTACTGCACAGTAGTGGAATAAGTAGTTATGAGGTACTTATTAAGTACTGTGTGCCAAGCACTGTAATAAGTACTTTAAATATTATCTCCTTTTTCCCAAATATTATCTCACCTCCTTCTTTAACTCTGGTGGGAGAGATCCAGAGATACTGGCAAATGAAATGATGTAGAAGTAAAAGAAAGCAATAAAAACAAAAAATTCTAGTGCTAAGTATGGTGCTGCCGTGTGGCTAAAAATGGGTAACTTCTGTTAATGCTAGGACAGTCACAGATTTGAAGAGAAACATGGCAACATTGACCTTGAAAGACTTTTTTTTAATGACTAACAACAAAAGTGCAGTTGGTGGTCTTTGGGAATAAGTACATGAATCTTTTTCGGTGACAAAGGATACTAGTTTTAGGAGAACTTGAATTGGCTATGGAATGAGAATGGTGATGCATTCTTGTGAGGTCTCTAAAATTAATCTCAAAGATCTTCCTACTGGCAGGATGGTTCAGATTTTCATCTAGGACTACCCTGAGGGCCCCAGTCAGAACTAGAACTCAGAAGGACTCTATTTTCCTCTTTTCCTCCAATATTCCTATCAATGCTACCATCTCCTTGGCCCCTACCAGCCAGACACTGAGCCCATATCGCTATCCCTTTCAGAGGGAACTCATTGCCCCCTCTCTGCTCTGAGTCTTGGATCTCTTCTCTCCCTTGTTTAGCAGCAGTAGGTAGCTCTTATGGGGCAGATACCCCACTGTACCCTTAAGAACTCCCGGTCTTTTCATCAGCCCTGCAGCTGAACTCTCCTACATGTATCCTCTTCCCTAATAAGAATGTAAAGTCTTTGAGAGCAACAACTTTCTCCTTTTTCAATTGCTATTACACATGGCAAGGACTTCTAGTTCAACTCTTTCATTTAATATAGGAGGAAACTGTGACCCAGGTGGGTGAAGTCACTCTCCCAAGGTCACGCAGGTAAGTGTTTGAAATAGGATTTGAACCTTCAGACTCTGACTCCAGAGCCAATACTCTTTTCAATATTCTGTGCTATAATACTAGTTGTGAGATGGACTTCACCTCTAAGCTTCATGTTCCTAATTTGTAAAAGGGGATACTACTACTATTATGATAGCTTATATTTACATTTTTTCGCTCATTTGACCCTCACAACCCCCTGGGAGGTAGGCACAGTTATTATAGATTAGGAAACTGAGGCAGACAGCAGCTATGGGATTTAGCTAGTAAGGCTGGATTCCAACTCAGGTCTTCTTCACTCAGGCCTGGCCCTCGCTGCTCCAATACTAACGACACTGTCTGCCTTATCGGTTATTGTGTGCAAGGTACTTTGTAAACCTTTGGATGCATCAGTAATGATTACCATCATCACTCTCCCCCTCCTCCTCATCTTCATCATCACCCCAAAGGTCACCAATAGGATGCCAGGACTCAGCAGACTGCAAATAAACGAATAACCCTACCTGTCCCTAACCTGAATAACTTCTCCCACATTCGTGGCATTTTGGCAATCCTATGATTATCGGAACAAGTGGTTTTCAAACAATCAACATGGGCAGACATATACTTTCTTCTCAATAAAGACCATCCATTGAGGATAGTCAGGGCTTTGGGACCATGGTAATGAGGAGACTTTCAGCTTTCTGTAAGTCAGAGCTATAGGTGTTTTTATAACCCTTCAAGATTATAATTAGGAGAAATGTGGTAAAGCTTCAATTAATAAGATTAAAGAAAAATCCACTTCATACCAACCATATTTATAAATGTGCCAAAATCCAGTTATCTAATGGAGTCTTCAGCCTCACTTTTTTCCTTTTAAATCAACCCTGCACAGAAGTACTTTGGTTTTCATGCACATTTGGGACAATATAAAGTATATGCTAAAAGAATGAAATTTAATTAAAACAGAAACTTTTTTTTACCCTTTTTTCAGGCTTTTGTTTCATCAGCATTGATTTTCTTCTTGGCCAGATTTATCCGTTTAAATTCTGGCAGATTGTTTATGGTAGGCAATTTGGTGCACTCACATATGTTTTAATAAACACATGGAATAACTTACCAAGACAAGTGATGAAACAAAGAGTAAAAAGAGGTTCATAGGAATTTTAAGAGGGAAACAATTGAAAGATCTAATCACAGAATCAAAAGTAAACTGGGTACACTGATTCTACCTTTTCCTAAAAACCAGTCATGTATCATAGAGTAGAAATTAGGTTAAAGGTTTTAAAGTATTTGGCTCCCTTACTAAAGAGTTTAATAGGGGAATTGCAGAGATACATAATTCATAACTTTGTGTATGCCCATATTTAGAGAAACCCATTTAAATATCTTAGGAATATTCACCCATAACTAATTACTAAACAGAGTTCATTCTAATCAGTTTTCAATAATATAATCCAAATTTAAAATGATCTCCATATGTAATTTACTATAGTTTAGTGCTCTGTCAGCCTAAGCCTTGAGGCACAAAGCTATCACAATAATATGTTTGGGCTTCTAGCCACCAAAATGGGAACTTGAAGAAAAAAAAGATTTTGCGTAATGCTTTCAAATGGTCTTTAGAGTACAATAAAAAAAAAAGAGCAAAGGAAAGAAAAACCTTTGTTCTGAAACTCTGAATAAAGCCTCAATATCTATGTAACCCAAGTATCACACTCCAACCTCTGACTGATAGCTTGAACTCATTTGAGGGATCTCTCTCTAATAAAAATCATGATAGGTCACTTTTCTCTCTACCCATATTTCCCCTTTAGGACATCAGAATCTACCTTGTTTCTCTCAAAGGACTCTCAGCCCCCTGCAAGCGAAAGGACTAAAAAAAAAATTATCAACCACAGAATGGGTTTATTGAAGGCAGTAAAGAACAGATAAGGGAATAGTACCCAAGTCCCTTTAGAGAGGCAGTGGTGATCCCACTCTTTTCAGGTGAGCTCTCTTCTGTTGTCCCAAGAAGTTTGGTGACTCTCCCACAAAAATTCACAGATTCAAACACTTCCTTGGTCTTTTGGCTACATGTCTCAGCATCCTCCCATATCTCCTGTAGTACTTTTCATGGTGCCATCTCTCATGATGGGCCCCAGCTCGGCCCTGGGACCTCTGAACCCTGCCCCAGCAGCATGTTTACCTCCAAATTCCTTAAGGCTCCTCTATCTGGAAACCTCACATTTCTCTTCCTATTGTCCACACAGATTTTTCTCTTCCATTCCATGTGGAGGAAGGGAAGAAGCCACTAGAACCCCATTCAGAGCTACTTGAGTTGTCTTAGTGCATGTGCAGTATATTTAATTTTTATGTTACCTTGAAAAAGAAGACTTTAAAAAAATTTGTTTTGGGGGGAGGATAAGTATAGACAAATTATATCAGAAAGCTGTTACCTTGGATACCATTGGATCAGAAGGCTGCCCAAATTAAAATTTTTTGCACTATTTATAGAGAATGGTTTTAAAAATGATCAATCAATCACAAGCATTTATTAAGCACTACTCTAGATGTTGGGTCTAAAAAGATGAAATGAAACAACCTCTGCTCCCAAGACATTTATAATAATGACTAATGAATGTCAACAGATGTTGAACACAGAGTATATAATTTCAACATTGCCACCTATGAATTACATTTAAAAAATCATAACAATTATCAAGACCTAGCTAAGTACTTGATAACCAGAATGACATAAATCAACCAGCATTAAGTGCCTATTATATGCCAGGCACTATACTAAGCATTCCGGATTTTAAAAAAAGAGTTAAAAAAACCAATCCCTGCCCTCAATGAGCTCATAATCTAAAGGTGAATAAAGAATTTGCCCAAATATATTCCTCTAGGTGGAGGCGGCATGGTGAAATGAATAGAATTCTGGCCTCAGAGTGAGCAAGACCAGCCTCTGACACATATGAGCTCCAAGACCCTGGGCAAATCATTTAACTTCTCAGTTCCCCAGCCACCTCTCCAAGATTAGATGTTTCAGAACAGTTATTCACTGGCATTTTCAATCAAAAGAAAAGCTAGTGGATAAAGAATGGCCATTTTTAAAACTATCATATATATTTGGATGAATACCCACTGAGTTGATTAATGGAAATGTTTTGGTAAAATGTTTCAGAAAGACCATAATGTAGATCTAGAATTAAATAGATTGGGTTGCATTTGGGATATTTCACAGCTCTTAAATAAAGAAATGAAGCTATTTACTAGAGAAAAATTGACCCAAATTTCTCGCATAAAAGTTCGATATTCAAGATACATAGGGATTTGACACAAATAGGATAAAGAAGTTTTTTTCCCCCAACAGCTAAGTGGTCAAAGAGTATGAGCACTTTTCAAAAGAAAAATTGCAAACTCTCAACAATTGTGGGAAAGGTTGCTCCAAATCACTAACAGTAAGAGAAATACATTTTAAAAATAACTCTGAGATATCACTCTACACTCATCACTGCGGAGAGAGGCAAACTAATACACCACTGGTAGAGCTGTAAATTGATCAAACCATTTTGCAAAACAATTTTACATAGCAAGAAAAGTCACTAAACTCCCTACCCTTCTTCTCAAGGATCCCCTTATTAGATGTATACTCAAAGGAAGACAAAGAAAATAACCCCATATGTAAAAAATATGTATTTATAGCAATGGTAGCAAAAAACTGGGAACAAAATGGGTAACTATGAATTGGTTAATATTATGGTACATGAAAGTAATTAAATATTGCTCAATAACAAATGAAAACTATGGGAAGTTCAGAAAAAATATGGAAGATTTGTATGGACTGGTACAGCTTAAGTAGGAAGTCCCGGGGAAATAAACAAATAATGACTACAATAATGTAAATGAGGAGAGAACTCAAAGGAAACAATTGAAGTCCAAGGAATGGCAACAGCCAATTTTGATTCGAGAGAGCAGGTAATGATACCTATGTCTCTTCCTCCTAACAGAGAGCTGAGTAGGAAGTATAGCATAGGGTTGTCAGGCATGGTCTTTATGGATTTTGCTTTAACTTTTTTCTGTTAGGAGGAAGAATAAAAGGGGAAGGGAGAAATGCATTTCCCAAAATGACTGTGATGTAAAAATTAAAGGCATACAAAAAAATTAAAAAGAAATTGCATGCCTCTTTCAAAAATCCCAAGCCAGTCCCTTTAAGTGACGCTAAGTGCTAGGTATGAAAAACATTCACAGAGGATGAGACGTGGAAAAAGCTGATACAGATTGACTGTAAAGAAGTGGAGGTAGAGAGGTGAATGGTATGAAACAGGTTTGGCAAGGTGGGTTCAAGTTAGGCTCTGGAATACTCTAAATGTTGGGCTGTAATTTTATCCTGAATGCAGTTGACAGCACCAAAGTTTCACATCTGAGTAACTTAGTTCAGCGCTACGTCCTGAGAAGACTATTTTGGCATTGGTGTGTACTATGGATTATAGTTGAAGATCAGTTAGAAAGCAACCACCACAGTTTCAAAGATAAGAAAAGTTTTAGAGCTGGAAGGGATCTGAGGGGCCATGGAATCCTTTCCACCCTCTACTTCTAGCTGAGGAATTTAATACCAATTCATGCATTATTTAGGATTAAATTGTTTAGTTTCCAATGAATTTTTATTGCAGTATGATCAGTAAAAGACGCAGTTAATATTTCTGCTTTTATGTACTTCTTTGGGAGGTTTTAATGCCCATACATGGTCAGTTTTTGTGAAAGTTTCACATACATTTGAGAAATAGATATGCTCCTTTCTATTCCTCTTCAATATTCTCCAAAGATCTATATATCTAACATTTCTAAAATTCTATTCAGGTCCTTAACTTCTTTCTTGTTAACTTCTAGGTTAGATTTATATGGGTCTGAGAAGAGCAAACTGAGGTCTTACAGTATTACACTTTCACTGTGTATTTTTTTTCTGTAACTCATTTATCTCCTCCTTTAAGGATTTAGATGCTATGCCATTTGGTGCATATAAGTGCAGTATAAATATTAATTCATTGTCTACAGTATATTTTAGCAAAATGTAGTTTCCCTGTTTATCTCTTTTAATTAGAATTATTTTTGCTTCTGCTTTGTCACAGATCATGATTAACCCTTCCTTTTTTTTTTCCTTTACTTCAGCTGAAGCATTCTGCTCCAGGCCCTTATTTAAACTCTGTATGTATCTTTCTGTTTTAGCAGTGCTTCTTGTAAACGACAAATTGTTGGATTGTGATTTCTATTCCATTTTGCTTTCCTCTTTTGTGAGTTCATCTCATTCACCTTCAGTTACAACTTCTGTATATTTCCCTTCATCTACTATTTTATGTCTTTCCTTCTCTTTTTATCTACTCCTTCTTTAAGAGTCTATTTTGCTTCTGACTTATACCTCTAGAAATATGCTCCCCCTCATATTCCTCACTTCTTTCCCTCCTATTTCCTTGTTGCGTATTTCTGTGCCCAACTGTGTGTATATATGTACATTCTTCCCTTCTTTAAGCAGTTCAGATGAGAGTGAGGTTTAAGTGTTGCTTGTTCCTTTCCACTGCTCTCTCCTTGTTGTAAGTCTTTTTGTGTGAGATCCAAATGTGCACCACAATTATATAAGATAATTTTCCCCATTCTTCCTCTCTCTTCTCTTAGAATATTCCTCTGTCACCCTTTCCATTCATTACATGAGATCATCAAAAGAGAACAAAATCATTCCCAGTTCCTCTGTCTAATTAGCCTGCCTCTCTTACCCTTGATAACAAAGTTCTGAGAGGCTACATGTCTTATCTCCCCATGTAAAGATATAAACAGTTTAACCTTGTTTAGACTCTTATGACTACTCATTATTATTTACCATTTTTATGCTTCTATTGACTCCTGTATTTATATATTGAATTTTCTGCTCATTTGTGGTCTTTTCATCAGGAATGTTTGGAAGTCTTCTAATTTGTTAAAAATTCATTTCTCCGAGTATTATACTGTTTATCTGGGTAGATTGTTCCTTTGCCTTCTGTAAAATCAAATTACGAGCTCTCTGGTCCTTTATGGTGGTAGCTGCTAGATCCTGTGTGATCCTGACTCTGGTACCTATGTACTTGAAATGTTTCTGACTTGATTATAGTGCTTTTTCCCTTCACCTAGTAGTTCTAGATTTTAGCTTTAATATTTCTAGGTATTTTCACTTTGAGATTTCTTTCAGAAGAATTCTGGGAAATTCTTTCAATTTCTAATTTGCCCATTGGTTCTAAGAGATCTAGGCACACTTATTTTATGATTTCTTGAAATATGATGCCTGGGTTCTTTTTAGAGTTGTTGTTTATGGTCTTCAGGTACCCCAGTGATTCTTAGTTTATCTCTCCTTGATCTGTTTTCAAGTCTGTTGAGTTTTTTTTATGAGATACTTCACATTTTCTTCTGTTTTTCAGTCTTTTGAATTTCTTATTTCCTGCTGTCTCATGGAGTCACTAACTCTCATTTCTATTCTAATTTTAAAGAAGTTATTTTCTTTGGTAAGGTTTTATACCTATTCTTTTCAAGCTGCTAATTCTCTTCATATTTTCCTTCTTGCTTCTTTTACCATTTTTTCCCTGTACCACTCTTATTTGATTTTCTTAAAATAATTTTTGGTTTTTAATTTTTTTAACTCTTGCATTGTCTCTTCCTCTTCTAGGAATTCTTGTTCAACTTATATGCAAACTGAATTTTTTTTTTGAAGCTTTGCTTGTAAATGTTTTGAAGTCATTCTTTTCTTCTGGGTTTTTTGTCTTGAGCTTTCCCATGACCATATGTAATGCCAATGTGATACCCATAGTAGTTGCTATGAATATGCATATGTATTTCCAAGGTAGATTTGCAAAACATAATAAACTCTCTTCCTCAAAGACAAAACCAAAATATTTATTTAGAACATCACTATTAGGATACCAAGAGGTAAGATTTAGCAAGGTACTTATGACCAATCCAAAGAGCACCAACATCGTAAGCATTCTTTCACCTAGGCCTCCCCACAAGCAATTCCCCTAAGCAAGTTCTTCCCTCTACTCTTTTTTCATTGGGCAAGCTGCTCCCACAATGTGATTCAGGCTCCATGTGTGACTTGGACAGAACTCAAAGGAGGTCACATAGGCTTATTAATGGACAGGGAAGATCTTCCTATTCCATTAACATTATACCATAATAACTTTATGGAAGATTTTTCTGTTTGCACATTCTTCCAGCTTATTTCTTGACTTTGGATTTTATGTTAGTGTTGGGGCCCTGCACACTTCTTGGGTGAGGGATGAGAGAGGTCTGATATGAGCTGTTTCCTCTTACATTCTTCTGCTGCTGGGGTTCTACAAGTTTTCATTGATCGTAAAGTAGTGTGATATGAGAGGAGATATATACACTGCTCTCCTGATCTGTGTTCTACAAGTTCCTGACCCGGATGTGGTTATGACTGTTTGTCCTTGATTAAGAATTTCAGTAGACTGATATTGGACTCAGCCACTGTTAGCCCACTAAGAGGCTATGAAGCTTCAGAATAAATGAATTGCAAGCTCCATTTGATCTAGGATGCTACACTCTTTCCTGGGATCAGAGTCACACAGCTCTTATATACTTCCAAAGCTTGTTTATAACTAGGGTCAATGGCCTACTCAACTTACTCTTGACTACTTCTCTGTCATGGATCTATGACCTGGAACTGGGTGGTGGGCAACAGAACTACCAGATGGCACTTGTTGCTATGACTTGTGCTTTTTCAGGAATTTCCTGGGATTTCCTTCTGCCTCAATGCTTCCTGCTCTGGTGTAGTTCCTTCAGTCCCTGGGTATTGAAATGCTCTGCACTACAGAGGCTACTGGCTAGAGCCTGTCCCTGGTGTCCACAGACTTCTCCATCTGTCTCTCTAAGCTGCCATTTCCTGGAAAAATGACTCACTGTGATTTTTCCTTGGCTCTCCTGATCAGAATCTGTATATTTTCTAGATCTTTGTCAATAAGGTGTATGTTGGGCAAGCTAGATACTAATGCTTCCTCTCCCCCATCTTGACCACATTTTCCTCATTTCCAATGCAAGAAAAAAAAGTTGTTCAGACATAAACTTGTGATTTCATGCACTATGTGAACACCAGCACTGTTGTCACAAGAAACAATGAAGTGTGGAAACCAGAAGCCTTTGATCTTAAACATAGATATGCTCATGTTGTCTCCCCCATTAGAATGGAAACTTCTTGAAGGCAGGGATTATTAGTGTTACTGTTACTGTTGCTATTTGTCACTGTATCTTTATTGTCTAAGTACAATTCCTGGCACACAGTAGTTGTAGGTGATAAATGACTGCTGACTAATTAAAGATATCTATAGTTGATACTCACAATAAATGAATTTGAAACATTCTAAAACACTTATGATATGACACACGACCTCTGGGTAAAGAAAAAAGCGAATGAAGTGGCAGGGTATCTGTACTGGTATTGCTCTTGCTACATTCTCTTCTCATGGAATTGTGCAGCAGTCTCTTGGCATTTCCCTTTACATACTTCTGGGGTCATAGTGAAATTAAGTTTGGTTCTCATTTACCTCATACCAGCAGTTTGGTTGGTTTGCAGCTGCAGAACTGCTGGGGCCCTTTTTATTTAATTTGGCATCCCTTCCTGAGCAGTACTAAGACCCACTGTGATGACTCCACTGGGCTTCACAATAATTCCAAGGCTGGATTGGTAAAGTTTGCTGTAGAGATGCCCAGGTAGATCTGCAAAGGGGAGGAATGGGCTCACAATAAAAGCATTCTCACCCAAGTTAATGCCTCGACCATTGACTCCTTAACTACCCCCAATCCATATTAACATAATTTTTAAAAAATCTCAACATAGACCTGATATGGTGGCATGACTGACATTGATGGTAGGAATGACGACTGGGAATATTAGATAATGTTCAAATTTGGTGTAAGTGGGGAAGAAGAGGTTGAGATTTCTTTTTCTTTTCTCTTCATATTTTTTTTCTGAAAGATACTTGGCCAAGATCCATTGTCAGAGTGTAAAACCTGCAAAATGGCAATTAAATTCCCATTTTGTGAATTCTAATTTTACATCCAAAATAGGAAACAGCTAGAACTATTTTACTCTCCAGTTTTTCAACTGTTTTAATGATCATCTTCTATGCAGGAATCAGGTATTTTAGCTTAGGCAGAAAGACAATTTACTTGTGATGGAGACTGTTAGACATTGTAAGATAGCAATGATGTGAGGTTCAAGAATCTCTGACTTTTATGATTTTTACAATTGAATGTTTTATATGTTTGTTTTTTTCTGGCTATCTAATCTATAATTAGGAATAGTTTAAGTGTAATCTGGTAGAATTTATGATTTTTGTGTGTCCCTCAAACAGAGTTTCTAGTGTTCTGCCAGAGTAACTTTGTTAGAGAAAGGTGATGATGTTCTCTTTCAAACGGTGTATCCTTTGGGGGAGGACTGTTAGGAGACACAGCAATTAAAGAGACCTTAAGAGATCACGGAGCATAACCCTTTCATTTTACAAACAAGAACACTGAGATATTCAATACAGATTGAGAGATCTGCCCAGGATCATACAGGTAGGATAGCACAACTGGCATTTGACACAGGCTGTTTAACACAGATCCACCTCACTTTCTACTATACAGTGCTGCATTTGAATACACAGAAGGCATCTATATTGAGTGTGGAGGAATGATACAGCATGTACGCTCCACTCATAACAGACTCTCTTTATAATGAGAGTGATGACCTTGGAGTTGGGAGGTTAGCTGGGTATAAGCAAAGGTAAATTAGTCATGCAAGAAAGTAAGCAATCAACAAGCATTTAAGTGCTACCTAGCACCAGGTACCTTGTTGGGTAATGGAGATTCAAAGATAAAAATAGTCCCTGTCTTAAGATGCTTGTTTGGGGAAACAGAATTTATTTACTTGTGTGTTGGGATGTAGGCAACTAGATGGGCAGTAGATGTGAAATCAGGAAGTCCTGATGTGCCTTGGTCACTTACTAGCAGTCTGACCCTGGGCAGATCACTTCACCGCTGTCTGCTTCAGTCTCCTCATCTATAAAATGAGACTAGTAATAGCACCTACTAATAACTTCTAGGGTTGTTGTGAGGTTCAAATGAGATAATATTTGTCAAGTGCTTAGCACAGTGCATGGCACACAGTAGGGGCTTAACAAGTGCCTACTTCCTATCTTCATCATTTCCTAAGCTTGGCCTTCCTTAAGAGATGCCTAGGATTAGGCAGATTACAGTTGAGTTATACTTTATTCACACTACTGATAGATTGTACTCAGTTCTGTGAGATGTTGTTTAATAAACGGGACAGTGTCCAACCACTGGGATAGAGAAGGACTTTGAGTCCATGCCATATTAGGATCAGATGAAGAAATTTGAGGTATTTGGCCTGAATAAGAGAAAATTCACGGGGGCATAATTCATATCATCAAATATAGAGAGATTTCTTGTGGAAGAGAGGTTAGACTTCTTTTGCTTGGTCTTAGACAGCAGAAGTAGGAACAATGGATAGAGGCTGCACTGAGGGAAATTTAGGTTTGATATAAAGAATAATTTTCTAACATTTTGCACAAGGGATTCTTGTTCAGACATGGGTTAGGCTACATGAACTCTGCAGTTCTGTGATTCTGTGATGCCAGTCCCTTAGAACTCTAAAACCTTATATCTGAAGTATCATTTTATGATATCAAGTTATCAGAATGGTTTAGAAATATTTATATTTGCTTTTTAAACCTGTTGTTGTTGTTCATAGCCATGATTTATGTGATGCCAAGTCCTTGAAGGATCAAAACCCTTAACTATAAAGATGCTCCCATGGGAGGAAAAATGTAATGTGCTTTATGACAGTTCTAGGGCTATACTGTGGTAAAACATTAGGTCTGCTGCAGGTACAGCAATCCCATTATCTAAGCCAACTGTATGTAGCTCACCTCATTATTGAGGTTTTTTAAGGCATTATATCAAGTTACCAATAAACAAAGATTGTAACTGACGTGAGTGATGTGAATGTCTCCCACGTATAAGGCATTGGGCTGAAGACATATAGGTAAGGGACTACAATCTGGTTGAGCAGTTTCATTTCCAGGACATGTAGTTCTTCCTTTAGCTACTCTAGAGTCCCCCAGTCATTCTTATCTTGTTCCCCTCCTGATTTTTATTTCCATTTTTAGTCAGAAACATTGGTCATTGAAGCACCATTGGACATCCATCATTTAACCCCTTCCATTGTACCTATCCTTCAACTGCTGGTCAAAACTGTCACTCTCACAAGTGGCCTATATTCTATTTCTGTCACTGAATCATCCACTCACTATCATCTCCCTGCTTTCTCTTGCTCTTTAGCTATCTATGCCCTTTCTTTCAACCTTGCTGGCTCATGTTGCAATTTAATCTAAATTTTCTTCTAAAAAAAATTATGTATCTCTTTTACTTATTATTGGCTCCCTAAGCATATATTTACCTATAAAATAATGTTCTTTTACTATGTAGATATTAATACATCTAAACTCAGTTTATATTATAATTGCTCCAAGTCAAATTACATAGGCTTACATTCAAATCTTCATATTGTTTTGGAAAGCATGATTTTTGCTAGGACTTAAAATAGATAATACTCTTACCAGAAGGCTTAGAATCTAAGCAACTTGCCATTTTATAATCTATAGAACAATTTCTCTTGTTAGTCTTGGTCTATCTACCTGTCCCTAGTGTTCTGATCTATGTGTTATTTCAACAATCATGGAAAACCACCAAAGTATCATCATGTTACCTATTCAAGAGAGATGGTGATAAAATTATTTTCCTTTGTGTTAAACTCTAGGCTCTTGACTTAAATTTATGGATAATAAAATGTCAAATTCAAGGCTGTAGAGAGATATATCAAGTCGTAAGGATAGTATCTATGATAGTCCCATGGTCAGAAGGCTCCCACCTTGCAAACCCTTGAAAGAAAAACTTACTTATTTTCATTTCTACAGCTTGAAAAATGTTGACTACAAATTGCCACCTAGAAAGACTGGATAAAGAGATATTACAACTACTTTTGCTTAATTGCTAAATAATCCTACTGACAAGCACATGACTATTTTTACTTGATGAAGCCTACTTGGCTACTGCAGGAATTTCTGCAAGAAGAGATAGGAAGAGCTACCCCATTTAAAATAACTCTAGACAGTATAAAATACTTGCATTTAGGGTTACTTGCCAAAACAAACACAGGAACTATATAAATAAAGTTTAAAAAAATTTTTATACAAATAAAACCAGATTTAAATCATTGGAAAAATATTCATTTTTCATGGGTAGGCCAGGCTACTATAATAAAAATGACAATTTTACCTACACTAATTTATATATCTAATACCACCCCAATTAAATTACCAAAAATTATTTTACTGAATTAGAAAAAATAATAAAATTCATTTGGAAGGACAAAAAGTCAAGAATATAAAAGGAAATAATGAAAAAATATAAAAGAAGAAGGTTTAGTTGTACCAGATCTTAAACTATAAGGCAGTAATTATTAAAACTATCTGGTACTGGCTAAGAAATCAAAAATTAGGTCAATGGGACGGAGTAGACATACACTTTACAGCAGCAAATAAATATAATAACCTTGTATATGACAAATATAAAGACTTAAGTTTGGGGGATAAGGATACTATTTGGTAAAAAAAAAAATAGTTGGGAAAACTGAAATGTAGTATGGCAAAAATTTGGCATAGACCAATACCTTACACCATTTACCAAGACAAAGTCAAAATGGATACACGACCTAGATATAAAAAGATATGTTACAAGAAGATGTCAAGAACATGGAACATATATTACTTATAGATGGGCAAACACTTTATGAATAAACAAGAGATAGAGAACAGAGTAAGGTGTAAAATGGATAATTTTGATTAATTTTTTTTTTGCAAGTAAAACAAATGTAGCCAAGATCAGAAGAAAAGCAGAAAACTGAGGATAGGGAAAAAGTTTTATAGACAGTTTCTCAGATAAAGGTCTCATATCTCAAATATATAAAGAACTTGGTAAAATCTATAAGAATATATCATTCCCCAAATAATAAGTGGTCAAAGATGTGAACAGGCAGTTTTCCAATGAAGAAATCAAGACAATCTGCAGTTATATAAAAATGCTCTAAATCATTGTTGATTGGAGAAATGTAAATTTAAACAACTTTGAGATAATTATCTCATACCTATCAGATTAGTTAAAATGACTGAAGGGGGGAAAAAAAGCAACAAATGTGGATTGGGGGGTTGTGGATTCACTGTTGGAACTACAATGGAAATAAAATGAGGTTTGGATTAGCAAAAACCTCCAACAAGACATGCAAAAGTAAGGTTAGAGGTGGTGGTCGATTTCATGGGAAGCACCAGAAATGAGGTACTTTCTCTATGCTGCCTAGATGATGTCCTGGATTAACTTTATTCTTGTATTCTCTTATAGTATCAGTGGCAAAACATTCTTTCCACTCTCTTTCATTATAATGCTATATCTATTTCTGAATAAGAATATTGTATGAATAGGTTTCCTCTTCCTTTTCATAATGCCTTCAAAAAAAGAATTCTAGGAATAATACAGTAGGAGTTCTGATGCTTCCCATGTCTCTTGCCTATATCTACCTTTATGTCTCTTGCTTGTGTTTTACTAGTAATAATGCCTGTAAAGTACTTTAAAGTATACAAGGCATTTTAAGAATTACATAATTTATTTGGTCCTCTCTTAGTATCTACTATAGCATCGTTCATGCAGCAAATGAGTGATAAATGCTAATTATGTAAATGAATTTCATTGAATATTAGAGTTCAGAGTGCTTAGTCATCATCTTGTCTAACCCTTTCATTTTGAAAATTCAGCAACTGGGGGACTGAAAAACAAGTCCTATGAAGGGAAGTTAAAAGTTAATTATTTGGGCTGTTTCAGCTAAGAAATTTAATAATGCCTTTTCTTCAAGACCTTTTGTCTAAGGGATAAAGACTGGTTATTGTAGATAGTTATTGAAGCCAAAACAAATGAAAATGCATAAATACATGAATGAATGAATGAATGAATAATTGAAGAATTGTACAGTCAAGTTCAATTCTTAAACTGTATATAAAAACATCAAACTAAGACTAATACATTAATGACAAAAACATACATTAATGACAAAATATCCTGTTGCCAAAGGACTTTTTCCTAATGGGTCTGTGGTTGACTGGGGAAGAAAGTGGGCATTACAGATCTTTACTGGAATTCAGAATTGAGGTGGTAGGAAAGCAGCTACTGTGGCTATTCACAGAAAAGTCAGAAATACGGTGAGCCAAGAATCAAGAATGCTCTCACTCTCTGAATAATCCTGGTAAAGTAATTTTGTTTCCTTCTTTTGAAATACTGAAAGGTATTGCAAGTAAAAAGTATTCCATTATTTGTTGAAGGATTTGTTTTCTTCCAATAATAAATGGGGTTCAGGAAGTCTCATTTTAGCCAGCACTATAAGCAAACTGGTAAAGTTGTTAAGCTTCCTATCTCATTTCATGACTCGGGGGTTACAAAGGCTGAGAATATGAGTCCAGGACAGCTGTCCTTTTTGCCACCATGGAATAGATGGAAAGGGAATGTGAAAATCGAGCAGAAATCACAAAGAACTCAGCACGATGTGCTCAGAAGATTCACATCAAGGAAATTTTGGAAGATAGATGAACTAATGCAGAGCCAAGTGGGCAGAACAAGAGGAGTTACCCAAGAACTCATCACCTCAATAACATTCTCGGGAAAGGTAGAGGCACTTTGTGGAGCTGCAGAACAGACATCTTATTCTCCCCTTTGATCTCTGCTCTTTGGACAATGCACAAGGCTCCCAACAAGTCAGGCTAGACTTGGGCTTCCTTCCTTTTTTCAACTGCTAAATCCTCTTGACAATTGTCATCTTCTCTAAGAAATGGTATCACCACATGGAGCACCTCCTGCTGGGCCTCTGACACCAATTCAGAAACTCCCAACCTCTGGAACTCAGGTTACTATGAAGAGCTAAAAATGTCCATTTCTCAGGATCACCATTAAGTGGTCTCAGCTTAGGGAAAGAAGCCACAAAACAGAAGAGGTAGCCAGGGACTACAGGTCCAGTCTCATATAGTCTCATTGCCACAAACTGGAAGCCACCATGGCCACTGAGGATGGGGAAGTATGAGATGTTTTTTCCTCTTCTCCTTTGCTGGAAGTCCAAGGGAGGGCTGTCAGAGTCCCAAATCTACATACTTAAAGGTGAAAAGATAAAGAGATGAAGCCTTTGTTCTGTCCTTTTATATTCTACATAAGAGGGTAGCTTTTGAGGTCCAACAATGAGCCATCTTCAACCACAGCCAAAATGCAAGGTGAGAAACAAGGGGAGGATGAGCCTCCCCTCACTACCACCACTGCTGCTGGACCACATATCTATGCGTAGGGGCCAATGCACATGCTCAGCTCTGTGGGAAGTGCTTCTTCCATCCCAATCCTTCTATACCACTCCCTAAGTTCTGCCACTTTTGCTTCCTCAGTCTTTCTTGGGGGAATGGGGCAATCCATTTATTTCAGTTTCCTCGCCAAGTGAATCAGATCAACTTTATAGCCAATCAAGCTGACTGTAAGAAAACAAATTAAGGTTTAGAGGAGAATAGGTCTTAGGGCTGGCAGGGGTCTCAGAAATGATCTAGTCCACTTTACAGATGAAGAAACTGAACCTTGGTGAGAATGACTTCCTCAACATTACACAGGCAATAAGCAGCAAAGTCTACTTCTCTGACACCAAATCTAGACTTTCTACCATTTCACATCAACCTTTTCCATCCCTTTCCAATCCTCATCTCGGGACTTGAGTCAATGTGGTGACCACACTCTTGCTATCCAGTAATAAATGTTTTGCATTTTAGAGATAGTCATTACACCCAAGATGTCAACTTAGTTTTGTTTTCTATTTTAATCTAGAATCATGCAGTTTTAGAATCAGTAAAGGTCTTAGATATAAATCCAGGATTAAAAAAAATCATCTAGGCATTTTTGGATGAGGAAACTGAGGCACACAGAAATGAAGTGTAGTTCAAGGTCATATTAGTTAGCAGCAGAACTGGGGTCAGAGTTCGGAAGCAAAGGTCACCCATTCAGACAGCTGGGATCTTTTTTTTCCAACCTCTGAACTATCTTTCCTTCCTTTTCAGTCTTTCTTCTCTTCTTTGCCTTTCTTTTCTATCTTTCTTTGTTTTTTGCATATGTAGTTTATATCTATAAAAGTTACAGTAAATAGAGAGCTGGCTTCAAAGGCCAAGTTCTGCCTCTAGCACACATCAGCAGCTTGACCCTGGGAAAGTCATTTCACTTTTCAGTTCTCTAGGCCAGAAGGGTCAAAGATACCTATGGGCCACATCTTTGTGACTGTTACTGCTGCTGTTCAGTTGTCTAAGTCATGCCCAGCTTTTCATGACCCCAAGTTGGGCTCTTCTTGGCAAAGATGCTGGAATAGTTTGCCATTTCCTTCTCCAGCTCATTTTATAGATGAGGAAACTGAGGCAAACAGGATTAAGTGACTTGTCCAGTGAGGTCACACAGCTAGTAAGTGTCTGAGCCAAGATTTGAACTCAGGTCTTCCTGATCCCAGGTCCCGTGCTCGACCTACTGTGCCACCTAGCTGCTCTACATTATCTAGGTTCTATTTTTTATTTATTTTGTTAGACATTTCCCAATTACATTTGCATCTGCTCCCCACTTGGGACTGTTGCTGCCAATAGCCAGTCATAGGCTCCCTCTGCTCTAGACAGCTCTCAGATGCTGGCCTGTTAGGGGAGAGGGATTTTGCTCACCTGGGACCTCCCTATGTGAATGAAATCACAGGCTCAGTCCTTATCCCTATGCCACTCCTCCTGCTAATGAAGGCTTTTCAAAGTTATAAATAACTTCAATGCTGAGACCAGAGGATAAAGCTGATCTCAAACTCTTACAACTGTGTGACCCCGGGCAAGTCACTTCACTTTGGCTGCCTCAGTTTTCTCATCTGTAAAATGATCTGGAGAAAGAAAAGGCAAATCACTCCAGTGTCTTTGCCAAGAAAGTTCCAAATGGATCAGACACAACTGAAAAGAAACTGAACACACACACATATACACACACTCACATATACACACACCAGAGGAAAACAGAGAAAGAAAAAGAACAGATTAGCCCACCAATATTTTCAACAGTCCTGTCATGGGTGAGGTATCATGGTTTGGTGTCATAGGCTATGGGAAGTAGCTGAAAAGTAACTCCCTGACATCAAGGATGTTACAGACTAATGGGGGAGGGGGAAGAAAAGTTAAACAGAAAGAGAAAGAGACTCAAAGATGACTTACTCCAGCTCCTCCTGATCATGCTGTGACTCAATAACAGCCAAAGGCAACAAAACCAGGAGTGCCACCAGAAAGTACATGATTCATTGCCAGATAAGTGGTCTGGCCTGAGACATCCAACCTCAGGGGCATGGGGCTGCTTCCCACCCTCCCAGGTATACCACAGAACTTCTCTGTTCCTCTGAAAATGAAATCTGATTTACAAGTCCTTGTGAAAAGATGCCAAGACTCGGGTTGTAGCAATGCCGTTAGACAGTGCTCTAAAGTTAGATAGCATGAGCACCCCTAAGATAGGCTGTACGGGCTTGGAGTTCAGAGAAGGGAAAAAATAACAAGTGGCCTTCTTCGTCCGGAAATCCTTTGAGTTAGGAGCTGAGCCAAGCATATGAGATTTAAATACAGAGAAAAATCAAGAATTAAACCAATCTGGAGAAACTTGAAAACTCTTCACCAGTAGGGAGCTTGTTAATTCTTCCTTTTGGAGCTTTCTGGTTTTTTCATTGTGTCCAGGTCAACTTCTATTTACATGGTCTCAAAAAAGTCATATATTGTTACTGATTATATTGTCCTGGGTGTGGCATTTTTAAAAAATCGTTCTTCGAGAGAGATCCAAGCTTGTTTTTTATGGGCAGTAGGAAGGGAGAATGATTTTAAAAGGCTTACTGTGCATGCCATTCCAATCCTTGGGTAATGACTGCATGTCATAAATAGGATATGGCATTTCAGAATGTCCTTAAAGCTATTTCCTTTTGTTCACCTAATTTAATTTACCACATACATGCTCCTAGAAAAGGGGGTTCCGAGTTGCTGACTCCGCATTTCCTGAAAAAAATCAACACTTTTCCTTTAAACATGTCTCAAAGAAATTCCAGCTGGCAGTCTGCTGCTGGCTCCCCCAAATTCTACCTCTGTCAAAATTCTGCCATGGCAGGTGTGAGAAAGAATAGATGAAGAACTTGGGTGAATACCACATCTGTTTTTTGAAAAGGGGAACAGAAGCGGCACAGAAGGAAGTAAAAGAGATAATTGCTGGCTTGAACTACAATACATTTTACTTGTGGGCAAGGGGCCAGCTTACACCAGGCAGAATATGCAGGCCTATCTTATTGGAATTCAGGGGTGGGCCTCCATTCTTGTCCGGAGACAGCTGTAAACCAGCCGCCCATAGCATCGCAATCAGGCACTGAGTTTTGTCAAGGAATGCTGATATGTACAGAAGCAGCTTTGCCTGCTTCAACTGCACCCCTGCCTAGCAAAATGACAGTCAATCTCGGATTCCAGATGACATGAACTGGATAAAAACTTAAAACAAATGGTGACCTTTCAAAAGATTAATTTGTTTACCAACAAAAATGTTCCGTCTTTGTCATCTGAGATGAGGGTGACCTTCACATTCCCATATCTGGGCTGAAAGGACGCTGACTATAGTCATCTGTTAACTTAACTCCATTCTCAGCAATTATTCCCTTTTTTATTTTTAGTGACAAGAAGGCTTTATTAATTCACTGTTCTTCTTGTTATGGTTTATAAATGCAACAAGCTCATTCTGAATTACTGCTGTGTAACATCAATTTGTTTAAATCTAATTCTGCTACCGTTGCCAAATTATGTTGTGACTGTAATTGTAGCCATATGCATGGGCTTAAAACACAATCATGTTTTGAAACGCCCCCATTCCTTCCCGCCTCTCTCCCCACTGCCCCTACACTCTTACTTCTGGTGCTTCTTCTAATCATTTGAAATTAACACAATTGCCTGCTTTATGTGACTTGATCATTTCGAAAATGAATGTGCTCTCCCTGATGGAGTGAGAGATCAGTAGACACCCCCTAAGTGAACCAGTAAAGAATGAAGCCATGATTTGTGAGGTGTAGTTGCCACCCAACTAAGTTAGTGAAAAACACAGCATAACATATGACTCATAAAAACTAGAAATCATAATAGTATTAAATTCAACCTCATGAATAAGTAAAAGATTCTAAGTTTACATTGCATTATATATTTATTTATTTGGAAAGTGGGACCAAAGGACTGGCATAATTCTACAGGAACTCATATCTTGCCAAAAAGAAAAATGCTTTTATGATTCTTTTCTAGGTCATAACAGTTATAATCAGAGTTATTTGTGCTGCAATTCAAAACAATGTTTTGTTTCCGCTGTTTTGCTCTGCATTCATAATCTTTCTTTTAAAATTCATGTTAACAGATACATGTTACAAGTCTTTTAAGGAACCTTTCTGCTTCCGGTGATAAATCAAAGTCAAGTTTTCTGTAGAGCTTTATTACTCGTCTTATATAACATCTAACTGGAGCTACGCTTGGTGGGAAAAAAATGAAAAGTATCAATTTTTCTTGTTCTCATACCAGCAAAGACACTTAGCCCAACACCTAGGCAAAACCACATATCTTAGAGGAGTCTTTACTTATTTATTTAAAATGATAAGACTGGCTTGAGAACCTGCACAAACCTACTTAATCTGAGACAGCATCTCTTTTCACTTTACCATTTGTCTAATAACTATATATATATATATATATATATATATATATATATATAGTTATACATATATATAGTATATACACACACGTGTGTGTGTGTGTGAGTTCACAGGTTACAAATTCTGAAGGCAATTTTATTTTATGGGTAGATTTAACTGTTTGAATGTGGATGTCATTCATTATCTCTTCACTTGTACAAAAATCCCAGATAAGATTAAAAGTCATGTCAGATAACCCTTCACAGGAACTTAACAAATTCCCAAATGTATTTTGGGGTACTGGATAGAAATGTGTACAAACTAATTTTTTCTGTCAGAAATATCCAAGAAAAGATTAAGCTTTGCAAGTCCTGTGAGTTTCACTTGAGAGTGGCTGAGCACATAGCCCTCAACAACCGCATGAGATTCCACCTCTGAACATTTTAGAGTGGTTCTAGAAAACCATTAGTCATGATGCTAGGTTTTTTCCCCCCTAATTAACTCTATATCACAGTGCTAGACAAATTTCCTCTTAGTTTGGGCAATTGCTTTCAAAAAGCAATTTTATACCTGGTAACTCACAACTGTTATCATTCACAGATGCCGTTTATGTTGTTTAAAACCAAATACCTGAAAATTTCTTTTTCAGCACAGAGCTTTCTGTACAATTCATCTGTTAACTGAAACACAACATGAAAACTATCTTTTTAAAAAAATTAATACTACTGAATGACTGAGTGACATGGAATGAAACTATTCCTCAGCTTATTAATAAACTGGTTAATTCAGTCAAATAATCCAGTGAGCAGTCATGTACACATAACCTAAAGGTGCTCTGAGGTGGATTTCATGGATCAGAGTCTATGGAAAATGAGAAGAACCTTTCTCATAGTGAATGGGTGCTTGATGTCTCCAGGTCACTGTGTTTACATATTCTCTTAGTTATTATATATCAGCAGTAGTGCCAATGGAAAAGGTTCTCCAAAGTTATTTGTAACTGAGACTTTTAAACATTCTCTAAATACACGTGCAATATCTGAGGTACCTATTTACTTTGGAAACTGTAATGAAGAACCTGACTAAGATTCTGGCTTACAATTCTGGATGCACAATTTCCAAATTCACCTACTGCCTCTTCATCTAGGTTCATAAAACCAAAGCAAAATATATTTAGGGACATTGGTCTTAAAATTTCATTACTCAGCTGGATGAAGTTTGAATGTGATACTGTGAATGTCTTGGGTTAGTAGTAAATTCTAAGCACCCAGATAATGAAGTAGTACTAACAACAAAGGGAAATGGATAGATGGGCACAGAGACAGAAGGAGAGGTGAAGAAAGGAGGGGAAAAGAAGGGAGAAGGACAGAGAAGAGAGAAGAGGTAAACGGCAGTTTGTTTACAATGGCTTTAGGCTCAGGAGCAGGGGATAAGATATTCACATTTAATTAAGAGATACTTCCATAAACTTATAAAGTCTCTGTCTAGCTTGACTTATAAAGGTCAGATTTCTGTGACTGACTGAACAGAAAGAATGCATATTTGTTCAAGATATGTCTAAAATAATTCACAATAGAATTTAAAGTTACATGACAGAAGAGATTTAAAGGCTCCCAAATTGCAAATTTGCAAGAATAATCTAAGAAGTCGTTTTGCTGGCAGGAGATTTTCTTCTTGTACAGCGCTAAAAAAAAATTACAACTTTCTATTTAGAAGAAAAAAAAGCAATCCGAGTTATTTCATTAACATATACAGCTGAGTACTTGATAGAAATTGGAGAAAGAAAATTTGGAGATATCACATATGGCTCAATAATATTTTTTTATAATCATGACAACTGGCTTATTTAGAAAGGTTGTGGAAATTAAGTTATTTAATGGTTATTCCAGTTCCCAATAATAAGAGGGCATTTTCTGTATGTCTCTCTGAGTGCATCAACTTCATTGGCATCTCTTTATTTTTGTCTCCAAATGTACAGTAGTAAGTAAAGAAACAACTCAGAAGGAGAGTCGTTTCTAAGTAATACATCATCATTTGCAAAGCTTGGAAAGAATATAAGATCCTTGAATGCTTTTCTCTAAACAAATTCTTTTGCATGTAGCCCCTTTCTAAGATGGTAGACATTAAATTAATAACACCTAGTTAAAACATATAAGATTAGTTCTTTACATCTGCCTATAATGAGATTTTAGAGTTTGTACATAATATACGTATTTACACTATTATATCTCATTTTATGCCATTATTCTTACTTTATTTTTCTAAATTCAAACCCATCACAGAAATAACATACTTAAGATTTTCTATTAATTCTCATACTTATTAAATTGCATCTTCCTCCCTCTAGTATTGCAGTATGCTTCTAAAAATATGTTATTTAGAAATGCCAGTAAACAAAATATATAAAGCTAAATTATCAGCAAATAAAATTTCTAATTTTCAATTTATGCTCAACCAATTTTAACAAACAAAATAAAACTATCTCGGTAATTATAGGCATGAGGAATTAAAAAGAAAGGATCAAAACCTTATTTGAAAAGAAGGCACATGACTTCTTCTATTATCAGTAATTTACTTTTTTAATTTAAAAAAAATAAAAAGAGGTCGTTAAGACAGCATATTACTTACACGTCCTGGTTTTCTCTTATTGACAAATGGCATACTGATTCCATAGGTCTGATTGACAGCAGCTCTGTGGTAGGCATGTTCAGGATCATGCATGATTTTAAAATGCAGCCCCGTCTTTAGCTGAAACAAAGAAACAATGAAACTTTCAGGTCATAATTCCATTTTCAAATTATATTTTTTGCAAGAATGAAGTTGCTCACCAATACGAAGCATCCTCAAAGTAATGTAAAGTCCTTTAAAATAGTAATTTTTAATGTTATGCTTAAAGGAAATAGGATTTTAGCTTGATCCTTTATTTAAGCTACTTATTAGTATGCTTTCTTTACTCAGAGATAAGAAACCTTTTTTTTCCCAAACCTTCCTTTATGTTTCTTTCTATATATACATAGAGATCTCACACATCATTTTTATTATCAAGAATAATGTGAGAAACCATTGAGCAGGAGGAGGGGACAAGAAATCCCAGTTTGAATTTATTTTAAGCTTTCCAGGTCAAGGAGTTTGTCACTGAAGCCTATACTACAGATAGACAGGTAGAGGGCTCTCTTGGTCTGTTAATGCAGCCACTTTCCTCTTGGGACAATTATAGGTAAAAAGCAGTTTAGACTTGGAAAATTCATTCTAACGGACTCTGCTGTCTTTTAAGAATCTCTGACTGATGTCAAATGACCAAAGATACTCATAACAGATGCTTTTGTTTTTGAAGGAGAAATTCTCTGTCATTCAAAACTATTCATTATGGTAACTTTGAGAAAGCATGAAAGTAAAGGGAGGCTTTGTTGTACAGTAGTAAAAGCCCTGGACTGAGGCATAAGATACTTGGACTTAAACCCAAACTTTGCCACTAGACAAGTATGCAACAGCAAGCAAATCACACCCCCCACACACACACTCAGGATCACATTTGTAAGATGGGATCATTGGACTAAGTGGTTTCAAAGGTCCTTTACAGCTCTGAAGTTCCAGATTCTGGGTTAAAATGAATAGAAAGCCTGGTATCTGAACTGTCAGTACTGGCTCCAGAAGGCCACCAAATCAGTTGTTTGAAATCCTGAAATCTACATAGGGGTTAACAACTGATGATTGCTTCTGGATATGTGATTGATCCAAGTTGACTGTTGAAAGGGACTAAAAAAAAACCTCCCAGATAATTTCATAATCTAGTTATTTCTATAATAAATAAATGACCTACATCTACACAGGCAAAGTGAAGGGGAAATGTGGTTAATTATCTGAAGAATTCATGCTGTATAGATGAACAATTTAGCTACATGAATCTTTGACCCTCTTCCTTTCTGTCTTTTTTTTCAGTAGTAATTTGTTTTTGTCAGATTTCCAGATAATTGTCTTAAGTTTCCCTTTTATTCTTCTTTTGTAGCAACCTAGGATCACAGATGAACATCTCGTTTCCTTTGCTTGAGGCACATACACCAATTGGCGCATACACCAGTGCCACACAATTCTAATGATTTTGCTTCTTTGTGTTAAATCAGACACACAGCATTATTTCACAGTATTTTCATGGAAGTTGAGTGCCTTTTATTGAAATTAATAAGTCAGCATAATTTTTTCCTTCTTAATTACACTTTTAAAATAATTTCCACACTATCAAGGATTGGGAAATTGCTAATATATATTATATTGACTGGATGTGGTTACTATAATGAGGATGCTCTTAAAACGTGGGTTGTGGATACAATTGATGGTAATGGCTTCATCTATCATGTCTAAGCTTTGTTAGAAACTTTTTAATTCCAGGATCATTGGCTCAATGGACTGTGTCAGTTTCCTTAGCTTCACCATGCTCCATCACCTTAGTGTGGCTACAGGATTGTCGTAGCAAGGAAATGATCAAATACATAATCATTATTAAAATTGGAATTAAAACACAGATGTTTTCTGACCCCCTCTTACAGCTGCACCGCAGTGGTCACTGCTCTTCTTCAAATGAAAATCAATGTACACCAAGAAAAGTGAACAGAAATGACATGCTAGCTAGTTCTTTCGGAAATTAATACCCAAACATTCATTCTCTTTTGGCACCAAAACTTACATGCAGGAAACGAATGTCTTATTCTTTTGATACTTTGATTTAAAACATCAAATTAAAAATTAAAGTGAATCTTAAATTTAAAATTTAAATTAAAAAAAGATAAATGTATTAGTTAATTTTATTGAAATTCACTAAAAAAGGATTTGAACCCTAAATTTACCCCCCACATATTAGTAGGCTTCAAAATAAGGTTTTACACAGTAATAGCAAAATTATAGATGAAAAGAAAAAATAATTGTTCTATTAAGTAAAGATATACTTTGGAGAAGTATCTTTTTTTTTTAAGTAAACAGTAAAATAAATCTGAGGAATCATTTTGGAGGAAGGATGTAGACGTCTCAGACCGATCACCAAAAGATGGCTATTTATTCCATCTATTGTAAGTCACTAAACAATCTAAACTTTATATTCTCTCCTTTTGATAGTAATTACAAGCAGATATATCAAATGTGACTCTCATTTAGACTTTGGTTTGTAAGAACAAAAGTTATTATCAAAGCCAATTACTGTTTTACCTACATGGCTGCACAGAAGCGGAGAGTTCAATTTTCATCTCATCAGTGATTTTGTGGTATTTATTTTATTACTATACCATGCAGCTATATAAGAAACGAATAGCGTATGCTATTAAACAAGGGTTTCAGTATAAGATGCTAAGGCTTCTTTGAGAAAAAATTTTGAATTAAAAACACTAGGCAGCTTCTAATGCCAACTCCCCAGACATCAGCAGGCTATAAAATGATACATATCTGAGAATCAGCTTCCACATAGAGTAATCAAAATGGAAAAGCTTCACAAAGTTGAGAAAGGCCACTTACCAACTTACAGCACAATCAGCACAATGCTGCTCTCAATAGCATTTGCTTCAAGTAAAGTTTTTTGAGTGGATAATGCTTAATGTGGTATTATCACGGGTTAATGTTATTTGCTGTTTAATTTTATAATGGGGGGGAAGCAATCTAAACATATTCACTCAGAGTAAAATATCACTGGCCGCTTGATTAGATCTAAAATGTGGTATAGTCACAAGAACTTGGGATTTGGAGTCACAAGACCTGAGTTCAAATCCCAGATAAGCTACTCCCTTATCTGTATGATGTTGGGCAAATTAGAGTTTACAGAGTTAATAAGTTGGGCTGGGGCTTATTAAATCTGTAACCTTGTGCAAGTCTCATTTGCAGAAAATCAGAGTGAGAAGAGACCTCAGAGACCATCTAGTTCAACTCACAGTTATCTAGTCACTTAACCTCTTGGACCCTCAATTTTCTCTTTGTAAAATGGGGTTGAGAAACTCTTGGTGGAGAAGACCAACTAGATCAGACCAAAATGATCCGTGCTGAAGGCACCACAATCTTGAAAGTATTAAGATTGTTTCTCAAGCTCTTTCAAAGTGAGCAAGAACCAAAAGGATGGAATAAATAATGGATAATAAGATAGCAGTCAAGGCAATGCTAATAACTACCAACTGTGACCCTACTTTTCCATCCTTATTAAATCTTTATGAAAATGATACCATACACACACACACACACACACACACACACACACACACACATACACACACACTGAGGATATTTCTGAGATGAGAAGGGAACAGGTAGACCTGAATGAATGATTCTCTACCATAGATCACATCTTTACAGGCACACAATTGACAGGAAAGCACAGAGAACACAAGGCGTCCCTGTGCTTACTGATTCTAGATTCCAATTGGGTCCACCAATGCTAACTGGCTTCTTCACCCTCAGAATTTTCTGAGGGCAATTGCTGCTTTCTTGAAAGATGTAAACAAAAACCTAACAGCTTATATCAGTCAACTACAGCTATCAAGTCTTTTTCTCAATGATGTCCTAAGACCATCATGTCCAAAGGAATGCTACCCACTTCCTCCCCCTGACCCCAGCAGCTCATTTCAACAGAAAGTATGCCAAAAAAATTGTATTTTTTTTATTTTTAAGGTAAATATTTATCGCATATTCAAACATAAAGGACATTATATTTGTTCATCAAACAACAAAAAACTAAAATTGTTTTCCTTTAAAATTAACAGCTAAATTTTACTCTAAAAATGAGATATAAAATCTCAGAATATTTTTGAGACATTAAGGTGTACCTGGAACACCCAGAAAGAACATTCTGTATGTGTACCTATCACTCTATCTCAGATACCTTAATTCTCTTGGTGATCAAATTTTTCTAGTCTGCCAACACGTTTACAAAACCCCTAGCAACAATTATTATCTTTGGCTTTGCAGCAGTGTTGCCCATGAAAGACCTGGGGGATCACCCCCACAGCTGAGTGGTGGGATGCTGCCTGCTGCTAGCTGAAGGGTTGGGGCTGAGGACACACCTCAAGTTGGCATTTTGATAATGGCTGTGTTTGACAACTATGTGACTCTTTTTGCACCAATATCCAATGTCTTGAAATCCTGAAATAACACAATATTCAGTACCCCCAACAAAGTAGCAGAAGGACTCAAGAAGACAGAAGATCAGCCCAGATAGTTACACTATAAATGCTCCTTTGATTTTTGAGAGTCTCTGCTTCTCCTGAATAAAAATAAGAATTAAAAAGTGAAAAAAATTTGACTATGGAGGTAGTTGGTCTCAGCCCTAAGTAGGGAGCTGTTCTCCCTAAAATATAACGCCACATATTGTAATGCAAATGAATCAAAGATTTTCCCCACCCATTTATGGACCTGCCCATTAAGGAAGTTTGATTAGGGGAGATTTGTAAGAAGGCCCACATCTTTTGTTAATGAGGCACTGGTTTTCAAGAGTTGTGACGTCCTCTGGCTCTGGAAAATGTATAAATACTCTGAGGTGAGGTTTTACTGTGAGACTTACTGATTGGAAGTGCTGGTTTGGCCAGATGAGACCCTGGGGAGCTACTAAGCAGTGCTGCTCCCATCCCCTTTGGAAAACCCAGATGCTGGTGCTTCTCCCTCTGGTAACTGTAGGTATGGTCAGACAGTGATCTGTCTGTTGATTTGTGATGTATGTGGTCAGGCAGGTGGAAGTCCTGTCTGTTGATCTTTATTTCTCTATATTTTCTCTGAAGTTCAGGGTGCTGATTTTCTTCCCCTGAACTACGTGAATGATATATGTGCTTGACTAAAATGACTGTTGACCCCTCAAAAGTTGCTTTCCTTTTAAAAATGCAGATCTAAGAACCTGTGATAGTAGGCTGTCTTGTGTATGTCAGGGTGCTTGCTTTTATACATGTATCTATCAATTTGTTTATTATACAAAAGCTTTTTAACTTGGCAGAGCAAACTGTAGCCTTAAAGGAATCTCTCATGAAGGTATAAAGATCATATAAGATTCTGATTAATGTGAATACAGAGAAAACTCTTTTCAATGACCCTCCGCTTATTGACATCAATTGAAGCATAATACAAAAAAAAAAAAAAAGGGTGTGAAAGGGAAGGCATCCACCACTATCATGGAGGCAAACGTGTCATGTGTACAGTTCAAATGGTAGGGGGATTCCTTACAGATGGTCCAAGCCTTGCCCTAGCCAGCTTCTTTCTCCCTGGCTATCTGCTCACTGTGCCACTTCCTCTACCCGCTATGCTTTCCAGCTCTAGAACCATAATCAAATCAGTTCTGCCATTGCTCTTGAAATGAAGTTCAAGTGCCTGCTACCACCTCCTCCTCCATCTAACCCAATCATGTGAGAGCCTTTCCCGTTCTTCTTCTCCCCTCTACCCTCCCATCACTATATTCCTCTTTCCCTCCCTCTCTAAGTCTTCTTTTAATTGGTGCTTTGGAATCATTCTCTTCCGGGTTTGTCTCGTGTATTTCCTGTCACCGTGATTGCTCTTTATGGTGAGGTTCTTTTTTTGTTTCATCATTACTCCAGCTTACTTCTTGACTCTGGACTTCCTGTTTTGTGCTTTTATAGTGTAACTATCTGGGCTGACCTTCTGTCTTCTTGAGTCCTTCTGCTACTTTGTTTGGGGTACTGAGTGTTGTGTTATTCCAGGATTTCAAGACAGCTCAGGCTTGGAGACTTGTAAGTTTTCAGTGCTCTCAACGTGATCCTATCTGGGGCAAGATCTGTTCATTCATTCAGCTTTCCTAGGTCTGAACTCTGCAAGTTCTTGTTCCCCTCACAGATTCCCAAAGTGGGCCATGCCACTCCCTGCGGAGCATGATTCAGTGGGGATAGTAGTAGTTTGAAATGATGCACATTTTACTATTAAAGGGTTACAGAAAATAGATCTGGAGAGGGGGCGCTGAGTAATTTTTTTAAAAGAGAATGGTAGGTCAAACAAATTTGGGAATCTCTTAACCTTGCTTGTCTCTGGTCAGAAGTTACAATAGATGACAGCTGTCCTCAGTCACCATCTGCCTGCTAGGGAGCTCTGCATGTGCAGAGACTCAGTTGCAAGTTCTCCTTGGATCTGAGACTTTCAGTCTTGGTTATTCTTCTTCAGGCTTTTAGTCTAACTTGGAGCTAGAGTTGAGTTCACTGGATTGAGTTCATGCTCTGCTTCTGGGGTCAAAACCACATGTTTGCTTCTTAACTTGTTCCTAGCACACAGCTACGGTCCACAGCCTGAGCTACCCTCTTCTACTATCCTTAGGTGCAAGTCCCCTCCTCAGTCTTCCCTAAATCTATAATCTGGAACTAGCTACAAGTTGGTATCCTCTCCCATAATCTGCACTAGGTCATGGACCTCTTGGGACCTCTTTGTGAGAAATGAGCCCAACTAACAAGCCCCTAACTGTGAGAAACATGCTCACCTTAAACAAAGAACAAAGAACAATACTTGTTCACGCTTGTTCCTGTGAAATCAGGAATGCTTTTATTAATTCTACATTCATTCCTTCCGAATGAATGGGTAGCTCCCAAGTAAGGCTACAGGAAGACTACAATTTGTTCCGACCAATCCAAGCCCCTTTATACTGTTCCGAATTTTGGAACCCCCACCATACCATACGCTGACCATGTGACTTCATGTTCTCCTTTCCCCCCAAACAGCTCATCAAGCCTGTTCACAAGTTTCTGTCCTTTAATCTGACTGTGCTAGGGGAGTTTTAAACCTGTGGAAACATAACAACTTCCTTGTTTCTCATATCTCCCTGCCCCTGTGCACAGCCTTAGTCCTCTTCCAGTCTCTAGGCACTGGAATGTTCCAGCCAGCTCACTCTTAGTCAGACTTTGTTCTAGTGTTTATAGTATAGACCTTTCTATCTCCCTAGTCCAACTTGTGCTGGAACAATGTCTCACTGTGATTTCTTTTTGGATTTTCCAGTAAGGATTCGGTCTGTGGATTTTCTAAATCATTATTTAAGAGATATGGTATGGGAACTAGGCTTTGTTTCTTCTTGCTACTCTGCCATCTTGATCCTGCCCTTCTATTACTCTTGGAAAAATGTGTCATGTACCACACTTTTGTTTTACCTACTATCCCTGCTTTCCAAACCAGAATATCCATCCCTAGTCATTACTCCCTTATACGTGCTATTTACCACTAGAATATATGCTCCTAGAGGGCTGAGAATGACTTCCATCTTGCATTTATATCCCTAGTGCTTAATACAGCACATGACATGTAGTAAGCAATTAACATATGCTTTTTCATTCATTCATTTCTGCACCGCTAAAGAGGCATCCTGATGGACAATGAGTTGGACTTATAATTGAAGAAGATGAAGGGAGTAGAATGGTTTGCATTTGGGAAAATGATACAGTGCTTTTAATGACATCAAGCTGTTCTATGCAACAAAAACCTGTATTTGTTTATTCCCTAAACACAAATGCCTCCCAGTTGATGCTATTTGGCTTTGAATTTTAAAACCCCACAATCTTGAAAGAATCAAAGTTGGGAGTAGGTCAAAAATCAATGGAGAGATACATGCCCACTGGAGGCAAATAAGCTGAAGTAGATTTACAGAGAGGACTCACATGTAAAGGATATTATTTCTGAAGGGTATTAGATTGGAAAAGAAAGTGGCTGGAAATATAGTGAAAGTGAAGGACAGCTTGAATCCTGCATTGACAATCACAAAATGTAAAAAAAAAAACCAGAGGAAAGGCTCTTATCATATTGTGTGAACCCTCTGTGGAATATATGTGTGTGTGTGCGTATGTATGTATATGAACATGGACAGGAATTATAACTGGGTAAGAGCTGAAAAGTAGGAGAACTGACTAGATGGAGGGAATACCCACAGTATGTGTATAACAAGAAAGGCTGAGGTAGGAAAGGAGTATATTTCCCAGGATGCTTAAGAACTGTGTACAAATGCTTTTAGAAGTGAAGATAAAATTCCTTTACTCATAAGGTCAAATGCCTGTGACCCAGCTCTTGATTGTGGAGGAGGAAGATTAATGGAAACCTACGCTGAAATCATAATCACACAGAGCAGACTTTAGTGTCTGATTCACAGGAGTCACAGAGAACAATTGCAACATAGCATTGACTTAATTCTCCACTGAAGTCTTTGGTTCCAGGACATTTCTAAAGCACACTCTACATTTAGAGTGTGTGTGTACTTGACTGTATTCTTTCGGACTTAAGTGCAAATCATGAAAACATTCTCAGTGTAAAAAATCACCACTATGGCCCACCATTTCCAGAAAATGGAAACTTTTGAAGTTAACTCGGTCAAGTATTCATCTAGTTGCTATATGAACAGTCCCAAAGAATAAGAGTATTGAAACTCTAAAATATTTAATCATGATAGAATTTAATTCAATAAATATTTATTCAGCACTAATAGCAAAGACAGAAGCAAATAGGTAAATTAATTCATTTCCTTATTTAAAATTGGAGAGGGTTGAGTTAGCTGGTCTCTAAGGTTCCTTCCAGGATTTCATAGTCTACCTATATGTGCATAGATAAGTAAGTAAAACTGCATGTAAAGTAATTGGAGAGGGCTTGAATAACAACTGGAGAGGGGAGGTTACACAAAGAATAGTGTAGGAGATTCTGCTTGAGGAGAGACTTGAGGGAAATATGGGATTCTAAGAGGAAGAAGTGAGGAGAGAAGACCATTCTTGGCCTGGGAGAATAGCCTAATCAATGACAAGGAGGTAGGAAATGCAAACAACACCTCAGAGGGTCTCATTTGCAATCTACCTATTGTAAGGACCAAATGATCAATTTGACTGTATTAACTGTTTTGAATTGTAAGGTAGTTCAGATTATAGACAATAATAGAGATAGCTGATACCCAGTGCTTTAAAATTTATAAAACTCTTTGTGTGATCAGAAAGCATCACGTAGATCATCTGAGCTGAGAGAATACAGTACTCCCCTTCTTGAGAAACTTTAATAGCTCCCTATTCCTTCTAGGATAAAATATAAACTACTTTGACATTTAAACCCCCTTTCAGATGCATCTAACCTATTTTTTCCCCACACTCAAAGCACATTACTCCTACTGGAAAACTCTATATTCCCAAGTAGGTATGGTATACATTTCCCTCTGCTTAGAAAAACCTGGGCCTGAGGCTCCTGTAAAAAGCTCATGGCTCTAAAAGAGAAAGGCCTGGATTGTACTCTTTGATGAATCCTCAAACTGAAGATGTAACCTCTTTGAAACCCAATTTCCACATCTGTAAAATGGGATGAGATTTATGATCCTATGGATAGCCGTGAAATAAGAGTCCATGAAAAGTGGTTTGCAAACTTTAAAGCACAGTATGCATCAACAAACATTAAAGCACAGTATATTATTATTTATAATACCAAACTACCTTAAAATTCAAAACAGTTAACAGTTAAAATTGATCATTCGATCCTCACAAGTAGATTGCAAATGAGGTTCCCTGAGGAGAAATGACTTGTTCAAAAAAGTCATGGAAGGAAGAGGTGGAATCAGGGTGTGAATTCAGGCCTTCCAGATTGGGGTTCTTTGCACTGGACCTGTCTTTGTCTCATACTACCTCATTTGCAGGCTGGAGACAGCAAGTTTAAAAACAAAGAACAATGTAAACCTTTAAAACAATTATGTGAAAACATAATGGATGTTAATTAGATTCAGAGTTGTCTACAAACTGCTGAAGAGTCATTCTACGTTGGTGTTCTATATGATGAGTTCTTACTAGCAACTGCATAAAAAGTGAAAGAAAATAGAAAAATGGGGAGAGGAGGGATGGGAAGGAATTCTGGCCATTTTCTCTTTTCAAAACATAAATGTTTTCAAATATATATTGGGTAGAATGAATAAATTGTGCATCTTATTTCTAATTAAACAAATCAAAAGTGTTTATCATGCAAGTTTTGTACGTGGAATGAAATTCCTAAAACGCTGGTCCACTTTTGGGGAAAGAAGGGTTTAAAGTAGCAAATGGGGCTTACCTAGTTTAAAATACCGGAAGTGGGCAATTATAGGTGGCAATACACCAGCTGGATTTCACAAGTACTTAATAATAAAAGCTTTTATGTTGGTTTCCGAGGCATGTAGAACAGCTGGCAAAACAGCACTGCTTGTCCTTTACTATAACGGGAAATCAGGGCTAGCTTCTGTGTCAGCGGACACGCTTTTTTAAGCAGGTGTCCCAGACATTAGAAATGAAAGGACAACGGGGCTCCCCGCCCCCAGGTACAGTCAGGGCGGGAATACTCAATACCCGTCTCTAAATTCAGCTCACCCAAGCGCGCAGCGTCCAAAGGAACATGTAAGGAACATGCTCAGTCCGTGAATCACTATTTGTGTGACTATTCTTCATGATCCAGCTCTTTCTCCACAAGTGATTGACCAGTTTGATTTTTTGAATGATTTATGCACAGGGAGATTTTTTAAAAATTCTATCATTGGAATCTTTCAAAAAAAAGTTTTACAAGGCCTTTACATGTTACCTCATCTGATCCTCACAACAACCTTGTGAGGTGTATATACACATATATATACATATACATACACCCCGTTTTATGGATGAGGAAACTATGGCAAACTGAGATTAAGTGATTCATACAAGATGACTTGGCTAGAAAGTGGCTGAGACAACTTTAGCACCTTAATAATTTTAATTCAATTCAATCATTTTTTAATCACTTATATCATGTATATAACTATGGGAAATAACACAAGTAGAAAACTCTGTCCTTGCCCTCAAGGAGCTTACAATGCATAAACATAAAAGAGATTAGAGAAAAGAACCCATATATAAAAATAATTGCGTGAGTGTGTGCTACTTATGTGTATGTGTCCTCTTGAAATCCAAAGTAAGGAAAGGATTATTGTGAGGGTGAGGTTAAGCAAGAAGATTTCCTGGATCAGTGAGTAGAAGGAGGGAGATAAGGGAATAACATAGAGGTGGGAAGGAGAAGGATGTGTCTAGTGACAATAGAAAGGCTGTACCAAGTACCGTGGAAGGGTCATGCTAGGGAAGAATGAGAGATAGGACCATCAATAAATACTCCCCAACTGGGGAATTAGCAGCTACGTGGCACAGTGCATAGAGCACCAAGCATGGAGTCAGGAAGACTCATGTTCCTGAGTTAAAATCTGGCCTCACAAACCTACTAGCAGTCATTTTACCCTGTTTAGCTCAGTTTCCTCATCTGTAAAACAAGATGGAGAAAGAAATGGCAAACCATTCCAGTATCTTTGCCAAGAAAATTTCAGATGGGGTCAGGAAGAGTCAGATATGATTGAAAATGACTGAACAACAAATGTGATTTAGAAAATTAAATGGGGCAGAACCAAGATGGTGGCGCGAGAGCAAGTACTCACCTAAGCTCTAAGACAAACTCCTTCAGATAACCTCTAAAAAGAGAGAATCTGAACAAATTTTAGGGTGGCAGAATACAATAGGAGACAGGGTGTGGCAGATTTCCAACTCACGGCAGCCTAGGAGGTTGATGGGAAGGATCTGATGAACAGGACTGTTGGAGTGCACAGGGAACAGGCTGTACCAGCATGGACCCTGCCATAAGAAAGTCTAGCAGAAATCCCTGGGCAGTCTGAATCAGCAGCAGCACTGCGGATTCTCAAACATATCAGCCCAGGGTGGGAGTGAGGTGGAAATGAACAAGGGAGAAGTGTGGCATCCCAGGTAACAGTAACAACCACTCCTGAAACTATCAACCTGCAGATTAAATTTTTCTAAGTCACCTACTTGAACTTCCAGGAGCCAACATGGTGGAGTAAATCTGTAAATGCTCTACCCTTCCCCTTGTTGACCTTGAAAAACCCAGGGCATTATTTCCCCAGGAAAAATCCTGGAACAATGGGGTCAGCTGAAGGCTGATTTTGTCCATGAGGCTAGGAAAATTGCAAAGGAGGGGGGGTCCCTCTTTCTGTGGCTGAAGGAGACCAGTGTAGGATCAGAGCTGTCCCAGCTTGCCCCACCTCAGTGAACTGGGAGGAGATCCTGAGCCCCAGTAGGGTGGAGCCCATAATTGCCAGCACCAGGACACCAGGCATGCCTCAGCACAGCTAAGGGAATCAGGAAGACACTAGCACAGATGGGATTCACCAACTGCTGAGCTTGCCTATGCTCTAGTTCAGGAGAGGAGACCTCATGTGGCCAGACCAACTTTCCCCAACACTTAATGCAGCTGGCTCCAGGGTAACTCCAGGGAAACTCAGAAAGACTTCGCCTGACCACTGTTTTGATACACCAGCCAGCTCAGCACCAGGAAAGCTGCAGCATTTTGGTTTCTAGCTAAAAAAACCAGAGGCCACAATACATAAAGCCTCAAATTCTAAGTGCAAGAACTGTGGGACAGAGCCCCCTGTGCCCCAGAAGCAGAAAAAGTCAGGAAAATGGTGATCATCATGAGCAAGAAGCAAACTAGAAAAGAAAAGGCCATAGAATCTTTCTATGGGGACAAGGAACAAAACATGAATACCAAAGAGGTAAGCATTGAGACTATACTTCCACATGAAACTTCAGAAGGGAATATGAACTGGTCTCAAGCCCAAAGAGCAGTCTTGGAAGAGCTCAAGAAAGATTTTAAAAGCAAATTGGAGAAGTAGAAGAAAAACTGGCCAATGATTTAAAAAATATGAAAAAAAATCACGAAGAATTTAAAAGGAAAATTGGGAAAATGAAAAAGGAAGTACAAAAACTAATTGGAGAAAATAACTCCTTAAAAGGAACAATTGGACAGATGGAAAAGGACATGCAAAAGTTAACTGAAGGAAAACAATCTATTAAAAAATAGAATTGAAGGCGGAGCTAAGATTGTGGAGTAGAAAGACACATATACTCTAGCGCTTCCCCCACAGCCCACAAAATACCTATAAAAATTGACTCTCAACAAATTCTAGAGCACCACAAGCCCCAGAACAACAGAGGAAAAGAGGTTTCTAGACAAAGGTAACCTAGAAGGCCAACAGGTAAGATCTATCTCACAGGATGCTGAGCAGAGTGGAGCCCAGCCCTGGCCATGCAGCATTGGGAGGAACAGGACCTGAACAGATCTCCAGGACAGAATTCCCAGCAGGGAGGGTCCCACTTCAACCCACAAGCAACAAAGAAAGCTCCAAAAGGCAATGTGGGAGGGCTTTCCCAATTGGGCGAGAGGTGAATGGGGTTCATCCAGCAATAGCCCCAAGAAAAGGCAGCAACAGCAGCAGCAGACTGTAGGTAGCTACAGTGGCTTGGAAGCAACCTGGATACACTGTCCAGGCAGCTTAGCTCAAAGCCTCTGGCGGTAGGGAGCAGCTGATTTAAACCTCAGCACTGAGTGATGGTCTCAGAGAAATCGAGCAGCTGAGTGGAATCTCAGCCTTGAACATGATACCAGGGAGAGGAAGGGCAATAGGACCATCCTCTTGACAAAGGATTCAGAAGTCAAGTAACTGACTGGGAAAATGCCCAAAAAAGGGGGAAAAAAATAAGACCATAGAAGGTTACTTTCTTGGTGAACAGGTATCTCCTCCCATCCATTCAGATGAGGAAGAACAAGACATACAGTCACAGGAAGGCAATGCCCCTGTCCCCAGGGCTTCCAAAGTGAACTTAAACTAGCCTCAGGCAATAGAAGCACTTGAAAAGTGAGTTAGCAGCTTGCTAAAGGAGAACCAAAAAAAAAAATGCTGAGGAAAATAACATCTTTAAAAAGAGGTTAACTCAATTGGAAAAAGAGGTCCAAAAAGCCAATGAGGAGAAGGAGGATTTAAAAAGCAGAATTAGCCAAATGGAGGAGAAGGTTCAAATGCTCACTGAACAAAAGAGTTCTTTGAAAGAGAGAATTAAGTTCAGGGAAGCTAATGACTATGACATAAACCAAGCAGTTAAAAAATAAAACCAAAAGTTTGAAAAAATAGAAGATAATGTGAAACATCTCATTGGAAAAATAACTGACCTGGAAATAGATCCAGGAGAGACAATTTAAAAATTATGGGACTACCTGAAAGCCATGATCAAAAAACGAACCTACACATCGTATTTCAAGAAACCATCAAGGAAAACTGTCCTGATATTCTAGAACCAGAGGGCAAAATAAATGTTGAAAGAATCTACCGATCACCTCCCAAAAGAGACCCCAAAAGAGAAACTCCTAGGAATACTGTGGCCAGATTTCAATATTGCAAGGGGCTAGTAAGAAACAATTTGAGTATTGTGGAAATACAATCAGGATAACACAGGATCTGGCAGCTTCTCCATTAAGGGATCGAAGGGCTTAGAATAGGATATTCCAGAAATCAAAGGAATTGGGATTAAAACCAAGAATCATCTACCCAGCAAAACTGAGTATAACACTTCAAGGGAATAAATGGTCATTCAATGACCTGGCTGAATGCAAGTTGACAATCCACTCCTACCTGGAACTGACATGATATAGAGGACTTTCAAGCATTCATGATGAAAAGACCAGAACTGAAGAGAAAATCTGACTTTCAAACACAAGAATCAAAAGAAGCATGAAAAGGTAAACAGGAAAGAGAAATCATAAAAGACTTAAATCATAAAGCCGAACTGTTTACATTCCTACATGGAAAGAAAATATTTGTAACTCTTGAGACTTTTCTCAGTATTTAGGTAGGTGGAGGGATTGTACATATATACATACACACATATACAGATAAAGAGTACAGGTTGTGTTGAATCAGAAGAGATGATATCCATAATAAATAAACAAACAAACAAATAAGGGATGAGGGAGGAAAATATTGGGAGGATAAAGGGAGAAATGGAATGGGGCAGGTTATAACTCATAAAAGAGATAAGAAAAATCTTGTTCAATGGAGGAGAAAAGGGAGAAGGGGAGAGGGGAAAAGTGAAGCTACTCTCTCCACATATGGCTTAAGGAGGGAATAACATGCTCACTAAATTTGGTATGAAAATCTCTCTTACACTACAGGAAAGTAGGGGAGGAGATGACAAGTGGGGTGAAGGGAATGATAGAAGGGAGGGCATATGGGGAAAGGGAGTAACTAGAAATAAAAACTTTTGGGAAGGGACAAGGTCAAATGAGGGAATAAATAAAACAAGGGGGGACAGAGTAGGATAGAGGGCTATATAGTTAGTATTACACAACATGTTTATTATGGTAGTCTTTTGCAAAATGACACATAATTAGTTTGTATCGAATTGCTTGCCTTCTCAATGGGAATGGGTAGGGAAGGAAGGAGAGGGAGAAGTTGGAATTCAAAGTATTAGAAACGAGTGTTGAGAATTACTATTGCATATAACTGGGAAATAAGAAACACAGGTAATGGGGTATAGAAATTTATCTTACCCTATAAGAAAAGAGAAAGGATGGGGATAAGGGAAGGGTGGGATGTGATAGAAGGGAGGGTACATTGAGGGAAGGGGTAATCAGAATGCAAGGTATTAGGGGATTGGGGGGGAGAAAATGAGATGGGGAGAAAAACTGGACATGTTATAAAGCAATTAGTATTAAAACAATTGACTCAATTAATTACCAAGACTAAATCAGAGACATATTTAGTTTGGGGAAAAGAATTCTAGTCTAAGTTTCCTAGAGGCAGGTAACCTTAGGTAAAATTTGGCATTGATGGAAAAGTTAAGGTTTAAATGATAAATTTGATTTTATGATTGTTATTTAATCAGGAATTAGAACATGTATAGAAAAGGCATGTAAAGCCACTTAAGACTTGCTTCAAAAGATGTTCCTTAGTCAATGTCAAATTATAGTCATATCTGAAACCTGGTTATTGGAACTTGCTATTTTAAGATTCTATGGGACTACTAACTGACTGTTCTTCTGAGTCTAACTCCAGGTATGGATAGCAAGAACGGTGGTCTGAGTCTCCTATTCATGGTGCCAGTAAGCCTGTGAGATGCTGGTATTAGCTGTAAAATGTGATCTCACAGGAAGAGTGGGAGAGCAGCTGTTCAGCCTGAGTAGAGGTAGGATTCTCCTGACTCAATTTCCCCACAGACACCTGGCAGACTTTAAGCCTGGCTGAAGGCAAGTTGACAATCCACTCCTACCTGAAACTGACATGAAGTTGGGGAGACATTGGTTCCCTGCAGTGTCCCTCCTCTTAGTGTCAATTTCCTATAGTCAAAAAGTTTGTATGCTTACAACTAGATCCATTAAATTATATATTGTTGATAGGGGAACATCCGAGGTTAAGTCTAAAATTAAGCTATTAGGCTTAGGACTTTAGACCAACAATAAGTTAGGGTCCTTTAATTTTTAGCAATAATGTGGAGACAATCAGGTCAAGGGCTTGTGAAGTTAGCATATATAGTTATTATTTCTGTCTCAGGTCGTTAATGTTAAAAACAATTCATTTGTGGTCTATATTGTAATTGCTTTAAGAAAAGTGTCACCTTATCAAAAGTTGGAATTGTTTTATGTGATATGAACTGTGTTAAAAATGAAAAATAAAAAAAATAAAAAATGGAGTTGGGCAAGTAGAAGCTAATGATTCTATGAAACATCAAGAATCAGTCAAACAGAATGTAAAGAATGAAAAAATAGAAGAAAATGCATTAGAAAAGCAACTCTCCTGGAAAATAGATACAGGAGAGAAAATCTATGAATTATTGGTCTACTGGAAAGTCATGATGGAAAAAAAAGAGCCTCACAATATCTTCCAAGAAATCATCGAGAAAAACTGCCCAGAGGTCCTAGATCCAGAAAGCAAAATAGTCATTGAAAGAATTCACTGATCACCTCTTGAAAGAGATTCCAAACTGAAAATACCAAGGAATATTATTGTCAAATTCCAGAACTATCAAATGAAGGAGAAAATACTGCAGGCAGCCAGAAAGAAACAATTCAAATATTGAGGAACTACAGTTAGTATCACGCAGGACCTTGAAGCTTCTACATTAAAAAATTGGAGGGATTGGAATATAATATTCCCTAAAGCAAAGGAACTGGGACTACAACCAAGGATCAATTACCCAGCAAAAGTGAGCATAATATTTCAGGCAAGGAGATGGACATTCAATGAAATAAGGGATTTCCAGACCTTCCTGATAAGAAGGCCAGAACTCAATAGAAAATTTGATCTTTAAACACAAGTCTCAAGAGAGGCATAAAAAGGTAAATGGGGGGAAAAAAGCAAAACTTGTTATTCAATATGGGTAAACTGTTTACATCCCTATAAAGGAAGATGATACTTGTTAATCTTGAGAACTGTGTATTTATTATGATATTTACAGGGGATATACATAGATAAAGGGAGTAGGTATAAATTAAATGATGTGATTATAAAAAATGTGATTTAAGGTGCAAAGGGATTGTAACGGGAGATGTGAAAAGGAGGAGGCAGAAAAAGATAAATTACATCACAGGAAGAGGCACAAAATATATTACAGTAGAGGGAAAAAGGGGAGGGAGATGTTTGAGATTTATTCTTCTCTGATTTGGTTCAAGGAAGGAACAACAAACTCAGTTAAGTATAGAAATCTAACTAGCTCTACAGGTAGGAGGGAAAAGGGGAAAGAAAATGGAGGGGAGGCTAAAAGGGAAGGAAGAAGTAGTAAGGGAACAGGGAAGTAAAAGGGAGAGAGCTGAAAGAAGGGAGGGAAGACTGAGGGAGGTGGTGGTCAAAAATTAAAAGTATTGTGGAGAGGAAAGGAGAACTAAAAGCATAAATGAGGAGAAAATGGATGGAGGAAAAGATACAGATAGTAATTATAACTGTGAATGTGAATGGTATGAACTCTCCCATAAAACAGAGATGGATAGCAGAAAGAATTAAAAACCATAATCCAACAATATGTTGTTTACAAGAAACACATTTGAAATGGGGGGTACACACAGGGTAAAGGTAAAAGGTTGGAGCAGAATATATTATGCTTCATCTGATGTAAGAAAAGCAGGGTTAGCATTCCTAATCTCAGACAAAGCAAAAGAAGAAATAGTTCCAATGAAAAGAGATAAGGAAGGAAACTATATACTGCTAAAAGGCACCATAGACAATGAGCAATATTGTTACGAAACATATATGCTCCAAGTGTTATAGTATCCAAATTCTTAGAGGAGAAGTGAAGGGAGTTACAAGAAGAAATAGACATCAAAACTATACTAATGGGGGACCACAACCACCCCCTCTCTGAACTTGATAAATCTAATCTCAAAATAAACAAGAAAGAAGTTAAGGAGGTGAATAAAACTCAGGATGAGGTAGATATGATAGATCTCTGGAGAAAACTGAATGGGGATAGAAAGGAATATACCTTTTTCTCTGTAGTACATGTCACCTCTAGGGGCAGCTAGGTGGTGCAGTGGATAGAGCACCAGTGCAGGAGTCAAGAGGAC
>CM053769.1:581762965-581781432 GCA_028658325.1 Potorous gilbertii | reverse complement strand
GATATGATAGATCTCTGGAGAAAACTGAATGGGGATAGAAAGGAATATACCTTTTTCTCTGTAGTACATGTCACCTCTAGGGGCAGCTAGGTGGTGCAGTGGATAGAGCACCAGTGCAGGAGTCAAGAGGACCTGAGTTCAAATGTCACCTCAGACACTTGACATTCACTAGCTGTGTGACCTTGGACAAGCCACTTAACCCCAATTGCCTCATCCTGGGTCACCTCCAGTCATCCTGATGAATATCTGGTCACTGGATTCAGATGGCTCTGGAGGAGAAGTGAGGCTGGTGAGCTGCACAGCCCTCCCTCACTCAAAACAAAATCAAGTGCAAGTCATGTCATTATTTCTCTGATGGCATGGTCTCCTTCAGCAACAAAGGATGAACATACATGTCACGTATACAAAAACTGACCATGTTCTAAGGCACAAAAATCTCACAATCCAGTGTAGAAAGACAGAGATAGTCAATGCATTATTCTCATATCATAATGTAATAAAAATTATATGTAATAAAAGTCCATGGAAAGATAGACCAAAAATTAATTGGAAACTAAATAATCTACTCCCAAAGAAGGAGTGGGTTACACAACAAATCCTAGAAACAATCAACAGCTTCATTCAAGAGAATGACAATAATGAGACAATTGACCAAAACTTATGGGATATTGCAAAAGCAGTTCTTAGGGGAAATTTTATATCTTTGAATGACTACAAGAATAAAATAGAGAAAGAGGAGATCAATGAATTGGGTATGCAGCTGAAAAAGCTAGAAAAAGAACAAACTGAAAATTCCCAAGTAAATACCAAATTAGAAATACTGAAAACCAAAGGAAAGATTAATAAAACTGAAATTAAGAAAACTATTGAACTAACAAATAAAACAAAGAGTTGGTTTTATGAAAAAAGCAATAAAATTGATAAATCTTGGGTCAACTTATAATTAAATGATTAAAAAAAAGAAAATAAAATTACCAATATGAAAAATGAAAAGAAGTAACTCACCTCCAAGGAAGAGGAAATTAAAACAATAATTAGAAATTACTTTGCCCAACTGTATATACTCATAAATTTCACAATCCAAGTGAGAGGGACAAATATTTTTAAAAATATGAATTGCCCAGATTAACAGAAGAGGAAGTTGAATACTTAAATAACTCCATCTCAGAAAAAGAAATTGAACAAACCATCAATGAACTCCCTAGGAAAAAATCTCCAGGGCCAGATGGATTTACAAATGAATGTTATCAAACATTTAAAGAACAGTTAATTCCAATACTATATAAACTATTTGGGAAAATTGGTGGAGTCCTACCATATTCTTTTTATGATACAAATATGGTTCTGATACCTATACCAGGAAGAACCAAAACAGAGAAAGAAAATTATAGACCAATTTCTCTAATGAATATAGATGCAAAAATTTTAAATAAGATGTTAGCAAAAAGAATGCAGCAACTTATCACAAGAATAATACATTATGATCAGGTAGGATTTATGCCAAGAATGCAGGACTGGTTCAAAATTAGAAAAACTATCAGCATTATTGATCACTTCTTCAACAAAACTAACAGAAATTATATGATTATCTCAATAGATGCAGAAAAAACTTTTGACAAAATACAACACCCATTCCTACTGAAAACATTGGAGAGCACAGGAATAAATGAATCCTTCCACAAAATAATAAGAAGTATCTACCTAAAACCATCAGCAAGCATTAATTATATGTAATGGAGATAAGCTAGATACATTTCCAATAAGATCGGAGTGAAACAAGGATGTCCATTATCACCACTGTTATTCAATATGACACCAGAAATGCTAGCCTTAGCAATCAGAGAAGAAAAAGAAACTGAAGCAATTAGAATAGGCAAAGAAGAAACTAAGTTATCACTCTTTGTAGAAGATATGATGATATACTTAGAGAATCCCAGAGAATCAAGTAAAAAACTATTTGAAATAATAAACAACTTTGGCAAAGTTGCAGATTACAAAATAAACAGACATAAATCATCTGCATTCTATATGCTACTAACAAAGCCCAACAGCAAGAGATAGAAGGAGAAATCCCATTTAAAGCTATGGTAGACACTATAAAATGTCTGGGAGTCTACCTGTCAAAACAAACTCAGAGATTATATGAACACAATTACAAAACACTTTTCGCACACATGAAATCAGATCTACGTAAGTGGAAAAATATCAGTTGCTTGTGGGTAGACCAAGCTAACATAATAAAAATGACAATTCTACCTAAATTAATTTACTTATTCAATGTCATAACAATCAAACTTCCAGATAATTATTTTGTAGAGCTAGAAAAAATATCAAAATTCATCTGGAAGAACAAAAGGTCCAGAATATCAAGGGAATTAATGAAAAGAAATTCCAGGGAAGATGACTGACCCCTACCAGATCTCAAATTGTATTAAGCAGCAATCATCAAAACCACTTGGTAATGGCTAAGAAAGAGAGGGGTAGATCAGTGGAATAGGTTAGGTACTCAAGACACAGTAGTCAATGAATATAGCAATTTACTATTTGATAAACCCAAAGACCCTAACTTCTGGGATAAAAACTCACTGTTTGACAGAAACTGCTGGGAAAAACTGGACAACAGTGTGGCAGAAATTGGGCATAAACTAATGCCTCACACTATACACAAGAATAAAGTCCAAATGAAATGGACACATGATGTAGGCATAAAGATTGATACTTTAAACAAATTAGGGGAACAAGGAATAGTGTATTTGTCAGATTTATGGAGAATGGAAAAAATTTTTGACCAAACAAGAGATAGAGAACATTATGAAGGGCAAAACGGATAATTTTGGTTACATTAAGTTGAAAAGTTTTTGCACAAACAAACCCAATGCAACCAAGATTAGGAGGGAAGCAGAAGACTGGGAAAGAATTTTTGCAACTAGTGTCTGTGATAAAGGCTTCATTTCTAAATTGTATAGAGAACTGAGTCAAATGTACCAGAATACAAGTCATTTCCCAATTGATAAGTGGTCAAAGGATATGAGCAGGCAGTTTTTAGAGGAAGAAATTAAAGCTATCTATATTCATATGAAAAAAATGCTCTAAATCACTATTGATTAGAGAGATGCAAATCAAAACAACTCTGAGGTACCATATCACACCTATCAGATTGGCTAACATGATTAAACAGGAAAGTGATAAATGTTGGAGAAGATGTGGGAGAGTTAGAATACTAATTCATTGCTGGTGGAGCTGTGAGCTGATCCAATCATTCTGGAAAGCAATTTGGCCCAAAGGGCTAAAAAATGTGCATACCCTTTAATTCAGAAATATTGCTTCTAGGGTTGTACTCCAAAGAGATCATAAAAATGGGAAAGGGTCCTACATGTACAAAAATATTTATAGCAGTTCTCTTTGTAGTGGCCTAAAACTGGAAATCAAGGGGATGCCCATCAACTGGGGAATGGCTGAACAAGTTGTGGTAATATAATGTGATGGAATGCTATTGTGCTATAAGAAGTGATGAATAGGAAGACTTCAGAGAGGCCTGAATAGACTTATATGAAGTGATTCTGAGTGAAAGAAGAAGAACCACGAAAACAGTACACAGCAACAACCACAGTGTGCGAGGAATTTTTCTGGTAGACAGCCCTTCACAGCAATGCAAGAACCTAAAAAATTCCCAATGGACTCTTGAAGCAAAATGCCATTCACATCTAGAAAAAGAACTATTGAACTGGATTGCAGAATGAAGCAGACTATTTTCTCTCGTGTTTTGTTTTCATGGTTTCTCCCATTCATTTTATTTTTCCATGCAAATGACTAAGGTGAAAATGTATTTGGTAAGAATGTATGTGTAGAACTCATTTAAGATAGCATGCCATTTCAGAGAGGGAGATGGGATAAAGGGGAAAGGAGAGGCGAGGGAAGGGAGAAAATTTAAGAATTATGGAAGTTATTGTAGAAAAGTGAAAATTAATAAATTAATTGAAAAAAGAAAAAAGAAAATTAAATATGATTTCAAAATCATTAAATAGTGATAAACAACAAGAAATCACTTTATTTTTTTGAAATCAGTCATAAATGATTATGTACCTGGATAAGTTTAGTTCTCAAATATTAAGTATTAGAGGTTGAATTACTCTCATTTCCGATATACAATGAATTCTATAGTATATATTTTGTCTTATTCTTTTAACTCAGTATCTGAGATTGGGTTGCCATTAAGCAATTCAGAAGTAGCTTATACAGGAGAGGAGAAGAGTTGTTTATTCTACCATCCTCCACCCCTGCAGACAGAAAATCTCACTGCCCATCCTGTAGGCTGCAGAATAGTTCATGAACCCCCTGGTATATTCTTCTAGGGAAAGAATAGTATGTGCTAAAGATGGATCAGAAAACTATCAGTAATCAGCAATCTTTCTTTGAAAAAACACTAATAAAATTGTCTCAAATGTATTCAACTCTTTACAATGAAAAGGACTTTCCTGACGACAATCCTGCTGGTGTAGGCAATGCAAGTATTATTATCGTCCCCTTCTTATAAGTGAAGACAGCTCAATGACTTGACTAAAGTCACACAGGCTTACAGTATGTGAACCTGCTGAAACTGGACACAGAATTGAGTTTAAGTAGAGAGCTGGGGATGGATAGGGCCAGAAAAGAGGCCTTTCTCCCTTAATATGACTGGAAAATACCTTTGTACTCTATAGAATCAGAGTAGATTGTGTCTTATGTTTTGCTATATAACTACAAGTTATATCTTCTAATATTTAATACTTCATATTTTTAAAAGAATGTGTAAATGTACCAATTCAAAGTCACATAGAGCCAAATTTTCCCAAGACATAAGCTACATGCTGGGCAGATATAAGGCATTTTCCCCACAACTGATAAGGTATTACATCAGCCACCGAAAGGATAATTTCTTTAAACAATGCCCTAGGGGAGGGAATAGTTAATATCGTTTCAAAGAGTGCTCAGTCTCAAGAAGAATTTATAAACTGAGAGATATGGGTAAAAATACAGTTTGAGGGTTACAGTATGAAATTAAACTTTGTGATCTGATATATTTTGTTTCAAATGTAGAAGAAATATTTATAAAACTTTTATTGTAAAACAGCAATTCTAAGGATACTTAAAGAATAATACTTACTTGAGCTAAGTATGGGTTTAATCTCCTCCTCATCCCACATCACCCGCATGTCTTTTGCTATTATTTCTTCCATCACTCCTGTCTCATATGCAGTGGTGACCCTTCTTGACGAGGCAAGCCCCTCTATATGCAGATGTGATTCCATTTCATTCTGTCTTCTTCAGGATATTGCCTCCTTTATCATCCCCACTCTATCACTTATTTTCAATCTCTTTTTGTCTATTAGCTATTTCCCTACTACCTACAAGCATGCCTATATCTCTACTCCATCTCTAAAAAAACTCTCACTTGACCCTTCCATCTTACACTATTACCCTGTGTCTCTTCCCCTTTTGTTGCTAAACTCCTTGAGAAGACTATCTATAACTGATGCCTCCACTTGTCTTCCTCTCACTGTTTTCTTAACACTACAGTCTAGCTTCCAACCTTCATTCAACTAAAATTTCTCTCTCCATTTATCAATGGTCTCTTAATTGCCAAATCCAGCAGCCTTTTTTCAATCCTCATCCTGTTGGCCTCTCTGAAACTTTTGACGCTACCAATCACCCTCTTCTTCCTGTCATTCTTTACTCTCTTGGTTTCTGTGACACGGCTCTGTCCTAGTTCTCCTCTTACTCTGACTGCTCCTTCTTACTTCCCTTATTGCATCTTTGCCCAGGTCACAACTACCAAAGGTAGGTATCTTCCAGGGCTCTGTCCTCTTCTCTTCTCCCTCTATACAGTTTCACTTGGTTATCTCTTTGCTTCCCATGGATTCAGCTATCACCTCTATGCTGATGATTTCTGTATCTATTTATCCAGATCAATTTAGATCTCTCTTCTAATTTCTAGACTCACAACTCTGGCTGCTTATTGGACATCTCACACTGGATATTCCATAGACATCTTAAACTCAACAAATATGAAACTGAACTCATCTTTTTCTCCCAAATTCTCCCCTATTCCATATTTCCCTGTTATTGTCAAGACTACCACAAGGCCTGCAGACCAGCAACTTAGGGATCATCCTCAATTTCTCTCTCAAACCCTCCCCCAAATTTATTCTGTTGCCAAACCCTATTAATCTTACCTTCATAACATCTCTTGCATACAACCCCTTCTCTCCTCTGCCACTACTTTGATTTCAAGTCTTCACCATATCATGAGTCAACTATTGAAATAATCTGCCCCAAGTCTCTCCCTGTTCCAGTCCATCCTCTACTCAGCTGTGAAACGAATCTTCCTAAAAGTACAGATTTGACCATGTTAAACAACACCCACCACCACTTCCTCAATAAACACCAGGGGCTCCCTATCACCACTGGGATCAAATATAAAATCTTCTATTTGCATTCAAAACCCTTTGCAGTGTGATCCTTTTCTACCTTTTCATACTCTTTACATCTTACTGTCCCCTCAAAAACCTCCTCCCAACCAACACTCTACATCTAGTGACACTGATCTTGCTTTTTCTTGAACAAGACATTCCATCTCCCAACTCAGAATTTTCATAACTGTCTCCATGCCTGGAACTGCTTTCCCCTCCTTTTTGCCTCTTGACTTCCTTGGCTTCCATCAAATGCTAACTAAAATCCCATCTTTTATAAGAAACTTTTTTTGTTACTCTTTATGATTGATAATTGTAAATTTATTCTGTATATATTTTGTTTGTACATAATTGTTTTCACATTGTCTCCCTCATTAGAATGCGACTGTCTTTTGCTTAGTGTACTAAATATTTAGCACACAGTGTGCACTTGATAAATTCTTATTGACTAATTATGGCAAAATTCCTATACAATTAGGTGATCTGGTAATTGTTGGAAGACCAGACCCAGTTATTAAGGAATTAATATCAATCTTGAGGGAGGGTTTTAGTGGAGTATTAAAGGGTTTTTTCCCTGATCCTGTTCTATTCAATATTTTTAGAAATTATTTAAAGGCAGTCATGGCATATTTATCAAATTTACAGCAATAAATCTGGAAGGGACTCTTAATAAACTGGACAACAGGAACTGAGATCTAAAAAGTTCCACACAGGCTGGGAAGAAAAGGGTAAAGTCCAATAATATAAGAATAGGGATGCAAACTCCTAGGCTTGGGTTCAAAACATCAATTGTAGGGGGTGCAGCCAAGAGGGCAGAGTAGAAGGATGGACCTGGAGAAGCTCTCCCCCCACAGCCCATAAAATATTTGTAAAAAAATGACTCTAAACAAATTCTAGAGCAGCAGAAGCCACAAAATGACAGAGTGAAAGAGATTTCTAGCCTAAGACAGCCTGGAAGGCCGACAGGAAAGGTCTATCGCACTGGGTCAGAGTGGAGCATAGCCTGTGGAGCACAGCCCAGCCTTTGCTGCCTGACACAGTAGGGACAGGATCAGAGCAGGGTTCAGGATGCAGAATCACAGGGAGCAGCTGTGATTCCCAGATTTCTCAACATACAAATGCCAAAGACAGCTTCAAAGGTCAGTGAGAATGCTCTTTCTCTTGGGTGAGAAGGGAACATGATCTAACCCCAGCCTCAGGTGGTGGCAGCATCCATTTCTGGAGCCCTCTGCCTAAAGACCTGGGGGAATCAAGCAGTTGATCTGGATCTCAGCCCTGAGTGACGGTCCTGGGGTGAGGAGGAACGCTGGCTGCTGGAGCTGGTGGAGGCTCTGGAGAGGGAATTCTACTCAAAGATCCTGGGAAAAAATCTTGTGGTTGCTCCCAGACCAGTGTGCAGGCCAAGAGAGGAGCAAATTCCTCTGCCTTGATTGTGCCACCGTGGAGGAACTGAGAGCTTACAGATCCCTAGAGTATACCCTGCAATTGACAAAGGACTCAAAAGTCAAGTAAATGGCTGGGAAAATGCCCAAAAAATGGAAAAAATAAGACTATAGAAGGTTACTTTCTTAGTGAACATATATTTTCTTCTATCCTTTTGGATGAGGAAGAACAATGTATACCATCAGAGGAAGACATAAAAGGCTAGGCTTTTGCATCCAAAACCTCCAAAATAAATGTACAATGGTCTCAGGCCATGGAAGAGTCCAAAAAGGATTTTGAAAATCAAGTAAGAGAAGTGGAACAAAAATTGGGAAGAGAAATGAAAGCAATGCAAGAAAATCATGAAAAGTGAGTCAACAGCTTGCTAAAGGAGACCCAAAAAATTGCTGAAGAAAATAACACCTTTAAAAATAGACTAGGGGGGAGGAACCCAGATGGCAGAGTAGAAAGATTCACATATGCTAGCTCCAAACCCACAGCCAATAAATTACCTGTAAAAAGGAACTCCCAACAAATTCTGGAGCAGTGGAAGCTGCACAACAATGGAGTGCAGGAGATTTCTGTTCCAGAGAGCCCCGAAAAACCAGCACCAAAGGTCCATTGTGCACCGGACCCAGAGCAGAGCCCAGCCCTGCCTTGGCCGTGTGGCACCAAGAGGAGCAGATCCAAGCAGACTTCAGGGACGCAATCTCTGGTGGCCACAAAGGTCCCTCTACCCACAGGCACTACAGGTCAGTGAGAGAGACTTCTGGGCTGGCTGAGAGGGGAGCGGGGGGTCTCCATAACTCAGGCCCCCTTGGGAGGCAGCGGCAGAGGCAGCAGCAGCAGACCAGGGCTCCCAAAGCAGGCAGGAGCTCAGGTCCATTGCTGAAGGTCTCCGCATAAACCCCCTGAGGGAACTGAGCCCTGTGCTGCAGCCCAGGCCCCACCTGAGCACCTGAATTTAATCTTACACTGAATAGTAGCTCTGCCCCCCAGTGAAAGCCCTGAGGCAGGGAAGCAGCATTTGAATCTCAGACCCCAAGCACTAGCTGGGTGGATCTGGAGGCGAGGTGGGTGTGGAGAGGAATCTCAGAAGTCAAGTAACTGGCTGGGAAAATGCCCAGAAAAGGGAAAAAAAATAAGACCATAGAAGGTTACTTTTTGGTGAACAGATGTTTCCTCCTTTCTTTTCTGATGAGGAAGAACAATGTTTATTATCAGGTAAAGACATAGAAGTCAAAGCCTCTGTATCCCAAACATTTGAAATATTTATTCAATGGGCTCAGGCCATGGAAGAGCTCAAAAAGAATTTTGAAAATCAAGTTAGACAGATGGAGGAAAAACTGGGAAGAGAAATGAGAGAGATGCAAGAAAAGAATGAAAAACAGGTCAATACCTTGCTAAAAGAGGCCCCAAAAAATGCTGAAGAAAATAACACCTTGAAAAATAGGCTAACTCAATTGGCAAAAGAGGTTCAAAAAGTTTACCTCATCGCATTTGGCTTAGAGAGGGAATAATATGTACACTCAATTTAGTATGAAAATCTATCTTACACAACAGGAAAGAAGGGGAGAAAAGGATGAGTGGGGTATGGGGGGATGATAGAAGGGAGGACAAATGGAGTAAACACTGTTGGGGACAGGATAGGATGGAGGGAAATATAGTTAGTCTTTCACAACATGACTATTATGGAAGTATTTTGCAAAACTACACATATAAAACCTATATTGAATTGCTTGCCTTCTCAGTGGGGATGGGTGGGGAGGGAGGAAGGCAGAGAAGTTGGAACTCAAAGTTTTAGGAATGAATGTTGACAATTGTTATTGCATATAACTGGGAAATAAGATATACAGTAATGGGATATAGAAATCTATCTTGCCCTACAGAAAAAGAGAGAAGATGGGGATAGGGGAAGGGAAGGGTGTGACAGAAGGGAGGACAGATTGGGGAAAAGGGTAATCAGAATGCATGGTGTTTGTGGGGGAGGGGAGAGATGGGGAGAAAATTTGAAACTCAAAATCTTGTGGAAATGCATGTTGAAAATTAAAATAAATAAATTTTAAAAAAAGAAAAATATCAACTGCACAGCCAAATGGTAATGCGAATATGGTTAAACAAGACTTAACATGAAAAGGATCTGTGAGTTTTAATGGACTATGTGTTCAAAATGAGTTAACAATGTGAAGTGAAAGCCCAATAAAGTACTCTTAGGCTGCTACAATAGGCCAAGAAAGGGAGATAGTGTTCCTAGTGTACTCTGAACCGGTAAGCTCACATGTGGAACACTGTGATCAGTTAGGGACACCACATTTATTTTTTAAAGAACACTGACAAGACAGAGCATCAAGTGGAAATTCTAAACCAGGCCACATGAAGATTGGTTGACAGAATCAGGGCTATTTAACCTAAAGCAGAAAAATCAAAGGGGAAGATGTGATTGCTATCATCAAATGTGTAAAAAAAAAATTCATGTGAAAGAACAATTAGTTTTTTTCTGCGTAGTCTCAGGTAGCAAAACAATGGTTGGTGGAAGTTGATGGAAGACAGGTTCAGCTCAATTTAAGGAAAAAACTTTTTAACCATCAGAGAGTTGTTTCAAACATACAATGGGCTGTCTCAGAGCATGGTAAATTCCTTAACAACTGAAGGATATATGAAACTTGATGGGACTCTCATGGAGAGAGGACAAAGTTGAACTAGATGACACCTGAAATCCCAATTCAATTGGCCAGTCTTTAAGACTGGTAGACTCCCTTTGCTAATGTCCAGAATGACCAGGAAGGGAACTGTGAATCAAGTGAACCACTTGAAAAAAACAACAGATGACCCGCACAGCCAAAAAAGAGCAGTGCAGGCACTCATGCCAATGCAAGGCCTGAAAGACTTTTCATCCAGAAACTATATAAATCACAAAATTCTGTGAAATGTAGCGATGCATTTAGACTTCTGAGACTTTTCTGCTACTAAGTGTCTAATATCTGTTTATTAAATGAGATCAAATGACAGAATATATGCAAAATGCTTTGCAAACATTAAAGTGCTTTTAAAGTCACCTAGTATTGTTATTATATAACTTTCTTTAAATAAAACTTCTTATTTGTTGCTACCATAATTTAAAGTGGGAGAGTTAGGGTCAGCTTACTCTGCTGGCTATGACGTGAGATTTTTCTTGGTTTCTAGGTCATAACCTGAGCCAATAAAAATACATTTCCACTGAAAAAAATGGGGTTATCTCTGACACAAGGACTTCATTAAATGTTAACAAGAGTTCATATATGATCTAGCTAGAGAATAATAAAATGTCTAACCTTTGTACTTGGATGAATCAATGGACTAGCTTTTCCCTTTCTTTTGCCTTCCCGTTTTTTACATACATCTTCTTGTGGAAACAGAAATGGCTTCTGAGGAACACCAACTGGATGCCACCTATTTATGAAGACACATGATTTTGAAAATATCAACAACAATTTTAAAATGTTTGTTTATTTTAAAAATTATTTTGCTTTGTCATCTTAAAATAGTAAAAATAACATTTTTAATTGAAAAAACTCTAAAAAAGTTTAAAAAGATGATTAAGTCAGGACTATCCCTGGCAAGGCCATTCTATTCTAAAACTCAAGAATGTATCTTAAATATCAGACCTTTCAAGTCTAATGAAAGCAGTTAGTATGGATAACAGAGATCTATCACTTAATTGAGTTTATGTGACAAATAGCTGACAGAATTACTAGACTGTAAAGCATTCCTACCATAAAGAAAAATAAATAATGTGATCATTTGTCTAATAAAACAGAATAACTGAACAGCCCAGGTTAAATATACTCAAAAGCTGGTCTTTAATTAAACTGTTCATTATCATGTCACTTTAGAGACTCCTGTTAATGATTTGTTTGGTTAAATTTTGTATTCCTTTTCTGACTCAAAAGGTTGTACTATCTTAAGTCTGAAGTCTACTATTGAAGGTGACCTCTTATTCTTCACTTCTATGTAATGCATTTATTAAGATATATTTCATACTCCCAATTCATGCATACTTCTTCACATATATAGAGAGACAGACTGGTAGAGTTCAATGAGCTTAAGAATCAGGATATTCAGATTCAGATTTTGACTGACATACACTAGCTCTGTGATGGACAAGTCACTTAACCTCATTTTCCTCATCCATAGCATGAGAAGAAGAAATTTAATTGTTACCTCACTAAGTCACTGCAGAGAAATCATGTAACCTTAAAGTAACAAAATTTTGGGTCACTGTCATAGAAGGTCTTCATAAAGTTATTGTACAGTTATAAAATTTACCAACTTTTAAAACTTAATCTATAGGTAGGACAAAACATTATGATGTCATGGTATTACTAAAAGCAGTGAATTTTCTTCTAAAATCTAACTTCTATAGGCCCTGCTTTAGAATTCTACCTTTTCATCTATCATACTCATTTTTTATAATGAAATGTAAAATAAGAATACATAGCACATTAATGTAATATAGTTATCCTAAATATGTTTTCAAATGCCACTTACATATCAATTCTATTTATACTGATATCCTCAGTTATTAAAATTTTTAAATGAGGAAGAGCCTGTATGTTACATTGTTGTATCTTGAATAAAGAGATTTTTTAGAGAGGTTGATTTGAGCAAGATATTGAGCAAGGTATCTAAAATGAAAATATTATATATATGATTCTCTGCTTTTCCAGTGGAAAAGAGTGAGGGTATCATGTAAATGGAAACAGTACTAGATTAGAAGTCAGAAAAGCAAGGTAAAAGTCCTGGCTCTACAATCAGGACTAATGTATGTGATTTCTTATGTATTGGGAAAGACTTAACTCAATAAGGCCAAGGTCTCCTACTGCATCGGGGGTCATTGGGAGTTGATCTGACCTATGTCTTGCCACTGGACTCCAATGACTATGAAGGGGAAAGTAAAGCTGATGACTCGGCACAGCTCTGGATTACTCAAATCCAATTCACTTGCAAGTCAAGACATCTCCCTCCTGATGTCATTGTTTCTCTCTGACAACAGAGGATTTTAGATTGTGAATTCTTTGAGGGCCAGGCATGTCTGACTTTTCTATTTGCATCTCCGGTCCTCAATATGTGCTTTGCATGTAGTCAGTACTTAAATATTTTATTCATTCATTCATTCATTTCATCTGTATCTTCCAGATGCATTCTTGTCATGAAAATCAAAAATACTTCCCAAACTGTAAAACTCTGAAACAAGGACCTGGAGGCAGTTCAACTTTCTACTCAGTCCCTCAATCACAGAATGTGGCTTATGCCTCAGTTGACCCTGAAGGTAAACTTGGCACTCCCTTTTGACTTTTGGTATTAATGGGGAACACTGAAAAGAGATGGGGAGCTCTGATTTCATTGGTATAGGAAACTCTCAGATGAGGAAATTTCCTCTGCCAAAGCAGACCTGTCTATACTCTGTAATTCATGGTCTTAGAAAATTAAAGAATTCTGAACCACTGCAGCTAATGGTGACATGAAAAAGAAGCACATTCAGAGGAAGAAATTAAAGCTACCTATAATCATATGAAAAAATCACTATTGATTAGAGACATGCAAATCAAAATAACTCTGAAGTACGACATCACACCAATCAGATTGGCTAACATGACAAAACAGGAAGATGATAAATGCTGGAGAAGATGTGAGATAGTTGGAACACTAATTCATTGTTGGTGGAGCTGTGAGCTGATCCAATCATTCTGGAAAGCAATTTGGAACTATGCCCAAACAAAAATGTGCATACCCTTTGACCCAGCAATATTGCTCCTGGGACTCTATCCTAAAGAGATCATAGAAATTGGAAAGGGTCCCACATATGCAAAAATATTTACAGTAGCTCTCCTTGTGGTGACCAAAAACTAGAAATCAAGGGGATGCCCATCAATTGGGGAATGGTTGAACAAGTTGTGGTATATGAACATAATGGAATCCTGTTGTGCTATGAGAAATGATGAAAAGGAAGACTTCAGAGAGGCCTGGAAAGACTTACATGAACTGATGCTGAGTGAAAGGAGCAGAACCAGAACTTTGTACATAGCAACAACCACAGTGTGCAAGCAATTTTTCTGGTAGGCTTAGTACTTCATTGAAACGCATGCACTTAAAAAACTTCCAATGGATTCTTGAAGCAAAATACCTTCCACATCCAGAGAAAGAACTATGGAATTGGATCTCAGACAGAAACAGACCATTTTTTTAATATTATGTTATGTTTTGTTTTGTTTTATGGTCTCCCCCATTCATTTTAATTCTTCTATGAAATATGCATTTTATAGGGGGAAAAAAGATGTTGAGGAAATAATAGGATACACTGATTTTCTGTTCTCATCTGTAAATCACCTCCCCCGGTAAGTGGTATATATAATAAAACTATCACCTCGGTTGCAACTCAAGACACAAAGAAGAGATTGATTTTCGACCTCTTGATGTTTTCAGGACAGTGTAGTTGTTTTTTTTTTAGTCACCACAAAGAAAGGGGAAGGGGAAATAAACTTCTGCTGAATAAAGGATAATAAAAAAAGAAAAGAAAAAGAAGCACAGTTCTCTTCTCTCCCCTAGAGAAATTAAATGACTTGTCCTGCATTACAGAGTCAGTATGTGTCAAAGACAGGACTTGAAATCTAGGCTTCCTGACTTCAAGGACAGATCTTGATCTACTCAGGGGTAGGGAACCTGTCCAAGTTTTATAGAACAAATCCTTTTTAAAGGAGATTTGTTCTGTGACATTTGGATTCAGTCAAAATGATTCACGTAAGGATATAAAGGGTCACATTTCCCCATTCTGGTATGCCATCCTGAAAAAAAGACTACTTCATAATTTTAAAGCAAAACCTAATTCAGAATATTCAGATCATGTCTAATTCTTCAAAACACAGGTCTACTTTGACAATTCTCTATGTGATTGAAATTGAAAATTATATCAAAACGACAATAATCCCTTGAGGATCTAATACTCTTTATCATCTAGTAAAAACAGCCTGGACATCAAAGGCTGTGGTGTAGCTACCTCATGAACACAACTATTTAAGTTATTTGCCTGTAATGATTAATATTTTAGTTGCATCCCCAAGAGATTGGGAGAAATATACAGCAGTGCCTCCGTGGGTCTTTCAGGCTACATATCTTCCTCCTTAGAGGAAGACCAGATCTCTAGTGGAAATGTTGCTTTGTAGCCACAATGGTTCATCTCTTCTATTGACTTCTTTCCTTTATTACTTTCAGTCCCCTTAACTTCCTCTCTCTCTCTCTCTCCTCTCTCTCTCTCTCTCTCTCTCTCTCTCTCTCTCTCTCTCTCTGCTTTCTGCTGTCCTTCACCACCTTTTTCCTATTACTTCAATTTCCCACTCTCTTCAATTTGCCCTTTCTCTATTCTAGTTAATCCTTTATTATTTTCTCATTCAGTTCAATTTGACCCAGTGAGCACCTTTTTTGTACACCTTGCACATGACAGACTCTGCATTAAGTATCAGAGGGAATACAAAAGCAGTAGAACTCAAAGCCCCTGATCTCAAAGAGTTTATAATTAAGTTGAGGAAAGATAACGTATGCAAGTGGGCAATTGATAGTTGTTGTTGAATCAAACTGCGTACAACAACTAGAGAACAGACAAATAATAAGCAACATAGTTCAAACTATAAACATAAACACTGAAAGCCTACAAGGTATGGGATAAGTAGGATGAAACAAGGCAGAACATATTATTGAATATAAAAAAAATTTAACTTTTTAAATTGTTTTTAGATGAGTTTGTTCAGTAGAATTCTCAGCACACTTCTGCCTCTAAGAGTATGAGCATGCTTGTATACTTGTTCCTTGCTGACAGGGCATAGTCAGATTCTGGTTGCTTTTCAGTAACTGGTACTACTCCACTTTCAAAGTGGTTAGGACTCAGAGAGTAGATTCATGTCAAAAGATCTGCCTTTGCTGTGAATAATATCAAAGTGAATGATAAATGGCTCCTAGTCTTTTCCCCCCTAATTTTTTTCTTGTACTTTCTTCTCAAGGAGTCTGGAGGAACAGAAGGAACTCTTCCTCCCTCCAGATGTTGGGAGAAAGAAATAACATAAGAAAGAAGCACAACTCTCCCCTGCCAAAATAAGTGAATGCTTCCAGAAAAAAAAAGGCATGATGCAAATGGCAAAAAAGAAGGAAGAAAAGGTCTGAAGACAATTTGTCACTTTCTTTTATAGGCTGACAGAGAGGTGGCTTTTCTGACAAATGTCTTTCCTCCTGAGTCCCATCCAACTAATTGTTGTAGGGATAGCTCCAGTCCACTGAAAACCAATCGGGAGTTATCTCTGTCCTCTCAACAAGATGCTAACAAACATATGGGTATGTCTATAGTTAATAAGATAAAAGATATGCTTTTGTGTCTGTATTGCAGAGGGGAATAGATGTGCTCATCCAATTGATTGGGCAGGTGTGGGGGAAATCTCTTGATGAACTCAATTATGTCCTCGTCTATGTTTGGCATCAATGCTTTTATTTCTATGTGTTTAGGACTTTGGGGGCGCCAATGAAAAACAAGTGAGGAAGTATGGCTCAAGAGTAAGAAATAAGAGAAACCAAGGGATTAGAGACCATTAGAAGCCTCATATCATGAGTAAAGAGAGTCATAAGGTGCCAGTCATGGCAAGATTCTAATAATAATCATATAAAAATTAAAATGGAATCATTTTAAATTTCAAAAAATTGAAATTGATTCTGTTCTAACAGACGGAATATGACTAGCTGCCAATGTGGGAATCATTTCCAAACCAACTGTCTGTATACAATGCAACTTGTTAGAGCAAAAATCAAAACAGATACCAAATTAGCAGAATAAAAATGCACAGATGACACAAAATAACTCTATGATTGACTGAGATTGATTGAGACAACTCTAATTTGACTTATTTGCCCAAGCTGCTGATACTAAAACATGGGATATGGATGAAATAACAGACATTGGCAACCTATCACCATTTCCAAAGGAATTTTAACTATCATATATCAATTAATACAAGAAAGAAACTAAAAGAAACTACCTCACCTAGCTAATACTTTAATTTTTTGTCAAGAAAAAATATATAGTAGTCAATGGTGACACCAGTTTTACAGTATAAACTGTCTTAAAAATTTAGGAAGGTAGATGACAGATTATGAACAATATCATAAACCATCAAGAAGAAATACAGGGAATGGAAATTTTACATTCAGCTTGGTAAGAGGCCTGATTACGAATAGCTAATATTTATAGAGTGCTTTAAGGTTTAAGTGTTTAAGGTTTGCAAAATATTTAACATGTTATCTCATTTGATACTCTCAACAACCCTGTGAGGTAGGTGGCGCTGTGATCTTTGTTTTACACATAAGAAAACTGATACTGAGAGAGGTGAAGTAACTTCCCAGGGTCACTTAGCTATTAAGTGTCTGAAACAGGATTCAAACTCAAGTCTCCCTCTCTAAACCATCTAAACCTCTCTAACCTATTCACTAAACCATATTGATACTTATTAAGCCAAATCATCCAGAGTAGGAAGGTGGACAACAAGCACATGAAAAATGCAAAAACTCAGTAAAGATTCTTATTAGAAAGTCTCACTATGGATGACATGGAACCACCAAATCAATACTGTAACATCAGATACAAAAGGCAGTATTCCTCCTGAGGGCAGATTCAAGATGGTAGAGTAAAAAGGCATAACTACCACCACCACCCCAAAACTACTCCTACAAAATGACCACAGAAAACATCAAGTAGAATTCTGAGTGAGAAGGCCAAGACAAAGTTATAGCGAACCACTTTTCCAGTCCAGGCTAACTTAGGATGACTGAGAGGCCTCTAGGCACTATGGTGGAGGCTGGTTGGGAATACAGAATGAAAGAAGCATAGCATGGTGGAAGTCTCACTGGCTGTGGGCTGGAAGGCAGCAGCAAAGCCCAGGGATGATAAAGGGACTGAACACATAGGGAGATACCAGTGGACCCCTACCCCAGCATTGGGAACAGGATCAGGTGTCATCTGGCAGCTCCGTAACCCATTACCAGTTCTAGGTTGCGTTTCCAGGCTATAAAGGTATGGTTATAGTCACAAGGGAATAGAGGCTGTATCTTTGTAAGCACCAGAGTACAGACTAGGAAGGCAGTGACCAGACCTCTACATGAATCCCACAAAGCTGAAAGTACCAAAAACCTACAGGTACCCAAATCAAGCTGTGAAAGCAGAAGGTCATAAAAGACAGAAGATCAGGTCAGTCATCCCTCGACTCAGAAGTGAGCAGAGCCCAACTTTAATATAAATTTCAAAATCAAGAAGTAGGCTGGAAAAATGAACAAATAGCAAGAACAAAAAGAACCTGACTGTAAAAACTACTATGGTGGCAGGGAAGCTCATTTAACAAACACAGAAAAAGAAAATTTACTTGAAAACATCTTCAAACAAAGCCTCAAGAAAAAAGGCAGATTAGATACAAGCCCAAAAAAATTCCTAGAGGAACTAAAGAGAGATTTTTTTTTATTTTTCAAATAAATTTATTTAACTTTTTACATTCATTTTCACAAGATTTTGGGTTCCAAAATTTTCTCCCC
>CM053769.1:581716916-581762465 GCA_028658325.1 Potorous gilbertii | reverse complement strand
CCCATTCCCTTTGGGAAGGCAGGCAATTCAATATAGGCCGTATCTGTGTAGTTTTGCAAATGACTTCCATAATAGTCGTGTTGTGTAAGACTAACTATATTTCCCTCCATCCTATCCTGCTCCCCATTGTTTCTAATCTCTAAAGAGAGATTTTTTTAAAAAGGAAAAAAATTTAAATCAAATAAGAGAGGTAGAAGAAAAATTGGGAAAACAAATAAGAGCCATGCAAGAAAATTAGGAAAAGAGAACAAATATTTTGGTAAAAGAGGCACAAAAAACTGAAGAAAATAACTTTTTAAAAATTGGAATTAGTCAAATGTTAAAAGAGGTTTGGGGCAGCTGGGTGACTCAACAGAGTGGGCTGGATAGAGTGCCAGTCCTGGAGTCAGGAAGACTTACCCTCCTGACTCTAATCCAGCCTCAACCATTTACGTGGCTGTGCGACCCTTGAAAAATCACGAACTCTAATTTGCCTTTGTTTCTTCTTCTGTAAAATGAGCTAGAGAAGGACATGGCCAACTACTCTTGTCTCTCTACCACGAAAACCCCAAATGGGAGACTTCCAGGAGCCAGGATGGCAGAGTATGAAGTAAGTTGCTCTCACTCTCCCTTGCTGACCTCTGAAAGCCCAGACAACATCGCCCCAGGAAACACCCTGGAACAGCTGAGCCAGTAGAAGGATGGTGTGCAGCAATCTTGTAGCCCAGGAAGTATGATGGATTCAAGGGAAAGGTCCCTCTCTCTCTGGTGGAGGAGGGGGCAGTACGAGACAGAATGTATCCCAGTAAACCAGTGGCAAGCCCCACCTCAGAAAACTAGGAGGAGATCCTGAGCCCCAGGTGGTGGAGCAGGCAAGCACCTACACCAGGACCTCCCAAGTGCCTTGGCATAGGCAAGGGAACCAGTAGACTCCAGCTCGGAAAGCTACCATGTGCACCAGTGGGCAGGTGTGTTTCAATAGCTAAACCTCCCAGTGGATCAGCACAATTCCAGGAAGTACCTGAGGCCCCAGCATGCAAAGTCCTGGGCCCCCACCACAAAAAGTTTGGGTCAGTGCCCCCTGTGCTCCAGTAGGAGAGCCCAACTATAAAAGTCAGAAAATAGACAAATACCATGAGCAAAAAGCAGAAACAGACAATGACCTAGATTCTTACTGTGGGGACAGGGAGATAAATGTACAAATTAAGAAGAGGACAACATTGTAAATATAACCACATTTGAAACCTCAAAGGGGAATATGATCTCAAGCCCAAAAAGCCTTCTTGGAAGAGTTCAAGAAGGATTTTAAAAGTCAAATAAGAGAGGTAGAAGAAAAATTAAGGAAAGAAATGAGAGGTATGCAAGAAAGTCAACAGCTTGGAAAAGGAAGGACAAAATGGATTTTAGAAAATAAGTCCTTAATAAATATAACTGGCCAAATTGGAAAAAAATACATTGAAGAAAACCCCACATGGGATCACAAAGAATCAGACACTACTGAGAAATGACTGAATAACAAAAGAGCCACAAAACCTCACCAAAGAGAATAACTCATTAAAAATTAGAATTGGTCAAGTGGAAGCCAATGACTGCATGAGACATCAAGAAACAATAAAACAAAGTCAAAAGACTGAAAATATAAACAAAAATGTGAAAAATACCATAGGCAAAACAACTGACTTGGTATAGATTAAAGAAAAATAATTTAAGACTTATTGGATTACCTGAAAAATTTTAAAAAGAGCCTAGACTATGTATATGTGTGTATGTATATATGTGTGTATATACATATACATATCTACATGGTGTGCGTATATACGTGTGTATGTATATGTAATGTATGTATGTGTATGTATACATATATGTATACACACATGTGTGTGTACGTATACTGTTGTATACGTACACACACATACATATTTCAGGAAATTGTAAAGGAAAACTGTCCAGATATCTTAGAACCAGATGGCAAAGAAATTGAAAGAACCCACAGGTCATTTCCTGAAAGAAATCTTAAAAGGAAAACTACTAAGAATATTGTAGCCCAACAACAAATTAAAATCCCCAATTAAATACAAAAATAGAAATCCTAAAAACCAAAGTAGAGATTAATAAAATAAAAAGTAAAAAAGTTGAACTATTTAATCAAACTAGGATCCAGTTTTGTGGGAAAAAATAAAACAATAAAAGAGATAAACTTCAGCTAATTTAACTTTAATAAAAGAAAACCAAATTACCAGTATCAATAATTAAAAGGGTTGGTTGGTTGGTTGGTTTATTGTTGTCCTTTGTCTTGAAAACATCACTATGCTAGAGTCACATTTCAATGTGTTCAAGTGTGGCTGATCAGACCAATACAAGCTTGGAATACTACTCTACCATAGGTGGGGCACAAACAGTACATGTGAACATTTGAGGTAGATTCCCTAAATTTGCGCATTCTGCATTTCCTTTGATCTATTTCAATTTTGTTTTACTCAAAGAGTACAGCACCTTCTCTGATGTGGGGATGCCATGCTGAGCAGTTCTGTGCCAGTGTCTTCCATGTCACACAAAAGTACTTAAGAGAGACCTTGAGAGGGTCCTTGTATGTCTTCTTAATACCAACCATGTGGGCACTTGAGTGTGTGAGCATGTGAGTCCTCCATAGAGTAGTCTTTTTGGTAGGTGTACATTTTGCTTTCAAACAATGAGGCCAGCCCATTGGAGTTGTGCTTTCTGAAGCAGAGTTTGAGTGCTTGGCAGTTTAGTTTGAGAAAAGACCTCAGCGTGTGGTACCTAATCCTGCCAGGTTTTCTTCAGAATCTTCCTAAGACAGTTCAAATGGAAGCGATTCAGTTTCCTGGCATGGCGCTGGTAGACCATCCAGGTTTCAGAGACAAACAACAATGAGGTCAGCACAACAACTCTATAGACCTTCAGTCTGGTAGCCAGTCTAATACTTCTTCTCCCCTATACATTCCTTTGGAGCCTCCCAATCAGTGAGCTAGCTCTGGCAATACATGCGTCAACTTCATTATCAATGTGTCCATCCCTGAAAAGTATACTACCAAGGTAAGTGAACTTATCCACAGCATCCAAAATTTCTCCATTTGTTCTAACTGATGGTTCCACATATGGATGGTATGGTGGTGGCTGATGGAGCACTTGTGTTTTCTTGGTGTTAATTGTTAAGCCAAAATTAGCACAAGCAGAGAAGAATTGATCCTTTGTTGCATCTCAGCCTCAGATGCTGCACTGAGTGCACAATCATCTGCAAACAGAAAATCATGCACCAAAACTCCCTTCATTTTGGCATTAGCTTTTTCAAGTTGGAGAATTTACCATCAGTGCAGAAGCTGACTCCTAATGCCCTTCCTGTTCATCTTCATTAAAAGACTTTGACAACATGGCTGAAAACATAATACTAAAAGGCATGGGAGCAAGCACACAGTCTTGTTTCACTCCATTGGTGAATGGGAAAGCACAAGAGCATTGTCCATTATCCAGAATCTGGGCAAGCAAGCCATCATGAAATTAATGTACAATGCAGATGAACTTCTCTGGGCAATCAAATTTTGACATAATTTTCCATAAGCACTCATAACTGACAGTATCAAAGGCTTTGGTCAGATCTACAAAGGTTGTGTACAGATCCTTGTTCTGCTCCTGGCATTTCTCCTGGAGTTGTCAGGCAGCAAACACCATACTGACTGTTCTTCAATCCTTTTTGAAGTCACCCTGACTCTCAGATAGATGATCATCTTCCAGGTGAAGGATCTCCCTATTAAAGAGGACTCTGGCAAAAATCTTGCAGGCAATAACTAAGTGAGAGACTCCCCTGTGACTGTCGAAGGACAATCTATTTCCTTTACCTTTACAGAGACGAACAATGGAGGCATCCTCAAACTCCTGGAGGTTACCTTCCTCTTGCCATATAATTTGGAAAACTTCAGTCAGTGTTAGTATGAGCAATGAACCTCTTATCTCATAAGTCTTAAGCTGGAATAGAATCAGCACCAAGTGCTTTGCTACATGAAAGGAGTCTAATGGCATTCAAAAACTCTTCTTCCAACTGAAGAATTAAAAGGGTAAATGCACAACCAAAGAAGATAAAATTAAAGTAATTATTAGGAGAGATTTTGTCCAACTTTATGCCAATAAAACTGACAATCTAAATGAAACAGATGAATATTTACAAAAATATAAATTGCCAAGTTTAACAGAACACAAAATAGGACATTTAAATAACCGTAATTCTGAATAAGCTATAAATGAGCTACCTAAGGAAAAAAAATCCTACAACCAAATGATTTACAAGTGAATTCTACCAGACATTAAAACCTTCTAATATTATATAAACTATTTAAAAATAAAGGAGTTCTATCAAATTCCTTCTATGGCATTGATGTCTTTTTATATTTAAACCAGAGAAAGCAAAAACAGAGAAAGAAAACTATTGACTAATTTCTCTAATGAATATTGATGCAAAAATTTAAAATCAAACACTAACAAAGAGAATACAGAAACATATCACAAAACTCATATACTCTGATCAGGTTTGATTTATGCCAGGAATTCAGGGCTGGCTTAGTAATAAGAAGACTATAACTCTTATTAACTACATTAATAATAGAAACAACAAAAATCAGATGATTATATTAATAGATGAAGAAAAGGCTTTTGACAAAATGTGTCACTTATTCCTATTAAAAACACTAGAAAGCATAGGAATAAATGGGCGTTTCTTAAAAATGACAAATAGAATCTATTTAAAAGTAAGAGCAAGAACTATCTGTAATAGGGATCAATTAAAAACCTTTCCAATAAGATCAAGGTAAAACAAGGACGTCCATTAACATCATTACTATTTGATATTGTATTAAAAATGCTAGATATAGAAATAAGAAAAAATTGAAGAAATAAGCAATTAGGAATCAAAACCATCTTTTTTGCAGATGTTATGATGATATACTTAGAGAACCCTACAGAATCAAAAAACCTAGTCAAAACCATTAACTTTAGAGAATTGGCAAGATAAAAAATAAATCCACACAAATCAACAGCCACAGCTGTTTGTTAATGACAATCCATCATTGAGTCCAGATAGAAAAGGGAATCCTTACAAATGATGAGGTCCTTCAGAGGATGCTGTTTAAGGAAGACATGGTACTGACTGCATCATACCTAAGACCACTGCATAGACTATTTATTAGATAGATGCATAATCATCTAAAATCGTGCTGATCATCCAAATAGGAAAAACGGTGAATGAGATAGTCTACAGAACTGGTTCATTAGTACATACATCTTGGATAGACACTGTAAGTGGACGATGAATTGGAACCAGGTCTGGAAAGGAGGAAAGTGGGTTGGCTGGTTTGCATCTGGAAAACTAAATAGAAATTTTAATGATCTCAAAGTCCTCTTTCTAATAGTGATGCTAAATAGTTATAAGCTATATTAAAGTTACAGGTCCCTAAAAGAACAATAGGGAAGCACATGATGGGCATGAATAGACTTCAGCAAATCAATTAATAAAGCATTTGTTAAGCACTCACTATGAGCCAGACCCTGTGCCAAGTACTGGGAATATTAAGAAAGGTTAAAAAGAAAAAGTTTCTCTTCTCAAGGAGCTCATAGTCTAATGAAGAAGACAATGTAAAAACAGCTGTGTATAAACAAAATGTATTCAGGACAAATTAGGGAGAAAAGCAGAGGGATGGCACAAAGATTAAAGAAGACTGGAAAAGGCTTCTTTCAGAAGATGGGACTTTAGCTGAGACTTGAAAGAAGCCAGGGAAGCGAGGAGGTGGAGATGAGGGAACACCTGTATCAAGTACCGAAGATTCACTGAAATACTGAAAAAAGAAGTCTTATTATCTTTTTCTTCTACAATAGTGGCTCCCTATTAGTAGTGACTCTTATTAGTAGTAACTACAGATTTTGCATTGTGCCCAACCCATCCTTATAGAGCATCTTCTACACAGTAGACAAAAAGGATTATGGTTTAATGGAAAGAGCAGTGAGTTTGCTCTCGCAGGTCCTGAGTCTGAATCCCAATTCTGATGCCAGAGGCAAGTGACTAAGCCTATGGGCCTCAGTTATTAAATTTGTAAAATGATGGTGACAATAAAACTTGTACTACCTCCCTGACAGAGCTATTATGGAAATACAAATGATTTGTAAACCTTAAAGTGTTCTCACAATAAATATTTGCTGAATGAATATGCACATGATCAACTATTCTTCATGGCAGATCTAGTATAACTTAGAGTTTGGTGAGTCTTTTTTCCTTTATAAAATTTGTAAATAAGCATAATAACCATCAACACACATATACACACATGCAAAATAAAGGACAAAATCTTACATAAAACCTCTAGCAACATTAAATTAAATTAGCACGAATAAATAAAAACCTGCTTGTTCTATATTTCCTCCCAACTTCACATAAAAGTTTTGCTATCTTTATCTTGCTCTTTTTTATTTAACAAATATCTACAGTCATAGACCAATTGGTGTATCTGTAATTTTTTCTGGTTCTGCTGATTCTGAACTTAGTTCTGGCTCAGTTTCCATCTATCGTACTGAGCCTTAATCCCACAGATTACTTTGCTGTGCATATCTTGCTTCTCTCTTCCCATAAATGTTTTACTAATTTTTAGCTCCTACCTACTTCTATAACCCCAATGTCAGGAGCACTATGCCTCAATAAAATGAATATAAAGCTGCCCCTGTTCGAAATTTCTATATGCTCTGTTGCTTGGTAGAATGTACAGTGGACCTAATGATAAACTATTTGCACAAGAGTAATATGGTCAAATATTCAAGGTGGTATTTCTCAGTAAGACTTCACAATGTGCCAATCTTCTCTTACAAGATACTATCAGCAATTTGTAGCTGATGCTGAGCAATCAATTACCATGACAGTCCATTAGAACTCACACCACAATGTAACATGAAAAGGCAAATGTACAATAACTAGAGAATGTTTTCACCACTGTGACAATGGCAAATAGATCTGACACATGGAATTCCTATAATTGAGCTTAAAGGCTTCTTCTACACTTACTATTTAGCAGAAACCTCTTCTTTTCCTCTTATTGCTTCTCTACTTTGTTCTCTCTTTCCCTCAAATGCCAGCACAGCAGGGAAGAAAGATGTCGATTTCTGTGCCATTCTGAGAAGTGCTGGTACAGATGTTACTCACCCTTCTAATGTCAATAAGCAAGCAATGCTTGTTAATAGTACCATAAGCTGATACCATGAGCAGCTAAATAAAGTCTGTGAAAATTAACACCAACGGAGAAATAAAAACACTTCTTTAGCAAATGAGAAAATATTCCAAGAGCCATTTTTTAAAAATGGAATCGCTGGCAGAGATAATAACTGTATATTCTTATTTGAAAGATCAGTTTTGAAACCCAACATAAAATTATTTTGAGAATTTGAAAGAAAATTTGTTGCTTATATATTGTTTAAATATTTTAATTGCTATTATTATTAACAAATTGATAAAGAACCTTAGGATATGACACATAATTAAATAGCCATGCAACCTTGGATAAGTCATCTAATTTCTTTGAGTTTTGGTTCCCTCATCTATAAAATGAGAAGGCTGGCTTAGGTTGATACTTGTTTTCAGTTCTAAAATTCTAAGATTCTATGAAAGTTTGCCAGAGAAATTTGATGAAATCCCAAAAAAAAGTGATCTAGCCTCCTTTCATATATGCAGGCCTAAAAGGGACTTAGCACACAAGCCTTCTGTGAAGACTTGGCTAAGGCATTTTGCACATTCCATCTGTTAATGAGATGTGGTGCTGCCTCTGAGGCATCATTCCCAACTCTCTCTTGCCGTTTGGGATGCAAAGGGGCAACTGCTCCAGGTACAAGGTGCCCTGTGGATCCATGAGACACCCCCAATGGGTGTCCCTTTACAAGTCAGTCAGAGGACATAATTAACTCTAAGCAAAGGCATTTACTGAACTAGTATAATATGAACAGTAGTAACAAAACATTCCCCCCATCACCTGGGGCACCCTTTCCCACAAATAAAGATAGTGTGGACATGTGCAGAAGGTAACACTTAGCCAAAGCAACCCACAGCTCCAATGGTACAATATCCTAAAGTTCTTCTTTATTTCAAGGTGTCCTCATGGGACTTCATCTAGGTGCAACTCTGCTAGGCAGCTCTTCCCTGAAGCTCTACTCCTCTTTGCCAAAGATGACTCTCAACTCCTACTTACTTCTAATTTACAGGCAGCTTCTGGTACACTGGATACTTCCATGGTAGGAAAGCAGGGGCTATTAAAGAAATCCCCTTCCTCCTTCACCGACCTCTTATCCAAGGCTCCTAAGAGTTAGCTGTCTCCATTGACTCCTTAGAGTATGTTGTGAATATAGCCAATAAGTGAATTTGGTTTTCTTGACTATGAAAATTTATTACAAGTAATTTTTGCCAGTGTAATAGAGGAATGGGAGGGATAGAAAATAAATTTCTATTAATTAATTTTTTTAAAAACCTACTTTAAAATAGAGTTTGGGGGGTGGGGTGCAGGTTGGAATGACATGCAGTTTCATGAGGGCACTCTTGCTATTCAGTCATTTCTCAGTTGCACTCAACTCTTTATGATTCCATTTTGAGATTTTCTTGGCAGAGATACTGGAGTGGTTTGCCATTTCCTTCTCCAGCTCATTTTACAGATTAGGAAATTGAGGCAAACAGGATTAAGTGACTAATCCAGGATCATGCAGCTAGTAAGTGTTGGAGCCAGATTTGAACTCAGAAAGATGAGTCTTCCTGATTCCAAGCTCCCCTTGAAAAGGCCAGTGTTGGCTCCTGAGCAGCCCCTAAATCCAGTTAAAGTTCCTGAACCATCCCAGGTACGGCCTGAGTGTGAGTGATGATGCCAGAATCCTCATCATTAATCTCAGAAACACAAGCCATCATTCCCCAGCTCTGCTCAGAATAATGGCTGACATTTATAGAGGGCTTTAAAACTTACAAAGTGCTTTACAGTCACTACGCTTCTGATACATGTAGACTGTGATGGTATTGCATTATTCTTATTTTCATTTTGCAAGGTGAGGTGACTTACCTATGGTCTCATAACTGCAAGTATGTTTGGCAAAATTTGAACCCATCTACCGTGACTTCAAGTTCTATGCTCTCTTCACTATATAAGAGGAGTCAAACATTCAGCAATCCTGAATGTAGTGTCAACCAGACTACAATGTCAATTGGGAAAAACTTAACAAAACAAATAAAAAATACAACAGAATATAGATGTTGACACGTGATTTTCTAAGTCAATATGTGGGTGCAGGGATCATGATATAGAGCTTGGTGTCCCGTTTACCTTTGAGTTTGACATTAATTATTTGATACACCTCTTTCTCTTGGGGAGTTCCTTCTCTATTCCTAGCCTATTATAAAAGCTTCATGACTTTGTCAAGTACAGTGCCTTCATTTTTACAAATTCTAGTACTGAGACCCAGAGAGGCTAATTTCATTTGCCTAAACTAAGTGATAGCTAATTAATAACAGTTATTTTTCAGTCATGTCTGACTCTTCGTGACTTCATCTGGGATTTTCTTGGCAAAGATACTAGATTAGTTTGCCATTTCCTTCTCCAGCTCATTTTACAGATGAGCTCACTGAGGCAAACAGGATTAAGTGACTTGTCCAAGGTCACACAGCTAGTAAGTATCTGAGTCAGATTTGAACCCAGAAAGATGACCACAGGCCAGGCACCCTATCCACTGTGCCATCCCCCTAGCTATCCCAATTAGTGGCAAAGCTGACAGTAAAATTTAAGTCCTCTGCCTCCAAAGTCAGTGCTATTTGTACTGTCCTAAGCTGTCTCACCAAAGGCTCAAGTCAGGGGGTGAAGGAGCTCAGAATGGCTTAACCCAGACTTGGATCATCTACCCAAATGAAATTTCCCTTCTTTGTATTCTCTCTTTGATATATTTCCTCCTTTCTTTCCCTACTGAAGTAACAGTGCTATAGTCTTGGACTCCCCTTTCCCCTAGAAATACACCTCTCTTCCATCCACCAGATAGGCTAGGTTTCTGTCTAGGACAGGGATAAGGATTGGACTTGTGATTTAACTGGTAGAGGAAACTCCTACTTCCAATGTAGTCAGCACCTCCCCTGAAACCTGTGGTCTTAAAGAGCTGCCTAAAGCATGAGAGGGTAAGTGAATGGCCCAGGGTGCCCAGGGTCATTCATGTGAGGTAAGGGCAGAACTATTGCACACTGCCACAGCCTAACAGCCCAGAAAATCTGTGCTGGCAATGTCACCTTTGTGACTAGCTGGTATCATTGGTACTCAGGCCGTAGGGTACCTAAAAAAAGTTTTCCAGACTCAGTGTGCTACTTTTGTTAGACTTCTCACAAGTAGCTCTGGTTGACTCAATGAAAGGATACATCGACTACCCTAGACCTCCCCACTTCTCAGACATATAGGTCTTGTTGGTGAATTTAATTTCTTTATGTAAATTTCTATCTGTAAATACTATTTCACAACCTTTGGGACTGAGTAATATAGTTAGTATATGTGGAATTTACAGACATTACTCTTTCGATACACACAAACTGTGGGGTTAAGTACTGCAATCATATTACCCCCATTTTACATTTTACAAAAGGAGGTGACTTGGTAAGGTGACCATGGTCACATAACTATAAGAATGTTTGGCAGAATTTGAACCCATCTATCATGACTTCAAGTTGTGTATGAATGTTTACAGGATACACACATTTCAGAAAATATTACCCATGAAAACTGAAATGAGTAAGAATACGCATAAAATGGAAGAGATTAGCTAGATATAATAGAAACCAACCCCCAAGAGATGGTGTTTGAGTGGGTTTATGATGAGATTTAGAATTCCCTAAATCTAGTCAAAGAAACTAGGTTGTCTCTAAATTTTTAAAATTTTAATTTCATAATATTTTTATTCTGGACTTGACAAATGCCAAATAAAACGAATACTATAAGATGAATTACAGAAAGAAAAGGATTATATATGACACTGAGACTCCATTAGGTAGAACAAACTGTACCATTTTTTCCCACAAGAAATTCAATAACAAATATTGGAATCTAATTCCAATATTTGGGAAGCAGCTGGGAAAGTATACAGAATTTAAAAGTAGGGAGGGACCTTTGAGTTCACCAGTCTATTCCCTATATTTTACAGATATGAAAAGTGAGGTCCATAAAAGGGAAGTGACCTGACAAGGCCAGAAAAATAGTAATTGGGAGAGCAGGGATGAAAACACAGATTTTCAGACTCTATATCCTGTGTTCTTTCCACTAGCACACTGTCTCTACCAAATACTGCTCAAAGTAATACTACAGTATTACCAAGATGCTAGCTTACATCAACTCTTGCAATTGTGAAGATTTATCTAGTGCTTTCTAAGGAGTATTCTTTTTTTCAGCCTAGTAAAGGCATGTACCAGGCCATGGGTCATGCCCTGGAGGGCAAGTATATTCCTTTAATAGAGATGGGTGGTTCAGACAATCACAGCACAGTGATACAGTGATTAAGATTGTCCAGTGCCCTTTACTCTCTTACTCTACTCACCAAACAATATTTTATTTTTTAATCTAGTTTTCCAAGTAGATTTTCCTAGTGGGAAGAGACCAGGCTGAGCAGCTGACTGAAGTAACTGGTCCTCTCAACAATTACATTTCTCACTGTCAGTTAATGAATTGGCATTCTTGTTGATCAGTCAGTTTGTCAGCTAGGTTTATGTAAATTAATTCCCCAGAGCCTGATACCCTCTGGCTGAACTCATAAAATTGAGTTTCTGAACCCTCAAAATTGAGAGCCAGATCCTCACTCTAAGGTGGCCCCACCTATATTGCCAGAAGGCTGAGGGTTAAAAACATTTACTTTTTCCTAAACTATCTTTCAATTTTTAACAAACTACCTGTTAGAAAATCTTATAAGTGAAAATATTTCAGGACTTTTTTTTTATTTTTAGTTTTTAGTTGATTCTAGTACTAAATTTAGCTTTGCAACCCTGAAAAGGTCATGTTCTATAAACAATGTACCGTATGATTTTCATAGCATCAATGACCTGGAACTGACGAGGACAGTAAAGGTCATCTACTCCAATCCCTTAATTTTACAGATGAAGAAATTGAGATCCAGGGACTTAGCCAAACTCATCTAGGTCTTCTGACTCTGGTGCCGATGTGCTTCCACTGTCTTCAGATCCTAGCTAATATTAACTAATTGACCTAGAAATACTGTCATCAGAAACCTGGATTTTGGCTAATTTTGCTAAAAGTCAATATTAGTCAAACCTCAAAGCATAGCAATCCCCCAAATCATTAGAAACAAATTATGCTCTGCAAATATGTCATCACTGATATTATTATAAAAATTAGCACAAGTTTTTTCCTAATTTTTTTAATATAAAACTCTTAATGAAATGAGTGGAACTGTGAGCAAAGCTTAGGGGAATTTTTCCCCTTACACAATAGGTCAAATTTAATTATTTTGTTTTAAGTAAGCAATTTAATTACTTGTATTCTTTCCAAACAATTTGGGCTAGAAATGTCTACAACAGTGAAAGAAGTTACCTTTTTCACTATTAGATTACATGAATTTGTACTATTACAAATGTTTATTTTACTCACCCTTTAGAAGGCTGTCTACCAAACTTGTCAGTCTCTTCAACAGGTGTAGTTAACACATGGTGATTTATGGTACTGAGATAACTCTCAACATGTATCTGTTATGGAAAAACCAAAGTTCTGACTATTAGAGTGGACTCTGAGATACTCTACTCAGTTCATTTACTTTCATTGGGTTAACACTTTGAATCTTGTAATTAAGCCAGAAGACAGGACACATAATGCTTTTCACCGTGTTTATTGCATGCCTAAGGTAATATTAGATGACTCAAGGTCAAATTACTTTAACTACCCTCAAAAGGGCAATAATCGACTAAAAACCAAGTTTGATAGAGTCTTACTACACTTCAGAAATGCAATGTATATGAAAATAACTGAATTAACCGCTTCTCTGAATTCACTAGGCAACACTGACATGAAGAAGTTCCTTTCTCTTAGAGTGACTCCAAAATAAACTTTGTGCAAGCGTCTAAGGAGAGATTTGGCCCTTGGGTAAGATGTCCTTGATGACCAATGCAATATCTCCAGCTGTGTCCAGAGCCCTAATACTATAAGGTTAATTTAGTGCAATGTATGCATTAGGTTACCAGAACTAAAGCCCATCCCACCTTTCTCACAGTTAGCAAAGACTCAGGAGGCAGTGTGATCATGCAAATAAAATAGGATAAGGAAAGTACGGAGAAAGGTCAGAGCGATGGAAAATAAAGAGTTCTGGCAGAAGGATGGACATACAGGGGCCTCCTTTGAAAGAAGGCTTCCTTCAGTCCTTGTGTCCTTCCCTCATCAGGACAATGTCGCTACTTCCCAGTTTGGGGGGCATAAGCCTGATTTTAAGAAAAGAAACTGTACTTTCAATGAGGCTTCACAATAGGAATTTCCTTTGTCAGGCTATATGTTCCAATTTTTTGGTTGGAAAATATAGTCATACTCATAGTGGTTGTGTTAAAACTGGATTCTATTCTGCTCTATAGGGAATGCAGGAGAGCTTGACTGTCTTCCTTGGTTTTCTATTTTAAATCAGTGCAATGATTGCTTCCCACCTACTTAATAATAATATTATTATTTCTATTATTATATTATAAAAATGAATGATTGTCAGCAGACTTCTTAAGCTTTTGGGAATAAAATGAGTCCATAAGTAGTACTGGTGTTATTGTTTCATTTCTGTATCTTAGATAAATCTACTGAAAACTCATTACAGTATATTATAAAAGCTCTATTGGCCAGATACCTTACAATTGTTAATTACTGGGATGAGAATGTCGTAATGTGGCAGGGATCTAGAACAGTGGTCCCCAACATTTTTAGAGTTATTACAAAGTACTGTGTTTGGATGACTTTGTGTCAATTGCCTTGATGTAATAATGTGGCATAATGGAATGTAGGTCAGGAGGCTGACCTAGGATTTCAGTGGTACAAAGAATTCCCAAATGAGGACGTACCTTCTATATAGGTCAGCACTTTTTCTACACTTTATACTATTAGGCAGGGATTCATGAGCTTGATTTTGTAAAAAACAAAACTATTTTTCAATATAGTTAGTTTCTTTATAATCCTATGTATATTTTTTTACATTTAAAAACATTATGCTGAAAAGGGGTCAGCAATTTGCCATTTCAAAGGTTAAGAGTCCCTTTTAGAGAGCTGCTTAGAGCAGGGGCATCAAACTCAAGTAGAACAGGTACTGTTGTTCACTGATGTCCTGCTCTTTGTGACCTCACTTATGGTTTTCTTAGCAAACCATGGCAGTGGCTGGCCATTCCAGCTCACTTTACAGATAAAGAAATCAGGCAAACAGGGTTAAGTGACTTGCCTAGGGTCACACAGCTAGTAAGTATCTGAGGAAGGATTTGAACTCATTAACAACCTGATTCCAAGTCCAGTGCTCTATCCACTGCATCACCTAGTTGTCTGCAATAGAAATGGGGACACTAAACTATACATAAGGATCCCTGCTGACACATATTGATTTAGAAAACTATATATTAATATCATCTAGGTTTTATTGCATTTTTATTTTGTTCAATATTTCCCTATTACATTTTCATCTGATTTGGCTTCAGTGTAGCTGCTGCTGGCCATATGTCGACACCTCTTGCCTAGAAACAGAGAGTCATTATATATTAAACATAGCATTTGAAACACAGTCTCTATCACTCCTCAATGCCTCTCAAAGCATATATGTATAATATTATATTATAGGATATATATGCTATGCAATATATTATGTTACATAATGTATTATATAGAATAACTGTATTATAATTACACATTAAGAATAGTATATATTACATACAAAATATTGGTGCATATCACATATGAATATATACACATATATGGATGTATATATGCATAGAAATACATTTTTTCCAACTTTTTGCACAATTTTATTACATCTGCCTGAGATAAATGGTGAATTTCACAAATGCGATTTTGCCAGATTCAGGGTAGGGAATGACTCACTGGCCAGTAGATGGAGCTGTGATGGCATCTGTCTGCATTGCTTGCCTTGAGGGACAGATAATCTATGAGTAAGCGTCAGGGTCCTGTGGAGGGCACAGGAAAAGTGGGACTAGGGCTGGAAATGGATAAGCAGAGGTAGATTAGACATGTGGGGCTGTGTTTCACACCACAAGTTCAAGCCATTTTATGCACCAAAGTTCTTGGCCCTGAAGATTAATCAGAAGAACCTATGTTGCTTAAGGATAGGGGAAGCCCATAATGACTCCACCTGCACAAGATCTGTATATTATGGAAGGGAACTTGTTTATACTGTGATCAGTCATGCCATACTCTCCTGAGTGGCTGATTAAGGGCAGATGGGGAAAGGACAAAAGCAAGAATTCTTGGATATGGTTAAGATTAAGGTGGAGTTCTCTCCCAGATAACGTCTTCTTATTCTTATTTCTAATTCCACTAGAATTATCTAGCGATAAAACATGTGCAAAGTTACAGTAGGACTAGGTCCAATTCAGGTGAGGACAAAGTGGCTTCAACGTAAAGGTAGAGGGATCCTCTCTAGTGTAGACCCTCTAGATAGCTCATGGTTCAGGTAAAGACTGGAGAAGACAATTTAAGAGCATAGATTTTGAACTAGAACCCCTCAGTTTACACATGGAAAAACTGAGGCTCAGGGAAATTGTGACTTGACTAAGATCACACAGATAGAAAGTGGCAGAATTAGGATCTGAACCCAGGTTCTCTCCCTTGAGAACTAGCAGTCTTTTCACTGTATCACAAGGTTTCTCTCAGCTGCTCTAGGATTATCTGATGGGTTAAAGATTTTTTGAGATTGGTGGGTTTCATATAACCATTGGAAGAATTAGCACTTTCAAGGCTAACTGGTAATGTGGTCCATGAGGAAAAAGTAGATCACTGATCATATAAATTAAATTGCAAAGCTGACCAAATTCTTGAGATCTTTAGGTTTCAAGGGAGTCTGAGAGGCAAAAATGGTGTTGTTAACTTTGGGTCCATCTAAATGCCCTGTGGGAGGATGATGTGCCATAGCAACTCAGCTTTCTACAAGTTTGAAAAAGCCTTTTTCCAACTTGGCATAGAATTGCTAATGCCAGAAGAAGACCAATTGAAATGTACAATGTTCTGGGCAAGGACATATGAGCAGAATACTATGTTTTTCAATTACACAGTGAGTGGTTCTCCAGTCTTGCAGGTTCCAGAAAATTATAGTCTCATAAATTAAGAGAATTGAAAGGATTTTGTATGTCCCTTCTAGTCTAATTCTCTTCATTTTATAAATTAAGGAATCTAAGGCTCAGAGGGGTTAACAGATTTACCCAAGGTCAAAAGGCTGACATTTGAACTCAGTCCCAATTCAGTTTTCTTTCCACTATATCATTATATATATATTCCCATATGAACTCTGGAGCACAATGTACATATTACAAAGGCCTAAGGGGAAGACCATTACATTCATACTTCAGCCACAAGGCTGTCTTTTTATTGTCATTCCCTATACGGATCACATTATGTGACCCCAGAGATCAAAAATGATGAAGCTGGCCCAACAAATTAAAAACCAACAAAAGGAGATATCAGATGTCAGTACTGATGGTGTTAAGTCCTAGATAATTATTATAAAGCCTGAGTCTCCCACTTTTTCATTTTTTCACTAGAACTTATCTTCCTTATCTATAAATTGAGAGGAATAGACTAGATGACCTCTGAGGTTCTTTCTAGCTATAGATTTATTATCCTAGGCTTCTTTGTTAATAGTATGAATTTCCAGTGGGAAGGGAAGAAAGTCTGAATAGGTTCTTACCTAAGGATGATATTGAGAAATTCTTGGAGTACCTGGGTCTTGTCTTCAGACCTGCTATATATACACACGACAATTGACTCACGGGCACACTTGTGCGAGTATAAGGGTATAAATATTTGAGTTTTGAATCTTGTGAGTGATGTGGCCTGCCTTAAGGTTGAAGTCTTTAAACTCAACAATGATGGAGCCAACGCTGGCCCTCCCAGGAATATGCATGTACTAGATGAGGGCTTGTTCATTAGCCAGGGGATGAGGGGAAGAGCAGTTGTTTTCGTAGGGTCTATGGAGGCCACAATGCAGAAGGAAATTTGTGCCAAGAACACATTCTCTGTCTGAAGAAGGGGCTGTTGTACCACTCTTAGTTATTCTGGCTGCAAAAAAGGCATGAAGAAATCCCTAGGGTTAGCGAGTGGGACATGACAGAAGAGAATTTCAAAGACTGGTACCAAAGTTAGGAGCTCAGTTGACCCTTGAAGTGTGATGTCTAGAACACAGTTGCTTCTATTTGGGGTATACGTGGCCCTGACAGGTTCACTGAAGTTTCTCTAGATCTAGATCTAGACAATCATTACAGGTTAGGTGTTAAGTATATACCTTGAATGAACTTGTATAGTATAGGACTAATCTCTGAATGAATGAACACTTATTGAGCACTTATTAAGCTGAACTGTGGGGATGCAAAATGAGATATTCCTTGCTCTCAAAGAGCTCACATTCTAACTGGAAAAGAAAAAATAAAAAAGGAAGTTCAGGAGCAGGGTGGATATAAAGACCCAGAAGTCCTAAGGGTTCAACAGCGGGGCAGGTAGCAAAGCCCAGAAATCCTTCAGTTACCTCAGTAGGTCAGAAAACATGCTAGAAGGTCAGTGGGGCTTTGGTGATCCTCCTTTTGTGGTCCTCCATCTCTCTAGAATGAAAAGAGTTGGTGACTCCAATCTTAATCAAGCTGTGTGAGCAGTCAAGCATCATGGGATGGCCCAGGACTGGATCAGGGGTGAAACAGAAGAGCAGGGTGCCTAGTTTCTGCTGGACTATATTTTGTTATGCTATTTTAGAATCCAGATCTACCAGTAAGCAGACTTCTTCCACTGAAAGTTTTCAAACATCTCCCAAAAATCACTGATGGAGTTTTTACAACAGCCAAGCCAATATATGTAACATGGTCCAGGGGTCATCTTTAGTCAGTTGACAGGAAATCCAAATTCAGCAACTCTGAGCAGAATTCAACAGGCCTTCATTCCGTATCAATCAGTCAATAAGCAATTAAAGGTACATTGGCTGAGAAGTTCAGCAAGATGGCTATAATATGATAATTCTGACTGACCAAGATGAGGTTTTTCTAAGCATTCCAGGGTCCTCTGCCCATACTTCAGTTTGAAGTAACCAATCTCTAGATTCACTCCCCAACAAGGGTAAGAGACTATAACAGACTATACCAGCTCCTTTTCTCAGATCCTAATATGTCATCTAGTATGAAATAACCCTCCCCTAGTAGATCAACTCTGAAGGGCTTTGTTATACCCTCCAAGATGAATTATCCTGCATACAAGTAGATAACAACTTGCCAAAGTCATCCAGAAATATTCCATTATGCTAGACTTTGCTCATGACTGCAGCCCCTCCAACATTCTTCGAGGAAAACCTTTGAAGACTTCTTTCAAGACTTTTTGTACTAAGAACTATTGATCTATCTTCATGACAATCCTGTTCAAACTTAGGATCTTGCCCAGCATGGCAAACTAATCCAGACTTTTCTTCCAGCATCTAAACCAATGCCAGCTATTTTCCACATTGGAAAAGTGCCAATTTTACAGGGAGAAGACAGATTTTTAGGGCACATATAGAATTCTATGATCATTTATCTCCAGATTATATATTTTGATCTGTTCAACAACAATAACAAGCATTTATTATACTTACTATGTGCCAGACTCTATAACAGATGCTGGAAACACATCTGCGCTTTCTCTTGGAAACCAGAGATAGATGGTATAGTCAACAATGTTAAGAACTGGTTTAACTCAGTCTCCATTTTGATCAATTCAAACCTACAGAAACAGTTCTTTGTGAAAAATGATAGATCTGATGATACTGTGTCTTTTCTTGGGCTACACTGTTCTTTCATTATACCTCTACCTTGTCTGTATTACTGTAAGATAACACCTGTAGAAAGGAACCCTGTAAGGGAGGAGGAACAACTCACAGTCAAATTCACATTTGAGGCACACCCTCATCATTGGCACTAACCTTAAGAACCTCTTAGCACCTTCAGACCGCCAAAAAGTTTAACCAATGCCAAAAAATCTTACAAGATTTACAGCTACATGAGGGCTTTGGGAGTACCTTATCTATCATTTTATGGAGGAGAAAAGCCAAAAGGCAGCAAGGTAAAGTGATTTTTCCAAGCTGGCATACTTAATGATAGCAGAGCTGGGATGTGAACCTAGGTCTTCTGGCTCCGTGACAAATTCTTGCTTCGTTACAGCATGCTGTTACCCTTCTGCAGGACATGTTTAAAGGAGATTCAATTTTATTATCTTCTGTGTGCAAGGAAGCCGTAGCATATGCAGTGGGATGCTTTTGAGAAAGACAGAATTGTATTCCTGTCATATGATACCCCAAGGTCCTTGTGCAGACCCTGAGTTTTGCTATCACTCAACTTCAACCAGACATACCAAAGCTGATCCTTGTCAGAGTGCCTTGTGCCAGTGCCTTGTCGGAGGCCTAGCTCTCCAACAACCAAAAAGGCATGATGCTCACGTGCCTGTATATTCCCTTGGTTTAATGAGAAGAGCACTCCATCTCCACCATTATAGCTTAGAAAGAGACCTTGTAGGCATCTTGTGGTAGGAGCAATATCTGTCATGAAGTGTAAGTTTTGCCTTAAAAGACATTAAAACTGTCTTTGAATCCTAACTAGCTGAGGAGACTATGTCTTGGAATCCAAGACTTGGACCATTAACATAGCTTCCATATGACTTAAGTACAATAACTCATGAAGAAAAAGGAATTGCTCTCCCTTAGGCTTGGCCAGCATACCAGCATGGCCACTACAGAGGCATGGAAGATGTAGTCAAGTGATTCAATATTATATTCTTGCTGAGTCCATTTGATTACTAGAGAAACTTCCTTTTGTTACTTGTTAAGTGGTCTTAGAGTGTCAAATTTCATTCCAATTCTAAACCTGAAGCACTGGACCAGCCTGAATCAGGCCCAGCCTTTAACCCTTGTTTTAAATGTCTCACATGGTCACTAGACTTCTGATTGCCCAGAAATATGAATCAATGTCTTCCAACGTCTATGGTGTTGTGAGTTATACTGTGAACATTTTTGTTTATTTTCCCTTTATGGGAAAGCCAGGAATTTTTTTGCAACCCTTACATAGCACCTATTTGGAAGTAATAGTGGACAGCATGTGACCCAATTACAGAGGCATGATATCATTCAGACACCCGAGGGTCAGGGTATCGTATGACCAAGATGACTAATTTTCTTCTCCAAACTGAACCTCCCACTGCTCCAGACGTCACCAAGCTACCCATTCCTGCCTGTCATTTTCTGGTTCTTTGATGTTTCCTAATAAATTACCTCCAGCTAGCATCCCAATTTTATTTTTAGATGTACTCTTTACTGCACCGCAGATAAAGATTCATTTTGTCATAGTAGATTAGCCCTAATATCATTCTGCTGACCATTGAAAAAAATCTGTTTTTAATAACACAGTTCATTCATCTAAACAGGTCCTTTTCTATGAACGATGAGTTCTATCTCTAGGTTTTCACTCTATTTACCCTAAATACCACAATCCACTCAATGACTACTTGGGTGAATTCTTTCCCTAGCCAATTTGGAGTACATATTGTGGGTAGCCAAAGTGGTGTACAAACAAGAATCTGACTGCTCTCATACTTTCAGGTGTTGGGTATCAGTCCTAGCAATTCCTCCACAACTTCCCACAAATAGTCCTTCCTGAAAACTGGTGACCTGAGTGAGTCCTGTGGTCATACATGGCTGGGAATACTCTACTTTACTACACCATTTTTTAAAATATATCATTTAGTGGACCTACACATGCTTCCTGCTGTGTCCTTGCTGTGATAGGTTTAGCTCAACCCTACACAGTGCCTGGAACATACTAATGTTTAATAAGTACCATTTGTTGGATGACATCCACTGAATCGTTGCCTACCCTCAGAAATCCTAGAAGATCAAGAAGGTCCAGGTGATACCATACTCACAGAGGTGATAAGGCTGTTTCCAGTGCTGAGTATTTCAGTTAACTATTTAGTCCTGAAAAAAGGCATGGGAACTCATCCACAATGTCAGTTCCATGACTGTGATCAAGGCCCTTCATCAATGCTATCCTGTCAAGCCATGACCTTGACTCTCAAGGAGGGATAGCGTTCCCAATGATGTTAAAAAGAAGAAATACGAATAAGAGTGTTAGACATACTGACACAGGAGAAAGGAAAGGGGTCATGAATAACTTGCTAACACTGCCTGGTGCAGGTACACTCATTGAGATCAGCCATCATCTTGCTGATACATGCTTTAATGCTTTATCTCTGATAGGCCCTTTGCTGAGTCCCTGGTTTAGATATCTCTTTGTCCTTTGGATTCAGTGGTTAGATTTTTTTTTTTTAGTTTGGTTTAGTTTTTTGCCTTTCCCTTTCAAATCTTTTGCTTACTTTTTCTGATCATAACTTGCAACTTTTTTCTGGGGGTTGGGAGGAAGGGTATTCATTGATTCTATTGATTGTTCCTAATTACTGGTACTCATTGGTCCCATTCCCTTGAAGGCCTGAGAGTCAACAGGTCATGATGATTGGGAGCTGGCTGATTGGTAAGACCAAGATGGTGGCAGAGATCTATGTGAAGATTTCCTAGGTCAATGTTCAAAGCAGAGTAGTAGAGGTACTGAAGAGACCCAGTTGAGAGAGGTGTGCAGTACCAAAAGGGAGCATACCAGTAAAGGTTTGTCAATCAGAAGGAGATGTTTTTCATATAGGAAATTTAAGCTAAGGACCAAATAGAGCAGGAAACTTAATAGAACAAGTCATGAAGCAGTCAGGGTTGTAAGAAGCAGACAGACATTCCATAGCTTTGTACCAGCAATTCGAAGGTTGTGGTAAAGAAGAGTGTGTTTGGATTGGGTTTGGAGATAATATATGAGTGTTCCAGGGTAAGCAAGTTTCAGCAGTTCTCTAATGTTAGAGAAGACTTTGCTTTACTTTTTAAAAGTTCTCTTTTGAGGGTAAGTTGAAGAGTGGTGACATTCTCCAGATGAACTGGGGCAGTATCATCTTTGTGGGGAGGTCTCAAGGAGCTGGGTTGCCTACGTTTCTACTGGAGGCCTTGGAATTCATAGGAGAGGGCAATAGAATGTCTCCCTGAGTTAATGAGGTCAGTATATTTTGACCTAACAGCCATATGATCACTGGAAAGAGATTTTTTTCTTCAGATGACCCTGGGAAATATAGTTTAGCTAGGGTATGGGATGCTGGGATTAGACTAAAACTACCTAGATTCAAGTCCTGATTCTACCAATTACCTATGTGACCTTGAGCAAGTCACTCTATTTCTCTGGGTCTTGGTTTCCTTAACTGTAAAATCTGAGGATTGGAATAATTATTTCCATTGGTCATTGGAATTCCAAGAAGGTAAGAAAGCATCCTTGAGACAAAGTCAGGAAAAGGGGTAGAAGCAAAGGATGTCACTGAAGCAAGTCAAGTTAATGAGCTCAAGTGACTAGAGAAGGAATGGGAAAGATATCTGTTGGTTATTGAATAACCTAACTATGTATTAGAGAATTTATGTTTTGACCTATTCTGCTTTTATGGGCAAGATGGTCCTGCTCTGCTTTTGGTGACTACAGAGTTGAATAAATCACTAAACAGGATATCAAAGGCTTAGTTTCATCCCAAAGGGATAGTCTGGGGAAGGGTTCTTAACCTGGAGTTGGTTAACTTCAAAAAAAATTTAAGTGTTTTTAAAATAACAGTATAATTTATTTCCTTTGTAATCGTACATATTTTATTTCATACATTTAAAGTCATTATTCTGAGGGGTCCGTAGGTTAGAGCAGACTGCCAATGGGATCAATGGTGCACACACCAAGAAAGATTAAGAACACCTTGTCTGGGGGCTTAGGAATGGGGCATGAACTATGGGCCCCAACAGACAACAGAAGCACTGTGCTATAATTTATGTTTTTCATTAATATGTAGTAAACTAGGGAAAAAAAACCAAAGCCAAGATGGCAACTATTTCTACTTCAATTTCCTTTAGCATCTCTACCAGAGTTCCATAATTGTTTGATTTTCATAATGTATCTCCTAAGTGGGGCAGTTAGATCATTAAATTTCACAGCATAATTAGTTTTAACAAATAGTGGGATATGTCTGGTCAGGATTGATGGATCTCTTATGATGAGTCCACATTAGAGCAAAACTTTTTTGACTTAATTTTTGTTATAGCCCTTTTTTTCACAAAATTTTTAAATTGAGTTTTTAAGACAATTGCTTTTGCAATTTAAAAAAGGTGACTCTCCACCTACCCCAGCCTTTGTTGTGTACAGAGGTGCTTACACGCGAACGTTTCTGCATATTTGTAATAATGATATGTGGACTGCTTCAGGTTCTACTTTTCTCATTTATTATTTCATATATATATTCTTGTATTATTATCTAGGTATCTGTGGTGTGGTAGAGAAAAAGCTGACCTTGGCACCAGAAGAGTCAAGACTGAATCCTACCGTTTGGGGTCCCAGGCAACCAACTCCCTAAGATCAGAAGTAGCAGAACAGCAATCCGAAGAGGTAGAGGGAGCTTCCTTCCTGAATAACTTTGCCAATGAAGTCATAGGTCTCCAGGCCAAAGCATAAGCCTATGTATATATGTATTTTTTCCTTTTAATAATAGAGTGGTTATTTTCTAAATTTTTCTCAGATCATCCTTAAGATATTTCATAGAAATTATTGCTAGTAAATGATCTTACATTTTTATGATAAAATATCATAGTATGACTTAAGGAGTGTTTAAGGAAGATATGTCAGATTAGTATGATTTAGTATCATATTGGGCTCTGAAATTATATAAAAATTCTGTTTAACTTTTAATAAAACTGCCTTTATGATTTAAAATTCATATTCAAAATACAAATTTACATACTTTTAACCCCATCTTAGTTCTTTCAATTGCTGTTTCAAGAGCCTGAATGTCAGAAAGGTCTCCTTTTCCTTCATGTGCAGAGTATAGCTCTCTCTTTAGTTGATAAAGGTCTTCTTGAACCTAGAAGCAGAGAGAAACATCAAATATTAGAATAATATGATTTTTTTCCAGTTAGGACCCTCAGGTACATGCATGCATGTATGTGCCTCTTAGGTAACTTGGATCAGTAGATGAAGTGAAATAGCCTCTATTGTGTAATGGTGATTAGAACCATAGTTGCCCTATACCCAAATTTGAATGACTGTTGAAATTCCAGCCCTATTCCTAGCACTCAGTACTATGAAAAATGAAAATTCCCCAGCAACTTTACTTTTTCTTCCCTTTCCTGATGCCTAGGCTCTATCAAAAGGCTTCCCTTGTCTACAGCTTGTTACTACCCCTAAAATACTAGAATGGAGGTCACAAGAAAGTTTGCCATTTGCAAAATTTAAACTGGAAAAATCAAGAGTTCTATTTGACAAATATTTATTAAGTGCCCTTTACATACAAGCCATTGTGCTATGTACTGGGAACAAAAGGACAAATTAAGATTAAATGACCATTAGCTTGTTAAGATAATAACTCACTTTTTTTTTTTACAGTGCTTTAGAATTTACAAAGAACTTTCTTGACAATACTACGAAATAGACATTGCAAATATTATATTTCTTTACAGATAGGGAAATTAAAGGTCAGAAACTAATTGACTGTTCTATCTTACACACAGCCAAATGTCAAACTGTCTTCTGACTTCAAATCCAATGCTCTTTCCCTTGTACCACCTGCCCTCTGTCATTCATTCTCTGTGTCTTCACCAGCCAATTTACCAGATAAACTATTTTGCACAAACTCTGCCATCTGATTGGGATCCTCTAAGGTTGGCTTAAGAAGTAAGAAGCATCAAGCTTCTAGTGAGGAAAAGGAGAAGTGTCACAGGAACTCACTCAAACAGAACAAAACAAGAGGAAAAGAATAATGCATTCAAAGGATGTTTTAAATGGATGGATGGGGCCCATTACATTTCCTTCCTCCATGAATCTTTTCTTCTTACTGCTTGGCAGAACCAGTGCCATCTGGTGAATATTCAATGACCTGTTTTTATGGATTCAGAAAGGAAAATGATTCATAAAAAAAGCCAAAATATCTTCCTTCTCTAACATCTTCCTTGTAAAATGTAGTCAACCTCGTCTTTGGTGTCATGCAAACTTGGAGGAGATTAGGCCCAATGGTATTGGACATCATGTGACTTTGCACATTTATATTAGAAACCAAACTTCGAATGAATAAATGCAGATGGCACTAATTATTGTATGGGCTGCTGCCACAAGAAAAACATTTTGTTATGCAAATTTATGAACCTAACACCTGTTTCAGCAATAGTCCCACCAACAACCTACAAACTGAGTTCCTGAAGGCATTTTGAAACATTTACCTTTTATGTATTAGTGATTACTTGATTCACATATTAAATCCAACTAATGTCATTGATTACTACCTAATGCACCTGCAATGTCAAGTATTCAGAAGATCTGAATTTGCTACAGGCATCACAGACTTAGAGACACATCTGGTCATTTGTGCTCTGCACAAAATGCCATTTAAGTGACACTTCAATGCACAGACTGGCACTTGTACACACCACTGCTTGCAGGCACCAAGAATGAAGGTATTAGCATCTTTTGGTTATTTCAGCCAAATAGTTCCTGCTGCAGGTGAATTTACAGTCTCTATTATGCAGACATTTGAGATGCCCAGTGAGGCAATGCTAAGGCAAGCTATATCTAAGACCTACATTTTTAGATGCTTCTTTTTGTGCACAAATAATTTCCTCTTTGGAGTGTATACCTTCAGGTATTTATAGACTATTTTCTTATTGCAGTGCCAAGGTATGCCTGTTTATGCCCCTGCTCTTCTCTGCTAAGCGATCTCTTCTTGCCTATCATCAATGCTCTACCACTTGATTATCTATGTACCATCCAAGAGAGTGGCACAAAGGAGAGACAGCCTGAAAGTATATATCAGTAAAAGGAGAAAGGAGAAAGGAGGAAGCTAAAGTTCTTTTGAAAACTTCCTGGCACATAACAACTGAGTACAGCCACTGACTACAATAGTAGAATGGCAGGGACTTGTTAAATGTAGATGAACATGAACTCAATCAAATTCAACAAACATTTATGAAATTCCAATAATATGCAAAGTAACGTAAGCTGGGAACTGGGAACAAAAGGCAAAAACCAAACAGTCCCTGGCTTCAAGGAAATTTCCTATTGGGGTCACATATTAGAGTAGGAGATGAGTAACTACAAGGTAATCTGAGGATGAAGAGAGCCCTATCAGCCAGGGAGATGATTGGGAAAGGCTTCACTGACATGATGGAACCAGAGCTGAACCGTGAAAAAAAGATAAGGATTCTTTAGAGAAAGTGAATTCTGGGTGTGGGGACAGTTTGAATGAATGCACTGAGGTGGGAGAAGGATTTGAATTCAGAGCTTAGCTTGTAGTCAGTCCAGTTTGGCTAGAGAGTATGAAAGGAAGAAATGTGAAAAGATAAATTGAAGCTAGATTGTTTTAAATGTTGAACTGAAGAATCTATACTTTATTCTAGAGGTGCTAGAGAGCCACTCAAGATTTTTTAGTAATGGTAGCCACAATTGGACCTTGGGCTTATGAAGGTTATTTTGGAGGTTGCTATAATAGACCAGACAAAGATAATGTGAGTCTAAATCAGAATGGCGGCTGTATGCTGTATGAATGGTGAGGACAGATTTTGAAAAATGTTTTGAGTCATGATTTGTCAAATGACTGGATATAGGACATGAGAAAAATAGAAGACTTAAAATGTGTCTAATGAACTTAGGGGACTGAGAATATGGTAGGTTGTATTGTATTGTAAACAGAGGTTTGTGCTGTATTATATTAGTTTCTTGACAGAAATAAGGCAGTTTAGAGGAAGGGTAGGCACAGGGTAAGATAACAGTTTAGTTTGGACATGTTGAGTTTTAAATGCCTATAATCCTAGTGAGATAAAAATATATGGATTTAGGAGTCATCTATGTAAAGATGAAAAATGAACCCAAGGGAATGAATTAGATCACCAAGGAAGGAAGTATAGGGACAGGAGAAAAGTAGATCTATGAGACAACATTGTTGGACATGTATGTAATTAGTATGTGGGTGATGACCTAACAAAGGAGACAAAAGGAGTGGTCAAATAGGTTGGAGAACAATACAGAGCCAGTATTTCATAAGATGAGGAGTGTACAGGAAGATGGGAGAGTGGATGGTGTCAAAAAGGTCAAGGAGGATGTTTATTCAAAAAAGGTTAGCAGTTAAAATCATTGTTAAACCTTGATTTTTGTATATAATTGTGGTGAAACCAGACTGTAAAGGGCTGAAAAGTGAGTGGATGGAGTACAACTACAGGTAAGTACCCCAAGTACAGATGAATCTTTCTAGGAATCTGGAAGTAAAAAGGGGTGATGTAAGATGATGACTTAAAGGAATGGAAGAGATAAGTGCAGACTTTAAGAAAGGGAGAAATAGAAGTATGTTTGCAGGAAGCAAGAAAGGAGACTATAGGGGATGGAATCAAAGACATGAACAGAAAGTTTGTCCTTGGCATGTAAAAGAGGTGCTTCTTCTCAGAGATGGCAACCCAGAAGAGGATAAGTAAAGAAGTAGAGGAGTTTTTGAGATGTAGATTGGAGGAGGAAAAGCACCTCACAATGGATGGCCTCAATTTACTAAATAAAGCAAGAGTTATCAGAGACTGGGTTTAGGATGGTATTGGGGGCTTAAAAAGTGAAGGAAGTTTGGAATAAGTGCTGTACAGAGTAAAGAGTAAATCAGGGAAGAACAAAGGATTTCCATGCAGTAATGAGGGCCCAGATGAAATTATATAACATGAATTTGTAACGGGTCAATTGTCATGGTTGCTTGACTTCCTCTAATAATGTTTAATAGCTTAGGAGTAGGAACAGAGAAGCTGAATAGTGGGGGTGACCCAGAGTTGAAGATTAGCAAAAGGGGAAAGGACTAAAGAATGGAGGGGAGTTTTGAGTTCAACTGGTTAACTCTATGATAAAGATTACATAAGGAAGAAAATGCAGTAATAATAGACTTGGCAGTCTGGGAGAAATAGAAGGAGCAGAGATTTCAGGAGAATGAAAATTAGTTTTAGGAAGAGTGAGGCAAAGAAATAGATGTACAAACATGATTATGATAAGAAAGGGAAATTTTAGAATTCAAGATTATAGAGGTAGAACATTTGGGTCTAAGGGGTAAACACCCCTATAGTAACTCAAGTAGAGTGTGATGTAACTCATAAACTTGAACTAGGAGAGTGAGGCGTTTGAAGTAATATGGGTGCAATGTTAATGGGATTTAAGATTTTCCCCAGCCATTAATAGGCCTCATGTGGTACCCATTAAGGAAAGCTTGCTTAGGGCAGGAAGGCTTTCACACCCTTGCTAATTTCTAATTAGGCACTGAGTCAGAAGGGTTGTGATGCCCTTTGGCTCTGAGAAGGGTATATATTATGGGGTGAGGTTTTGCTTTGGGGACTCTTTTATGAGAAGCACCTTGTGATTCCCTAGTCAAGATTCTGAGTAGCTGCATGTTCAGATAATACCCCTCCTCCCCTCAACTGCTCAATGTAAAGACTCTCTCCATCCAGGGATGTATGTAAAGTGATAGCAATATTGCTTTGCTAGTAGAGCCCTGTCTGTTGGTCTTTATTTCTCTGCCTATATTTTCTTTGTATTTTCTCTGAAGCTCAGGGTGCTGACTTTTTCACTGAACTAGTGAATGTAATTTAAAAAAAAGATTGTTGACCCCTTAAACAGCTATTTTTTCCTAGTAAAGTAGATCTAAGAACCTGTGCTAGTAGTCATCCTGGGTGTACCAGGGAGCTTGACTTTACAGTGGGAACAGCGCAGGTTGTACTGTATTACAAACAGTGGTTTGTGTATTGTTACTGACTGTTGAACATTACTAGAGGTCATGCAATGATACCAATTGACGCAAAATTCCTAAGTATGAGGCCAAGAGATGGGAGGAAGGAGGAAGATTGAAAACCCTTTCTGAACTTGAAAAATTGGAGAAGGTGATCTCTAGGGGCTGGTAGACAAAAGTAACAAAGATATGAGCAGGGACTGAAGAAGAATAGAACAGAACTGGAAAGAGAAGAGAGTACAGGGAGATCTATCAGAGGAATTTGATATCCACATCACAGTAGCAGTTCCAACTGGTTTGGGTGTTCAAGTGACTGGAAAAGAGAACAAAACAGTGTTAATGGCAACCAGAAGGAGATCTCAGATCCCAGGCAACACATGAACCCCTTGCTCTATGGATATTCTTCACTACAGTCCCAGACTGGAGAACACAGAAATGGTATTGATGGCAATGGTAACAACATCTCAATGGGGAAAAGTGGAAAAAGTACTGGCTCTAAGGACCAGGGTTTAAATCTCACCTCCTGCATGTTACCTACATGTCCTTGGACAAGTTACTTAACTTTCATCTGAAAGATGTTGGGGTTAGATCTGATGGACTCAGATCCCTTCCAATTCCCAATCTGTGATTCTGTGATGCTCAGTAGCAGCAGCCACCCTCATTTATCTAAGCCCTTCTTTGTGACTGAATGCCAGAGTTGTGTTTTTTTTCCAGATGATAATGACAGCTATGATGCAAGAAATGTAATTTGGTAAAATGTAATGGGTAGCTAGACACACAGTCTAAAAATGCCTCACTTTAGGAGCCCCAGAACAGACCTGGTAGTTCATGGCAATAACTGCAAAGAACTCATTATATCAGTTTTAGTAAGTACAGAAGAGATGATGCTTTGTGTTTCTCTCAGAACCAATTAAAAACTATGTGTGGAAAAAACACAGGTAGATCTTCCTATTGGAGTAAAAGGTGAAAGGGTTAAGGGCATGACTCTCATTGTATGAAGGTGGAATTTACTTAGGGGATGTAAGGAATGAGAGTAAAGGATAACTAATGGACAAGCACGTGAAGTGATCCAGAAGAAAGCAAAGAGGAAAGTCACTGGGTTCTGTAAAGGACATAGACAAGAGCTGCCCAGGATAAGAAAGTGTGTGTGGCTTTTGAATAATAATGATGATGATGATGATGAAAGATGATTAGCATTTAAATAATACTTTAAGGTATTAAAGCATTTTACAAATATCTCATTTTATGCTCACAACAATCCTGAGAGGCTAGTGCTACTATTAGGTGTTAGGTGCTACTATTATCTCCATTTACAGAAAAGGAAACTGAGGCAGACGGAAGTTAAATCACACAGTTAGTAAGAGCCTGAGGCCAGACTTTAAATCCAGTCTTCCTGACTCAAGAAATAAGTTGAACGAAGATAATAGATAATATGCTTATCAGATTTATTGATGATACAAAGCTAAGAGAAATGGCTAATATCTTGTGTATGACTAAATTAGGCTCCAAGGAAATGAAGATAGTTTAGAACAGGCCTGGGAGCCAAGAATGTTTTTTATATCTTAAAAATAAAGTGGCATAGAAACAAGCAGTGTGTCAGAATTGGGTCTCGGGTCACCTTTGTTCTTAAGAAAGCAGGACCAAATCTAATAAAATGAAATCTAAACGAGAGAAATGTAAATGGTTCTACTCTTGAGTAAGAAAAATCAACTTTACTAGTACAAAATGGAGAAGACATGGCTACGGAAAGGTCATGTGAAAATCATCTAGGAGTTTCAGTGAACTACAAGCTAGGTGGCGCCAGAGTGCACAGCATTGGACCTAAAGTCTCTAGATGAGTTCAAATCTGGCCTCAGACACTTACTAGTTATGTGACCCTGACCAAGTCACTTAACCCTGTTTGCCTCAGTTTCTCACTTTTAAAATAAGCTGGAGAAGGAAATGGCAAACCACATGAGGTCATGAAGAATCAGATGCAACCAAAATAACAGAATAATTACAAAAGCAATATGAGTAAACAGTGTGACACAGCAGTAAAAAAATTAAAGTGACCTTAGGTTGTTTTAACAGAAGCATAGAATCCAGAATGAGAGAGTTTATAGAGTAAGGGGGTTTGAACTCCATTTCTGTCACTTTATCTCTGTGTAACCTGGGACAAGTCACTTCACCACTCTGGGTCTTACTCTCTTTATTTGTGAAATTAACACTTTGGACCAAATGACCTTTAAGTTCCTTCCAGCTTTAAATCTATTGACTGTATCAATCTTTAGTCTCTCAGCCTATAGTCCCACTATACTTTGCCCTGGTCAGATCACCTTTGGAATTCAGCTCTAGATACACTATTTTAAAAACATTACAAAATGGAATACATTCAGAAGAGGGAGATGAGGATGGAAAGAGAAACTCATACAATTTCATATGGAAATTCATGGAAAGAAAAGACAATTACATATTTGCTGTCTCAAGTATTTGAAAGGTTATAAGGCGGAAGTCTTGTTTTGCTTAGACTCAGAGAGCAGGACTAGATGCAGCTGGTGGAAGTCAGAGAAAGATGCAAATTTCATCTCATAAAGAAAACTGACCAAATGATTAGAACGGAAAAAGCAACAGGTTACCTCAATCACTAGTGAGTTCTCTATTTTTAGAGTGTCTGAAAACACTTGATGATCACTAATGGGGATGTTACACCCGCTCAGACATAAAGGGACTACATTGCATTTGAGGTCCCTTCCACCTCTGTGATTTTATGACTAGAATAGTAGAGGAGATCTTTCACTGGAATGTTTTAGGGAAAGAAACTACCATGTTCTCTCTGATCCCTTTTACCACTGAAATTCATATGTAATCTTTTCGTCAACTATTATTGTTTCGGCATGATGGCATTTGACAAATCACTTATTTTGTGGAGTACCAGTATTTTTACTGAACCTAGAGATGCCTGGTTTAAAAAAAAAGCTTTAGAAATTTCAGTATCTCTATTATCTGTAAAATTTTTATGGAATTATATTCTTTTTCTTTTTTTTGTCCCTGATATCCCCCTTCAGTAATGACATACCCCACATAATATCTTGCTTGTACCCCTCTTATGCACTTACCATGTATTGTAGTTTATGTTGTGGTTATTTGTGCATGCATTATTTTCCCACAAAGGCAAGGAATCCAAACATTTTTCACCCCCAAAAGTTTAGGGCAATACTCTGCCTTAAGTTTATAGGCACATTATAAATATTAGTTAAATTGAACAGAACTAAATTTGCTCCAGAAATAAACAAAGCTAAATCTCTCACTGTCAGAAAGGGCTCACTGACTGTATCTGTGGCTTCTGTTTATTACACCATAGATTTAGAGATGAATAGGATCTTGTTTTAAAGAGAAGGAAATTGAGACCCAAAGAGTTGCACAAGGTCATATAGGCATTAAGGGACAGTCAGGTGTTGAGCCCAGCACCTCTGACTCAAAAGACAGTAGTCATTTCATTGTAACATATAAGTAGACAATAAACATTTATTAAGCATCTATTACTTGTCAGGTGCTTTGCTAAACATTGCCACATTTTTTTTCTCAGTTTTATTCTACTAACTTTTACTAAAGGTAGGAAAGATATGTTGAGTTATACAGCACCCACCTCTGAGAACCTCTAACCCCAGACACTTTAGAAAATATTCAATCAGTAAACTTTTATTAAAAACTTACTACGTGTCAGGTAGTATGCTAGGGCATGAAGAAGATACTGATAAAACAATTTGCACACATTAAAGTATAAATAGAAGGTAATTGCAGGGGGAGAGGCAGCCACAACTAGCTGGTGAGGGGCGATCGGAGAAGGCTTCATGTAGAATGAGCTGAGAGACAGAGATGAGGTGATATATTCTAGGAAGAGGGGGCAGCCTGTGCCAAGAAAGAGATGGGAGACAGAATGTCAACACCACCACTTTGGTTGCACCATAGAATATGTGCAGGTAAGTAATGTATAATAAATTTGAAAAGGAATGGTGAAGCTCCATTGTGAGGGAGCCAAGCAGAGGACAGACTATTGCTGCTAATGATAAGGAACCACTAGAGTTTATTGAGCACATGATAGGTATTACAGGAATATCATTTTGGCAGCTATAGAGGAAGACTTAGAGAGGGGAAGGACTTGAGGCAGGGTGACGAACTGCTGCTATAAATGAGGTGAGAGGTGATAAGGGCCTAACTGGGTGAGGGAAGAGATGGAAATGAATATGAGAGATATTATCAAGTTTGAACACACTTTATTACTGTTTAGATAAGGCGATGAATTAGAGGAATAAAAAAATAAACTGAAATTGTGAACTTGAATGATGGAGGAAGATGGTGGTGCCATCACAGAAATAGCGATGTCTGAAGCAGGACAGGTTTGGGAGGAAAACTGTTTGGGATGTTGTCAAGTTCGACATCTGTATGGGACATCCAGTTCAAAAGGTCTCACAGGTGGATAGTTATGTGGGATTGAAGTTTAGGAGAAAGAACAGGACTGGATATATGTAGATGTGGGAGTCATCTGCACAGAGATGATAAATGAGACCAGGGTGGCTGCTGAGATCATAAAGTGAAAAGAGAGAAGAATGAGGCCAGTAGTTTGCTGACTAGCCTAAGAAGTAGAGGAATGAACCAAGATAACTTCTAACAAATATTTGTCAGATAAATGCATCAAGGGGCTGCAGGATGATGTCATAGATAGAGCACCAAGACCTGAATTAGGAAAATCTGAGTTCAAATCCAGCCTCAGACACTCACTAGCTACGTGACCAAGTCACTTAAGCTTGTTTGCCTTAGTTTCCTCCTCTGCAAAATGAACTGGAGAAGGAAGTAGCACTCCAGAATCTTTGCCAAGAAAACTCCAAATGGGGTCATAGAGAGTAGGACAGGACTGAAACAAGTCAATAATAACAACTAAATGCATCTAGAGCCAATTTTTATAAAGCTAACCCTTAGCCTACAATTTTTCCTTTTAAAGATCATAGTTTCTGACATAATTAAAGAACCACTTTGGGTTGCATTAAGTCAACTATTGATTTCAATATAAAGTAATGCTTTTGCAGTTGTACTAATCCCTAATTAACAGCTGAATGGAACAAGCCATCTCCGAGGGAAGGACATCTAACGAGAACAAAAGTGAATCAGGATCGACACAGGAAAGTATCTGCTGAACATCTGAGAAAAGTTTAGTAAAAGGATGACCCAGCACTTTTTCCATGATTAGCTCACAAGCACTCACTATTCTATTTAATGATCTCAACCTTTAAGAGCTATCATTGTAACTAAATTAAAATCTTACTAATTCAGACTAATTTGGAGAGGCCTGTTTAAATGAGTAAAAACTTGAATTACAGAAATTTTTAAAAGAAATGCAATTTTATTTCTTTCAAGTAAATCATTAGCTCAAATGCATTTAATATTGCCTAGTAGAGATTTGTATAGGAAAGTGTTTTTAATGAACAGGAAAAGAATGCTGTGTGAGCAATGTGTTGTATTTAAATGAATTTTAAAACTGTATACTTCTTTGTGAATTCTGACTTGCCATTTCATCGGTGTAGCAATATCCTGCCCAGGATCACACAGCCAAGTCAATACCAGGACTCAAATCCAGGCCTTCCTGACTCTGAGGCTAGCTTTCTATCTACTACCAAAAACTGCTCTTTACGCTTTTAAGCACTTTGAAAGGTTCTTCAAAATTCTATATGTTCTCTCAACATCTATCTATCTATCTAATTTGTTAAACAATAATAAACTTCCATTCAGCCTCTATTTGAATTTCACAAAATCTGGAATACTAGAAATAGAATTAATGAGATTTAATTGTATAATCTTGAATCATATTAATGCATCCTGGAATTTTGTAAATCAAAGAGACCTCAGAGATCATCTAGTCAACAATATATGAAAGATCTTAGAAAATGAGAGAAATACCACAAGACTAGAGAAGGTTAAAAGACCTGATTTTCTATAATAAGGGAAGAGAATAAAGTTAGGAAATTATAGGCCAGTGAGCTTGACTGATATTCATGAAAAGAAAATCTAGAATGGATTTTTAAAGAAATGCTTAATTAACACGTAGAAAAGAAAGCAGTGATTATTAATAGCCAATATATCTTCATCAAGAACTGCCTGTGCCAGACCAACTTTATTTCTTTTTGTGACAGGGTTACTAACACTAGAGACATAAGCTAGCAAGAATTCAGGAAAAATTTTAATAGAGTATTTCATGCTCTTCTTGTAGAGAGATGGAGAGAGATGGGATACTAGATAATATGATTAGATAGATGCAGAGTAAGTTAAATGTTGAGATTAAAAAAGTGATTGTTAATCATTGTTTGCTATCACTTGGAAGTGGCTCTCTGGCAGTGCTTTAGAGCTCTCTATAGCCTTTCTGCTGTTTAACATTGTGACCAGAGATTTTCTGAGCTCAAAGACGGTGTATTTATCAAATTTATATATGACACCAAGTTGGAAAAGGAGGAATAGCTAATGTATTGGATGCTAGAGTCAGGATCCAAAAAGGATCCTGAAGGGCCAGAATATTGGTATCCTAATGACATGAAATTGAGTAGAAGTAAATGTATTCTAACATTTGCACTCTAAAAATCAGCTTCACAAGTACAAGACAGGGGGAAGCATGGTTAGAAAGTAATTGTTCCATAAAAGATCCAAAGGTTTTACTGCACTCCATGTTCAATATGAGTCATCAATGGGATGTAGAAGAGAAAAACACTAATGTGGTTTTGAGCTAAATCAAGAGAGATGAAGCATCCAGGAGTATGGGGATTATGGTCTGTCCTTTACCCTCGTCTGACCACATCTGGAGTATTGTATTCAGTTTTGAAAGACACGGTTTTGGAAGTACATTGATAAACCAGAGAGCATATAAAGAGGAGGGCAATGACAATGGTAATGGCTTTTAAGTCCCTATGATTTGAGGACTGGATAAAGGAATATGAGGGTTGGAAAAGATCTGGTAAGACAAAACTCTTGTCAAGTACTTAAAAGGCTGCCATGCTGATGAGGGAATAAAATGTTTTTTGTCCTTAGAGGGAAAACCCATAAGAAATTGATAGTAACTGCAAAGGGAAAAATTTAGATTCATCAGAAAAGAATTTGCCAACAATCAGAATGTTCAGAAATAGAATGGGGTGCCTCAGGAGGTAGTGGGTTTCCTGTCATTCAAAGTCTTCATTCAGGTAGAGACTAGATGACTGCTTGCTGAGGTATCTTCTTGTGGGTTGATAAGACCTAAGAAAAGCCAAATGGGGCTCCATTAGGGAGATCCATAGTAGCATTTCTGAGAATAGCATTAGGTATTTCAAATGCTTAATTATCACTAGATATTGAGAGCTGGAAGGAACCTTAGAGATTATCTAGTTCTACCATTTGTCTGTCTGTTCATCTTTTGTTGCTGAAGAAGACCATGCCATCAGATCATGATCTGATATGACTTGCACTTGATTTTGTTTCAAGTGAAGGAGGGCTGTGCAGCTCACCAGCCTCACTTCTCCTTCAGAGCCATCTGAATCCAGTGACCAGATATTCATCAGAATGACTGGAGATGACCCAGGATGAGGCAATTGGGGTTAAGTGACTTGCCCAAGGTCACACCGTTAGTGAGTGTCAAGTGTCTGGGGCGAGATTTGAACTCAGGTCCTCCTGACTCCTGTATCTATCTGTGCTCTATCCACTGCACCACCTAGCTGCCCTGACCACTTATATTTTACATATGAGGAAACTGGGGCTCAGAAAAGTAAAGCCCTTAATCATCTGGCTAATTAGTATCAGAGATGGGATTTGAACAGACATCCTCCCTATCCTTAAATTCAGTGCTATGCATGTCAAGTATCAAGTTATATGGAGGTCTGTGGTCATTTCATAATACAAATATATCATATGATTAGATACTGTTTTACTTCTGTTTGGATCTTGTTGGTGCAGAGAACTCCACATATGGGAAGATCAATAGTCATTTGTAACAATTTTAGAGCTTTGTAGGGATAACGAGAAACTAAATGATTTGACCATGGTCACACAACTAGCATGTGTCAGAGGAAGAATTTTAACCCAAGTCTTTTTGATTCCAAGGTTGAACCACTATCCATTACACTCAGTTTTATTTCAGAAAATGTTTATTGAACGCTGCATACAAAGAATCAGCTTCAGTTCAACAGGCTAACATTTGGGCAACAGAGTTTAGTGGACACAATCCTAGACTGGAAATGTGACTTGTGTTCTTTTACCAGGTCTCTCACTAATTTGCTGTGTGACTCTGGACAAATCATTGACTCGTTCTGGGGCTTAGTTCCTTTATCGGCAAATAAAGGAATTGGGCTAGATGGTAGCTCTTACTTTGGGGTCCATGAGCTTCAGTTTAAAAAAATTTTTTTGATATCTCCCTTTCCATATCCTTAGTTTCATTTATAATTACGTGCACTTGGAACCATTACTCTGAGAAAGAGTATCAGACTATCAAAAAAATCTATGACACCCACAAAAACAAAACTAATAAATCCTCGCTTTCCAACTCTAAAATCCTATAATTCCTCTGACCTTGAGTGACTCATTTCTTTCTCAGTGGTCTTACCCTAAAGTGACCCTTCAGTTAGCCTGAATACTTGTAGTTTTCACACAACTGAAGCATGGTGACTCTTGCTACCAGTATAATAGGAGCTAGACTTTTGAATGCTCATAGACTATGACTGTGACTAAAGATAATTCTTTAAAGTAACTTACACTAAGTTTCTTCTACTGATAAGTGTGAATAATAACAGTACCTACCTGGCAAGGTTGTTATAAGGCTCAAATTAGGTATTATTTCTAAAGTGCCTTGGTAAGATAGTGTCTGGCAAATAGTAAGTGTTACGTAAATGCTACTATTGGTGACTATTATTAATTAGAAGTTATGATGACTTCTAGTAATCCACCCCCTTCCAAAAGTGCCTTGTATTTACTTTGAATTTCCTTATATGTTTACATGTTGTTTTCCACCAGAAAATATAAGATCTTTAAGGGCAGAAACTAGTTCATTGTTTTGTCTTTCTGTTCCCAGTGCCTGCCACATAATAAGCATTTCCTATGTGCTTGCTGCTTGCTACAATACTGGTCCTTGGCCCTTTTATCTCCTCCCATAATGCTGCAGCTAATGCTGTTCTAACTCATCCCTTTTCAAGCCTGCATTCTTCTAGGGGGGGTAGATAGAAATCTTGGGTAGAGATCTAAAAACCTAGCAAAAGGAGAGATTTTTTTCAACTTTTAATATTTTTTTTTTTGCTTAATATGGGAAAAGAAAAAAATGAACTTTTTCTCTTTCTTTTCCTTTTCTCCCTTAACTGTCATCTCTAACTATACCAAATATTACGAGTAAACCCCGTTTATCATACTCTCTCTATTTTTTTTTTTTTTAGAAACTCACTTTTACATACTGCTTGGAACTTTACTAAAGCACTCCTAAGTTTTTTTTCTTTTTAAAATATTCTCAATAAAATTTTGTGCAGACAGACAGAGGAGAGGGAGAGAGAGAGAGACAGAGAGACAGAGACAGAGACAAAGGAAGGAGGGCAGAGCGAGGGGGGGAGCACCCGCGGGTGGGCCCAGGGACGTTGAAAACCCCACAGGAGGGTCCTTAAGGACTGCAGGGCGGTGTTGGCGGAGCGGGGAGGGGGCGGGGATCTTTTACCACCTTCACTAAGATGGCTCCGATAGGGTCGCGAGGCCCAGTTTCTTCGGCCATGGTAAAGGCCACGAAAGTGGATTCAGGTTTCCAGGCGCCCCCCCAAAGAGCGGGAGGAATAGGAAAAGCTGTCTTCGTCCCCATGGCAACGCAACGCGCTTCCTGGTCGGTTCGAAAGCACCGGAAGAGGGGGGATGGAGGAGGCGCTCGAACGGCGGACGCTCCACGCTCGTTCCGTCCCCTCCCCCTCAGCCCGCTCCCCCCCGCAAGGTGGCGGAGGTGGTGCGGTCCGGAGCGGAAGTGGCTCTGGGAGCGAGGCCAATCGGGACAGGCAGCCATGGCTGCCGGCGTGCCGTGCGCGCTGGTCACCAGCTGCTCCTCCACCTTCACCGGGGACAGGCTGGTTCAACGTGAGTAGCCGGGCCGGCGGGTCTGCTTCCGAGACTCGGGGGTGCCGGCGGGAAATGGGCCCTGGCCCGAGCCCTGCCCGCCCTCCCCACCCCGAGGGAGCCTCGGGCCGGGGTCCCTGAGCCAGGCCTCGCCTGGGCCGCGAGCATCGCCCCCTCCGGGCCGTAGAGGCCGCTCCGCAGGGCGTCTTCTCCCCTTCGCTGCCGGCTGCCTGGGTTCCTAGGTCCTCGGGGCGGGACCGGCCTGGGCAGGGGGCCCCGGGGGGAGAGGCGCCCCCACCCCGTGCTGCCCGAAGCGGGCCAGGACGGCTGCTCGGCTCCGAGCTGGGATTGGTCAGCTTGCCCGCAGACTTCCGGTGGGCTTGCCTCCTGCGCTGGGAGCAGCTCCTTCATCCACCGACGATGAGGGCTGACCGGGCGGAGCCCTGAGCTGGGCCAGCCTCGTGGATTAGGCTCCTGGTTCTTCCCCGCCTGCCTTCATCCCCATGCCGAGTCACCTTTAACGTTTATAGAAAGCTTACGGTGCCGCGTGCGCTGGGCTAAGCACTGCCCATTGGGTGCCCACAGTAACCCCCCCTTTGTAGAAGAGGAACCTGAGGTGAGATGACTTGTCCACGGTCACTCAGGTCTTTCTGTGTTTGTGACCTGTCCAAGGTGGCCAGCCAGTCCAGCTGCCTGCTGCCAGCTGTAGCTGGGAATAGTACAGAATAGTACAAAATGTTAATGATGTTTGTGGATTTGTTTTGTAACCTCTGCACTTCTCAATAGCTCAAACTGTATAATAAAGCAAAACTATTTGGCTCTGATTAAAAACAAAAGTAGTTTAATGGATCAGACTAGATGATCAGAAATGCTGTCAGCACAAATTTGGATGACTAGGTAACTAAGGGAAGGACTTCCCTTTAGACAATAATTTCTTTGGAAATCACAATTTGATAGCCATTAGGAACGGATCAGTTTCTTACACCATACATTCACAATAATCTATAAGCAGACATGTTACCTGAATGTAAATGGTATGATCATTTTTATGAAAAAGAGTGTCCTTTCATAACTATAGTTAGGAGGAGAAACTTTTGCATGTTTGTAGGATCATTGAGTTTTAGAATGGGTGAGGAGCACCCTGCTCATTTTAAAGAGGAAAAATTCAGAAATGAGAACATGTATATAGCATAACAGCACTGAACAAAATTCAATTGGAAGAACAAAACCCAAGATCTAGATTCTCAGGAGAAGAAAAGAGAAAATATATGAATAAAAGCATAGCCTATTTCACTAAATCCTGTCACTAAAACTTGTGTTTTAAAAGAAACATGAATACAATAAAATAATTGAAATATTAGAATTAGATAAAGAATCCAAACCACCAGCTGGACAACACCGAATCCTGTGTCTTCATTCTCATAATGAAGAGCATTCAAAGGTTAATCCAAAATAACACATACCCTTTCTACATGAAATCATTGAACACAAAAAGAGAACATATAACTAAATTTTCTTATTTTTTTGCCTAGGAAATTTGATTTTATATAGCATTAAACCTATAAATAAATTTTAGTAGTGTTCTTCTTTTTATATTTTGTATTGACAGCCAACCAAGGTCCATGAATTTTTCCAGTTTAAGTCTTCTGCATTTATTTCTACAAAGAGCATATTGTAGTTGCATTTATATATGTAGTGTGTATGTATGTGGGTGTAGGTTAATTTTTAGATACTTTATGTATTTTGTGGGATTTTCTCATTTAATCCTGACTTTCGTTAATATTGTAAAATAGATAGCTAGGTGGTATAGTTTAATGTGCTTAAAGTACATTTAAATGCTAGCTAACTAGTAATAGTACAGAAATGTTAATGATTTTTGTGGATTTGTTTTGTAACCAGCAAATTTACATAAGCAATTAACCGGTGTAGCTTCTTTACTGAATCTCTGGAGTTTTCTTTGTACATCATAATATCATTTGAAAAGAGAGATAACTTTGCCTTTTATTTCCTGATATTTATAGCTTTAATCTTGTTCTGTATTCTTATAGATAGCATTTCTAGACCAATGATACATGGTAGTGGGAAAACAGGGCATCCTTGCTTTACCCTTTTTTCTACAATGAAAACTTCTAATGTTTCTCTGTCACGAATAATGAAGGCTCTTAGTTTAGATATATGCTTTTAATTACATAAAAGAAGGGTCATCCCATCCATATCTATGTTCATTAAGCTTTTTTTAAAAAAACATATGAATATTGTATTTTGTCAAAGATCTTTTCTGCAGCTATTGAAATATTTTTGTGGTTCTTATTGTTTGTCTTTTTAAATGATTGATTATACTAATTAATTGTTTTCCTATTGTTAAGCCATCTTTACAACTCTGATGTGACTCTGACTTGGTTGTAGTGAATTGTTTTTCTAGATGTGTTTCTGTAATCTTTTGGAGAACATTTTATTTTGTATTAGTACTAAATAGTGAAGTTTGGACCATCGTTCTTTTTATGCTTTGTCTCCCTTGGTTTGTGTATCAGAACCACAGTTTTTCTTATGAATGGAGTTTGGTCCCATATTGCCTGTCTTTAATTGTGAGAGTAATTTTTGTAGCATAGGCATTTTAAATATTTGATAGAATTCACTTATAAAGTCATCAGATTTTCCCCTTTAGCAGTTTGTTTGGCATGCTTTATTTCTTTTTTTGACGCTGGGTTGTTTAAAACCTTTCATTGATACACACACGTGTATGTATGTATATGCACATGTATATACACGTGTATATTACATATATGTGTATATATATTTTAGCTGTGCATTCGTTTCTTTAAATTTTCTTTTGTAATGCCATGTAATTGTTCATAATTGTTTCTGATAATTCTCTTCTTTTACTTTGAATTTACCTTGTTCATTTTTTGTTTTTGTAATGTGATTTTCCCCTCTTTTTGATTAGATTATGTACTAAGTCAGTGATTTTTCTTATTTAAAAAAAAAGAGAAGACAACCTTTATGGTCCTTTGACTTTTTAGGTTTATTTCTCCTGTAATTTTCAGGATTTCTTTTGTAATTGTTTTTGGTTTGTCATCTTGTTTATTTTCTAATTTTCTTAACTGTATGTTTTGCTCATTGATCCTTTCTGTTTCCTTTTGGTTAATATGAATTTTCAGAACTCTAAATTTTCCTCTCAAGACTGCTTTAACTGCATCCCATGAGTTTTCGTTTGTTACCTTGTTACCATTGTCTTTAACTTAAATATTTATTTTAACTTAAATATTTATTGTATCTGTAATTTCTTCTTTTATTGATTCATTCAGTATATCAGATACTATGTCCTTTCCAGTTATGTTTATTGTATTATAATTTTTAAAGAATGCTTATTGTTTCTGCCTTTTAATTTATATTTGTGATTCCTTTGTGCCCTGGTACATGATCCTTTTTGGAAGAGAATGCTGATAAACATTTACATTCTTTAATATTCTCATTCAGAAGTGGCCATATATTAGTTAATTTTTCCATCAATTTCTTCAGCTTTATATTTTCATTTTCATCTTTCTGTTAAATTGATCCTATTTTGAGAAAAGAGTGTTAATATCTCTTCTTACGTTATTGTCAATGCTATTTTGAAGTTAACTTAGCTTTTTTTTTTTTAGAAATTTAAACACTGTTCAACTTATATTTACTCATAATATTTTTTCATTGTTTCTTTGGCCTTTTAGGATAATGTCATTTTCTTAATCTCTTCTGACATTGCCATTTTTTGTTCTTTTCTTATCTAAAATCACGATTGCATCTGAAGCGCAATAGTTTTTGTTTTGACCTCTCACTTTTAACTTGCTTGTGTCTGAACATTTTAAATGTGTTTTTCATGTACAGCAAATTGTTGAGGTTTTAAATTCATTTCTCTATTTTTATTTGGGGGAATTAAATTCATTTACATTTAGAGTTATAACTGTTCAATTCATATTTTCTTCCATTAAATGTTTTTAAATAAAATTTCCCCCCTCTTTTAGATCACCTCTTAATCTTTGTGATTTGTTTCGGCTTTTGCTCTTAGGATTCTGACATTTTCTCTCTAATCCCCTGCCCAGATCCAATTTCCTTGAATTTATCTTTTTGTTTTTTGTGTTTTTTTTTCACTTTTCTTTCTTCAAAGCAAGAAATGAAGGTTTTAAACAATTCAATCTCAGAAAAAGAAATTGAGAATGCCATAAACAAATTATGTTGCCTAATTTTTCCTACTATTCCATTTCATATCTATTTCTGTTACATTAATTTGTAATGCATCTTTCTTAGAAATGTTCTACTTTCATCCCCTTAATTCTTCATTCTTACTGGAGGCAGAAGGATGCAGTGAGAAGTGCACATTCCAAGGTGCACACCTTTCACTTGACTTTTTTCTCATTTTTTGCTCCTTTTGATGTCATACAATCCTCTCTCAATCTGTAACTTCCTAATTAACCTGTAAAAGAGAGGTAATAAACCAAATCCCTTCCTGTCTCAGTGGGATGCTTTGAGAATTGGTGAGATAGTACTTGTGAAGCATGTTAGACTCCTCAGAGATTAGAACTGCATAAATTCTTAGTTGTGGGGTAAGGAACCACAGCAGAGGATTCTAGAGAGACCACCGCAAGAAAGACAATCTTTAAAATGCTGAAGTCTCCTTTTCTGGGTAGTTTAGACTTTTGTAAATATTGAATCGAAAAATAAAAGTTCTCTACCCAGAATATCCATATTCTCTTAAACAACCACTAGTCTGACACCACCTGCATTTTCATTTTTACAACTGTAAATTTAAGATAGAGGCAGCATTATTCTGAAGTAGTTCTTATTGTCTAGGATTGATGTTTTAAGTCATTTATAGAAGGGAAAAAAAGCATTGTGATATGTAGCGTAAAAGAATATTAAATAAAAGAGAACTAAGGTCCTATCAGCTTTGAGAATTCCTATATCTCGGTTCACAGTTTGTTAGATTAAGATATACATATATGTATGTATGTGTGTGGGGGGAGGAGAGAGAGAGAAAGTTTATCTGACTAGTTACGTCAGGATTTTTGGCTTTTACTCCTTTTTTGTCATGTTTAAAGATGAACACAAAGGTATCAGTCAGCGTATCTCAATTATACTTAATCTACTTTTCCATAATTCAGGTATGAGTTGTGTTCTATACTTGGCAATTTGCTTGCTTAGAATCCAGAATGCATTTCCTATAGAAACAAGGATTGTGATTAGGTTCCTCAAACGTTAGGGTTATGTGGCTGTATGATGGATTATTAAATATTCATTAGGTTAAATAGATTTTTGTGAGCTTGCCTGGAAGTCATCGTTAATAAAATTGTTCTTGTGAACAAAATGTTTTCTCTATCAGGAATACTATTGACTCTTCTGGCTTTAGGATAAACTTACCCTGTGTAGCACAGGCCACCCCATCAGTACATAAACTGAATATTTGTAAGCTAGGGAGCAGCTCTACCTGTAAAAGATTTCATAACATTTTAACCATGGAGACATTTTCATTTTATAGGTGGAAAAATTTTGTAGTCCAGAATATGGTTTTTGCCAGGATCACATAGCAACAGACCAAGGAAGAAGTCTGTGGATTTTTCAGCTGTATGTCCTTGTTGCTGTTCATGGGATCCCCAGTATTTCCTTTCTGTTTGCCTTGGGAATGCAGAAATAATTTTTTTCTAAATAAAGTATTTTATTTCTTTGTGGTATTTATTATTCCTGCCTTTGATTAAAATGATTGTTTCCTTCAGGAGATAAAAGAACTGATCAACATGAGGAGCCCCAAGTGGTTTACAAAGAGTTGTAGTCATGAAATTCCTTAATTGATGATCTAAAATATTGGGATGTTGAGCCATGAACCTTCTAAAAGTAAAGAACGGAGGGAAAATTAATTGTAAGTTTATAGTTAGCCTCCTTGGGGATGAAATGGGCTTCCTAAAATGTTAGTATTGATACTACCAATGTTGTAGGAGAGCTTTTCCTGGATTCTTGGCCAAGCTTTGAAAGAATTAGGGAAGAATTATGGTACAATGGGAAGAGTGAGGGAGCCAGAGCACCAGGCTTCTATCCCTGCTCTGTCGTTGTCTCTTTGACTTTATACTAGGGACTTAACCTCATTGACCTCAGTTTCCTTGGTCAAAAAAGGAAGAGTTGGAAAAGTTGACCTCTAAAGTTCCTTTTCTGCTACAAATCTGTGAACTGTGATCATAGATACCATTCATTTTTGTTTTTGCATGCTCAGTACATAGCACAGTAAACAAATGCTTTTTGATTGACATACCTTTTTTTAATATAAATTTATTTATTTAACTTTTTACATTCATTTTCACAAAATTTTGGGTTCCAAAATTTTCTCCCCATTTGTCCCCTGCCCCCCACCCCAGTACACTGAGCATTCTAATTTCCCCTATCACCAATCTGCCCT
>CM053769.1:581693957-581716416 GCA_028658325.1 Potorous gilbertii | reverse complement strand
TTTGCATCTCTCTCATTTCTCTTCCCAGTTTTTCCTCCACTTTTCTAACTTGATTTTCAAAATCCTTTTTGAGCTCTTCCATGGCCTGAGCCCATTGGATATCTATTTCAGATGTTTGGGATACAGAGGCCTTGACTCCTATGTCTTTACCTGATGGTAAGCATTGGTCTTCCTCATCAGAGAGGAATGGTGGAATCATCTGATCACCAAGAAAATAACCTTCTATGGTCTTATTTTTTTTCCCTTTTCTGGGCATTTTCCCAGCCAGTTACTTGACTTCTGAGATTCCTGTCCACCCCCACCTAGATCCACCCAGCTAGTGCTTGGGTCTGAGATTCAAGTGCTGCTCCCCAGCCTCAGGGCTTTCAGTGGCAGGCCTGACTGCTATTCATTTGGAGCTTAAGTTCTGGTGCTCAGGTGGGAGCAAGGCCACCTCCCAGGCTCAGTTCCCTCAGGGGGTTTATGCGAAACCTTCCGTAATTGAACTCCTGCCTGCTCTGGGAGCCTCTGGCCACCTGCTGCCTCTGCCACTGCCTCCCAAGGGGGGGCCGAGTCATGGAGACACCCCGCTCCCCTCTCAGCCTGTCCAGACGTCTCTTTCACTGACCTGTGCGTCTGTGGGTGGAGGGACCTTTGCACCCGCTGGAGATTCCGTCCCTGAAGCCTGCTCAGATCTGCTCGCTCCTCTCCATGCCTCACAGCCAAGGCAGGGCTGGGCTGGGCTGGGCTCCGCTCCTGTCTGGTGCGCGACGGACCTTTGGGATCAGTTTTTCAGGGCTCTCTGGAACGGAAATCTCCTTTACCCTGATGCTGCGCGGCTTCTGCTGTTCCAGAATTTGTTGGGAGTTCTTTTTATAGATAATTATGGGCTGTGGGTTTGGAGCTAGCATATGTGAGTCTTTCCACTCCGCCATCTTGGCTCCCATACCTTTTCTTTTTTAAAGGGAAATAAAATCTTCTATAGAAAATAGAACTTGTATTTTATGTGAAATTTTTTTTCTTTTAGTATAACAGTAAGGCATTTTATATTTGAGATCAGCTACCTTTTATTTTGGGGGGTACTTTACCAGTGAACTATATTATTGTACTATATTAGGTGGAACCTTTTGTGGGGTAGAATATTGTTATCTTGGACAATTACAAATTTGTCTAGACATAGAAGTTTATTTTTGTACAGTTATTCAGCTCGTATTTGTGTAGCAAATGGCAGAAACTTTCAGAAAATATGTCATTATGGTTTCAGCAACTTGCTCCCTTCTTCCTCTGTTTAATTCCTCAACAAATAATGGCACTGAAGCAATAAAATCCAGTGTACAACTATTGGAAGAAAAGTTTAAATGCTACATAAAACTTTTCTAGCAAGAATAATATTCTGGAGATGAGTGTTGCATTTGTATTGTAGCCAGTGAACACACACCAAGTTATGAAACTCTTTTTAGGCTTTATGTTGTTTATGGTCTACTTGTAAATAACTTATTTTGGAGTTAACTTCGTACTTAAAACTGAAAGACCAGTTCCACACAGAGATAAGACCTTGGATCAAAATCAGTAGGAAAATTTAAACTTTTTGTGGCAAAAAAGTTTTTATACTGTCATACCGATAGAAGGGAGTTGTAATTCCCATCTGTACCCCAGGAAGAGTTATAAGATTCCTATTAGATAAAGGTTTGTGAATAGGGTGCTGGACAGTGAGTAAGAAACCTTGAGTTCTGGTCAGGGTTGGCTGTAAGCTGGATCCCAGTGTGCCTGGGGCAAGTCATCCCATCTCACTGGCACATTCTTTCAAGTAGCCTAGGCAAGATCAGAGGTCTTAGACTTGAGTTAAAATGTAATTGTGAAGTGTTTAACAAAATAAATTTAGTACAATGTAGATAAATATTAATTTGTGTTTTTCAAACGCAACCCTGCAGCCTGCAGGAATCTACTTGAGTTTGATACCTCTGGGCTAAAAAGACGATCAGGCCCTAAAACTCCATGAATGTAGGGCCACTTGTTGCCCTGAAATTTCATTCAACAATTAGGGCTTGCACTGGATGTTGACTCCTGTTAGTTTCATAGGGAGGGGAATATATTCCTGAGAATCCCTGTCTTCTGGATTTAGCTCAGTTGCCATCTTATTCCTGAAGCCTTCCCCCCTCTCATGGTGGATTCTCTCCCTCCTTCATCTGGTCTCAGAATTAGATCTGAGTTCATATTCTACCTTCAATACACTCTATGACAATGGACAACTTACTTAGCTACATAGTGACCTAAACAACTTTATAAGGCCATAAGTTGTTGCATCTTGCATCCCACAGTGGAGTTGTAATCTGCATCAATTCATGAAGTTCCTAGGCCTGGGAGTTCCCTGTATCCATAATGGTAAAATCACAGGCTTGGGACTTCCTTCTCTACCCCCTTTAAAAAAAAAACACCTAGTTCTTCACTCAGATCCTTAAGAAAATTAATAGTGTGGAGAGAATACCGGACATAATGTTCATATTTCAGTTTGTATCAAAAGGATTTACAGGTTCTTTGTGGGAAATCTCCTTTGGTCAACCTGACCGTAACCTATCTTGGACTTGTCTGATTAAATACTTTTGAGGTTAAGTGATTTGCCCAAGGTCCCGTAACTAGTAAGTGTGTAACCAAAGCACTGTGCCTCGCTGAGTTGTTGAAAAGGGCGCGTTAAACTGCTTCAGAATGTGTGTAACATTTGTTACTTGTATTCTTGTCATGGTTGAGAAGAAATCCCGTCTAAATTCATATTATTTAAGTGATTATTCCTTTGTAAAAATTAGCGTCAGGTTAGGAAATTACTCGTATTCCTTCATCATGCTAGCTAATCTTCAGGTCATCACTGCTCATCAAAGGATCTCAGAGCCCCGGAGGTGACCTTATGTGCTTGTCTTCCATAGAGATCAGATCATTTTTACCTGAGGTTTTTAGGTGGGTTTGATTCTTAGAAAGTGACTAATTCTTAGATGTGTTTCCAGAATTAAACTTTGAATTGATAGTGAGGTGATATAAAACACCTCTCACTGCACTTGAAAAATTATGTGCATCACTTTTTAAGAATAACCAGCTGAACCTGACTCCAGATGGCCGTTGGGAGAAAGCAGGCAGAGAAACACTTGATTGGGTTTCTTGTGCTTGGGTTTTTAAAATTTCCACTATGGCACAGCAAGCCCAAGGGTATGTGAAAATCTGAATTCAGAGTGTGACCAGGGAAGGAAGAAAGGGTAATTAAATGCTGTAAACAAAATCAAAATCTCACTCTCATTGTTTATGCAGTGTTATGGCTGATCTTTGAGGAGTTCCAGTGTCGGGAAATTCAGTTATTTTCCCCTGAACAACTGTAATACTGCCTCATTGATTGATTTATCATACAGAGAGAAACGACATACTTCATACAGATATACCAGGGGAATAGGTTATATTTACTTTGGGAATCACAGCTTTGAATTGCCTGACATTTGTTTGTATAAAGTTCCAAGCATAACAGTGCATCAAGATGGTTTGGGCTTTTAAATTTAAGTCCTATAAAGTCTCTTCACTTTGCCAGTGCCAGTATGCTCTATTCTGAGCCCTGTGGGAATAGTCTGTTAGTTAACAACTGCTACAAAATATTAGAAGGGCAAGATGCTCCCAGGTGACATGCTCATGAACTTGTAACTCTGAAGTTACAATGACGCCTGCAATGATATGGATCCATTATTACTTTTAAAAGCCTCCGTCTACCTGTAGTAAAGAGTGGTCAGTTTATAAAGGATTTCAACATTGTGCAGCCTTTACCCCAAATCTATATTTTTCTCTGCCTACTTCCTGTTTTCTTTTCCTCTTAGCTAATCTCAGACTCTGCTGCTTGTCATTTTCTTGCTTTTTTTCCCCTTTCTCTAGTCCAAGAGAAGAATTTTGGGGTGGGGGGCAGGACAAGAAGATACTATCTTTGGGACTGTTTCAGTGCTTCTGTCTCCTTTGTTTCTCTGCTCTACTTTCTTATACACCACAAGCATTGTGTTTTGAAATAACATAACTTCTTAGAAACACAAGAACTCCGCACTTGATAGATTTTGTGCATTAGGCTAGTTAAGTTTTGAGGTCTCTTTCAACTTTGTCTCCTTTAATTATAATTATCTTCTTCAGTGGGTCCATCTTGAGTTGTGGTGAGAGATAGCAGTTATTACTCAGTGTTAAAAATACATTTAACTTTCAGCTATGGTCACATTAGTAAGATTAAAAAACCATTGATTAAGTTTGTACTTACATAAGGCATTGTGTTATGTTGGAAATGTAAAAACAAAAACTCAAACAGTTCCTGCCCTTAAGGAGCTTGCTAACTCTAGGAAGCATGACGTATGCACAGTTCGGAAAATGCAAAGGAATTTTAGGTGTCCGGGTACGGTAACAGTTGAGGGGATCAGGAAAGATTTTTCTAGGGTGAGTGAGGGTAGAAATCGAGCTGAGCCTTGAAGGAAAGTAGGAATTCCAAGTCAGTAAGTATCTAAGTACTTACTACATACCAGGCATTGTGCTGTACTCTGGGATATAGAGAAAGGCAGAAACAGTTCCTGCTTTTGAGAAGCTCACAGTCTAATGAGAGAGACTATGCAATTTACAGGAAGCTAGAGAGAGTTGGAATGAGCCTAGGTGACTGGAAGTACAGTGGTGCTTTCCACAAACGTAGAGAAGTAAGGAAGATGGGAGGGTTTAGGGGGAAAGATGAGTTCTATTTTTGAACAAGTATGACTCTCAAAAGGCAAATTACAGTAGGGTAGTGACTTTGTAAGTGAAGAGGGTTGATGGAAGAAATGTTATGAAGGTAAAATTAACAATACTTGGCAACTGATTGGCCTTATGAATTTTTAGGAGAGGGGAGAATCAAGGAAGAGCCAAAGTTATGAACCAAAATAACAGCTATTCTCTGGGTCAGTATATTTTAATTTGGGAATTGCCACTTTTTTCTCCTTGAGGGAAGTGGGTAAAAATAGATATCAGATCATGGGATTTTTTATCTAGATGAACCTTGGGGATCATCTCCTCTAACCCTATCATTTTACAGATGAGAAAATTACAGCCCAGAGAGTTGTCATTTGTCCAAAGTCATACAGTTAGTATGACCTTAGAGATTCTGGACAAAAAACAAGGTCTTCTTATTTCTTGTCCATTTCTCTCCTCCTGCACCACTTACATATGTGCGCACGAGCGTGTTTGTGTGTGTGTGTGTGTGTATCTTGTCTGTGAATTCACTGTAATTCTACTCTGTCTTGAACTGTTCCAAGATATTTTTTTTCATTTAAATACCTGCTTGGTTTAGATTATTTACTTTCCTTGTGAACAGATAGAAATGTAGGGGTGATGGGAGCAGTTGGGTGGTTTTGTTTAAAAGGCTTTTCTTTAAAAAAATGAAATTGAACACTATAATTACAATGATCAAGCTTGTCCCTAGGAAGAGGTGAAAAATAATACTTTCCTCCCTTTTCTGCAGAAATGGAGAACTCTAGTTGTGTAGCATTGAAGGAGACTTTCTTGATGTATTGCTTGCTTAAATTAATTACTTAATTGAAAAAAAACTGCTTTTTTTCCTTATGGTTTTTATTCTTTATTAACAAGGGATGATTTTGGCGGGATAGAGAAGTTGGGAGGGCTCTTTTCGGAAATGAAGGTGATAAAGGATGTAAGATAACAAACTTCTTAAATGATTGTTTTTAGAGAGCAAACAGAAAAGTTATACGAGAATAAAGTTCTCAGTTTAATCTTCCTTTCTAGTCTCCTGGATTTTGGGTCAGCAGGAAGCATAACAGTAAATTGGAGTTGAAAGGAAAGAAACTTGCAGCCCTAACAAGAGCAAAACGTTAGTTCTTGAGGACAGGCTGGGTTTTTTCTTTGTCTTTTACATTCCCATTGCCTAGCATAGGGACTGGCACATAGACTGAGTACTTAAAAGACTTAATTAGAGAATGACATATGGCCAAAAAAATTTAGTTTGTCTGCTAAAACAGAACAGTAATTCTTTTTTTAACAACTGAAATATACTATTTTATATGGTAGGCTAAGGCTTTCAGTAAGATTGACCAAGTTAATTATGACAACTGGCATTTGCCCAATGTTTTTCCATTAAAATATGTGTGCATGTGTACACACACACCCCTATATACACGTGTGTAGTTAGAGATATAGATCCCTCTGTTGTACATATGCACACGTATACAGGTATCTGCCAAGCAATGTGAGATACAATGATGTATCTGGAAAAGGTGCTGCAGTGTCTTAGGGTCATGGAAATGCCCCCAATTTTAGTTGTATACATTAGGGCTAACCATTCAAAATTTAATTTAGGGTAGGACAAAAGTGAGACCAGGGCATGTTTTTCTAGCAAGTCTAGTCAAAATTCTAAGAAATACATGACTCATTTTAGACAGGTAAACACTAGAAACCCACAGGTATAATTTGGAAGGCTGATCCCTGATTGGTGATTTGGCCTGCAGGTTCTCATGTCCTGGTGTGTTGATCCTGGTTGCTATTTTGATGTGCATAGAATACCATGAAGACCATGGCTTACTTTTGGATTAACCTTAATCGTTAATTTTTATTAAAATTTTGTTCAGTTGTGAAAGGTCTGGTTCTTTCTTACTTAAAGAACAGTTGGAAACCTGGATTCTAACCCTCACTTTGTACTAATTAACTGTGTGACCTTAGGCCAGTCACTAAAACTATTACTTGTAGTTTTGTAATCTGAAGAATGAGGAAGGGTAGACTAACAGATCTCCGAGGGTCTCTTCCTGCCCCAACATTTGTAATGCTGTGGTTTTCTGATTCTAACACTACATGATTGTTTCTGGATGTTTGAGTGACTTTAATTGGTGAAGAGGGTTTTGTGGTAGTGGTGAAAACAGATACCCAGAACAAGTTAGCAAAATTGACTGAGGAAAGAAAACTGTTCTTAATGTAGACGTTTATGTTTGCTAAATTAAACCATACTTGATGATATTTGGAGGCAACAAGAAGTAAAGTAAGATGCTTCTCACTGTTCTGTCCATAGTCTTAATATGGCACAGATGTGATCATAAAATCCATATGCAATTTCACTATTAGAAGTTTCTGTTAGAAAGAAAATATTAAGATTAAAACCTGATTAGTAAATTAATCTTTCAGCATGTTTTAGGCAATACCATGTAATAGAAACAACTACATTTTGTGAGTCCCTTCTCCCAACTTGTTAGCCTTACCATCATCTGAGTGTGTTTACAAGTATAAATAGGCTTCTATAGAGAATCTGGGTATTTATCTACAAAATCAAGATAAGATTTCTATAGTTCCTATATTTAAAAAATGAATCTACCAACCTGTGCTCTAAAAATCATCAGTAAAACGGACCATTCTGAAATTAATAGTCAAGAATAAATTGTACAAGAAACAGCTTATTTTAGTGGTTGGAAGATCACTTTGGAGTTATGAGTTCAAGTCCAGTTTCTGACACATACTGGCTACATGACCGGGGAGCTGTCACTGAATTTCTCAGTCCTCCAGTCAGTTTTCCAAGACTGTAAGTTAAAGACAAGTTGCAGATCTGGATTGGTAGACATGGTTTCTGTGTTGGGAATCCTCTGTAGTGTTTCCATCACAGTTCCAGACTAAAAATATATTAAACTAATATACCAAATTGAGCATGAACTTTTGAGTGATTTTATCAGTTCTAATTACTAAATGATATGGACAGACTGCCAGAAATCGATTTAATGCATGTCAAGTACCAGCTCAAGAAATAGAGAACTTATGGTTTTGTTAAGTGCTGAGAAGAAAGGTGGTTTTGACAAATAAGTTAACTGGTTATTGAAAAAAATTGCCCACAGATGAAGATTGATTCCATTTGGGTGAGTCTTTTAAAAAAAGAAGATTTTTTTTAAACCAACCTAGAACAATTTGCTTTCCATATGTATATACTATGAAGTGTGTATCAGTGGTGCAATAGTTATCTCTAAGAAAAACAACCACATATTGCTATGCCACCTGCTTGAGGTTTAGAAAATTAGCATTGAGTGTAATATAGACTTTGATCTAGGGATTTTTTTTTCTCTGAGACATTTACATGAAAACAGAACCTTTGATTTTAATAACTCATCTGTTCCTACTGCTTATTTCCCACCTGAACTTGTCATAATCCACCATGAGGGACATTGCAGCTGGTTGCTGTGGAATTGATTGACACCAAATAAAAGATTATGACTTCAGGTAGAGATGAAGCAGAAGGAGCAGATCATTTCTTAAAGATGCAAGAGAAAATTTTGCCTTTTCAATGCACGCATAAGCCCTTTGTTGATAGTAACAGGAATCACAGCCATGGGTTTGGAGAAAAACAAATAAAAAAAATAGTAACCCTTTGAGAATACTAGGGCTTTAACCAAGAGTAAAAAAGCAGAAGAGGGAGTAAAATTCAAAATAGAATTGTTTCAGAAGAAAAGATTGTAGTTTTCCATGACATGCTGACAGTTTAGGAGATTTTGTCATGAGCAAGGTGTTTCCTTATAATAAAGGCAATATGGTATTAATCTGAATGTAGAATAAGTTCCTTCCCTACTTTCTTTTCTACCCCCCCATTTTCCCACCCCAATACTCGCTCAAATTTGACTTGTGTGAAATCTTAATGTAGTCTAAAATCACATTGTTAGTAGTAGATAGAAGAGAGAATGACAACATATGTAGAGATTGGGAGTAAGAGAAGAATACTTTTAAGTAGGAAAAGTAAAGAGAGCAGTGATGTTAGAAATGACAAAAATAATGGTAAACTAATGTACTAGTGATAATTTCATAGATCTTTTTTTAGTCTGACTTTTGTCATTTCATTTTCGAGGGTACCCTATGTGGTGATGGAATGGACCAGCATGACAGCTGTAGCAAATGGAAGAAACCTTTTGTTTATTCCTTGCCCTCTTCTGGAGTGTATTGTCACCATCTCTTCCTCATTCTCCCAAATCCTTTTACACTATAATAACAAACCAAAATGTTAGGGGTTTTTTCAGTGCATACTCTCATCTCTAGGATTTAAAATTTAAGTCCTGATTTGAAATACTCTATAACTTACAAGTGTGAAGAGTGCTTTGTCTTTTCAAGAGTTTTCATAACTCAGTATGAGTAAAAAATAACAACTTTTAAACATTAGTATCTTATAACTAATTTTTCTAATGATTCATTCAGTGGTAAAATAGACTGTTTTGTTGCATTCCATTACTCACACCTATATTTATTTGTTCATCACTCATATCTCTGTATGTATTGAGGCTTGGTTCCTTGCTTTAGGGACAACAAAATAAAAGTTATTTCTTCATCTGTGTATTTCTGAAAGAGGATTTAGTTATATTAGAAAATATTCATTCCATCTTCTCAGAGCTATACCATGGCAGAAGTTGCACATTTAAAATTTTATTTAAAGTATCTTTGTGAAATAAAAATGTTAATAAAATTTTGTTTTCAGAGAAAGCTTAGGAATGTACATAAATCTAAATGAAATGGCATCTAATATTTAATTAGCTAAAATATGTATAAGCAGCCCAAGAAAAGTGGCTAGATCACCTATTTTAGTAGCATTTCACTGTTAACTCGGTATTTACTGCAGTTTGCAAATTAGGTCAAAACATTTACAAGCTCACCAGAATTGTTATAGCCCTCCTTCTTCCATCAAGTTTCCAGATAGTAAAATGAATGAAATTAGTGTTCTTACTTTTCTTTTCACCTGGCATAAATCACTGTTCTCCTTGGTGAATGAACAGATGGCAGTTTATAAGACTTCTCCTATCACTGTCTAGTCTGTTCATCTTTATTGTTGCATCTGTAAATACTCATTGGTGAAAAACTCAGTAAGTTAAATAACATCTCACCATTATTACTCATTATTTTCTCACAGGTTAGCAGAAAGAGCACTGGACTTAGTTAAGGAACCTGAATTTATGGCCTGACATTGCTCTTTATTAACTGTGTGAACTTGTACCAGCTTCTGCATTTCTCTCTGATCTCACTTTGCTCAGCTGTAATATCTTCATTTAGACATGATTTCTAATGCCCTTTCTCATTTTAGATTCTATGGATATCCTTGGGAACATACATTAAGATCTAAGCCCCTTTGAATTTATGTACAAAAGGCCCAGTCAAAGTATCAGTTTAGTTAATCTCACATCCAGTGAGTTTGTAAATTGTAATATTTAAATGTGATAATTTGTATTGGTTTTTCAATCTACATATTTTGTATAATTTTTTTCTTTTTCAGATATTCTTGGAACAGAAGATCTTGCTGCAGATACATCTGCTAGCAATGGTGTGAGATTTTACCCCTGGACTATTGATAACAAATACTATTCTGCAGACATCAATCTGTGTGTGGTGCCAAATAGATTCCTTGTCACAGCTGAAATTGCAAAGGCTGTCCAGGCTTTCATTGTTTACTTTGACAGCACACAAGTAAGAACTTAATCTTTTCATGGTCCCTGTAAGAGACTTGTTGACTTACTTGGTATTCTTATTTTTTAGTGGAGACAGAATGGGAGCAAGTTTGATGCAAATTGTCTTTTAATGTGTACTTTTGGATATTTTCCCCCAGAAATCTGGTCTTGACAGTGTTTCATCATGGCTTCCATTGGCAGAAGCATGGCTACCAGAGGTGATGATCTTGGTTTGTGACAGAGTGTCTGAAAATGGTGAGATGCTAAAAAAAAAAAAAAAAAAAAAGTACATGTTGGCCAGTTTCTTGGTATACATAGTATGAGCATTTCCTTAAATTAAAACATTGTATAGTATGTTGAAAGTTTTATATTTCTGACAGTTTTTTAGCTAGCCAAAGGCTTTTTGGAAAAGTATAGAGTATTTGAAAATCAACCTTTTAAGAAACTTTCATTCTGAAGTCTTTTAGTTTCATGTGTATATATGTAGTTAGACATATGTCTGTATAGATTTATATCTATGCTATATATATATATATATTATATGTTATTTTCCCATTTTAAAGCTTGTCATTAAGGAGGAAAATTAGAGAGGCATAAAGCCTGTACTTTGGTGGCATTTAGTGTTTTATCTTCATACACATACTATTTTTACTTCTTTTTTTAGGTGTAAACCGACCAAAAGCTCAAGAATGGTGCATCCAACATGGCTTTGAATTGGTAGAACTTAGTCCAGAAGAATTACCTGAGGAAGATGGTAGGTGGTTGGTTATAATGTACATCTGCTTCAGTAGAAAACAACAATCTAAGCTAGAGGCATGAGAGAAAAAACATTCTTTTTAAAGCCTCTTTGAACATGTGTTCTGTTACTAAAATGTTTCTGTTAAAATTTTGTATCACACTAACCTCAAGACTCACCACTTGTCTTTTCTTATTTTAAAGTAATATTTTCCTTTTCAATTTCAGTTCATTTATACCTAAAGACTATTTCTACCTAAAGCTCTGAGCTCCCAGTCACCTTAAAATTATTATTAACTCTAATATTTGGAAACCAAACCCTATTTTTCTGGTTCGTGCATCACATATGTAACTGAAATGACAAGGTATTAAGTAACCATTGTTTTTAGAAAGCTATGTAGTTTTAGTAACATAAACCTAAAGAGAAGGATGACTTTGATGGGTTGGTTTAATTGTGTTACTAAGGTTGCATCTATACTAAGCAGTAGTATCCAGACCAATGACTTTCTGGGATATTGGGGCTTTTTAGAAAGGTTGTTGTAAGTGGTTGTATTATCTACCTTCCCAACTTTCTCAAAACATTTACAGAAAGAAGGGTATAAAGCAATCTCAAAGTTTTAACCACATGCTGAATACCTTGCCTCTTGTGGCTATAATAACCCACTGCTTAATAGTGCAAAAACTCTCAACTTTCAAACCACTATGACTTTGTGTTTCTAATTTTTACTGATTTTATTTTGCTAATCATCTGGTGTATTGGTCCCCTGATGTATTCACTAGGTCGAAAGTACTTTGTTAATACTGGGAATGTTTGCCGTGTGTCGGCTGGGGCTGTTATCAGACTTGTATAAACTTCTTAGCATGGTCTGTTTGAGCCCTTTTCTGCTAGTCTCCTTTTGAACTTGTAGTTTCTTGAATGCTAAGATTTGTCACAATGAATAGACATAAGTTTTCTATTTTGTGAGATGTCCTAAATACTCCTTTTCATGAAAAAATCTTGTTGAACTTTTCTTTATTGCCTATTCCTAGTAACATGGTACCTAGATATTTTCATTTTTTTTTTTGAAAAGTTAATTCTCCCTTTTTTCCAACTCTTTACATTTTTCAAACATTAACCAATTTCTTCATAGAAATAAAATATTAAGAGGTGTCTCAGAAGTCATGTAGTCCATCCTTTCCAATATAGGAATTCTTTGTACAATATTCCCAAAAGATAGACATTGGGCCTTGGTTTGAATTTTTTTTTTTAACTTTGGGAGGTCGGTTATTCCATTATCAAGCAGCTTGAAGTTTTTTCTTGTCTTGCCTGAAATTAGCTTCCTCTTAGTAGTCTTGATTTTTTTGTCTCTGGAACAGAAGAAAAGCCTTTTTGTATTCCAAAAGACAGCCCATCAACTATTTGAAGACTTTCATAATATTCTGCCCACCACCCTGCTCTAACTTAAATTTTTCTTCTCCAAGGCTAATGGATTAGCAGGTTCCTTAAAACATTATTTCTAGCTACCTGACCATTATTAATGTGTTCTGTTTTTTAAAGTATGACGTCTGGCATTGAATGTAATATCTCAGATGTAATCATCCTATCAGTGAGTACAGTGGGCTTATTATCTACTTTAAACTGAACAATATTTATATTGATTCAGTCTAAGATTATATTTGCTTTTTTTATCAGCAGCATTTCTGTTGACTTCCATTGAGCTTGTGATCCACTAAAACTTCTTTTTTTCTACACAAACTACTGTCAAGCTAGGACTCTCCTGGCCTATTCTTAAGCAGCTACTTCTTTTCAAATGTAAATACAGGTCTTTGCATTGATACCTGTTACCTTTCATCTTCTCACTTTGGACCCATTGTTTACATCCTTTTAAGATATTTTTGAATTCTTCTAAAGGATTAGCCAATAAGCCTATTTTCATTTGAGACTTTGGTAAAAATACTGGGCCAGTAAAAGAACCCTAGGGCATGCCATACCATTAGAGATCTCCCTTCCTGTCTTCTCTTCGGATGGGTCTTTAATCACATGGGAACTCTTTCAAATATTAGTCTTTTCCTTCTATAATCATGAAATTATACATCATTGGAAGTATAAATAATTCCATTAAGTTAGCTACATTATATTTGTTATCTAGACCATAATTTCTTTTTTCTTAAAGATATACTTTATTTATACCTTTTGTTTTTACATCATAGTGTTTCTTATGTGCACATGCAAAATGAGCCTTCTGTTATAACAGACTGAAGCAGTTAAACCAGCTGATTCAGTGTCCATGTCTGGCAGACTGCGCCATGGTCCACATTGGTCATCTCTCACATCTTTATCTACAGAACATGTGTGTTCCCCTGTCTTTTCTGTGGAATATGGCTGGTCACGATGGTTATTCCAAGTTCACCTTCTGTGTTTAAGCTCTTCTACTATGAATGTTCTCTGGGGCTGCATTTTATCCTGTATTGGTTCATACAAGTTTTCTCATGTTTCTCGGAGTTCCTCATCTTTGTCACTTCTTGTGATGTCATCGTATTCGGTCTACATTCCTATGCCACAGGTTTTTCAGCCATTCCCCCAGAAACTCAATTTCTGCCAAATTGCTTTTAAGCTTTCCCAGTAGTTGTAAAACCAGGAGTGCTTCCCCAAGTAATTCATTTGAAGTTACAGCATCCTAATGAAATGTGACTAAGATTACTATCACCTTGTTGAAAATAGAATCTCTCAGTACCTTATTTTTATTTATTATGCCCTTTTGTTTGTTACAGTGACAGGTTCTAATGACCTTACTTGTCACATATTACATCTTTATTTTCTCATCAGAAAATAGTTAAGCACTTTCCATTATAGAGTAATAACTAGTTAAGTGGTATGGTGGTTAGAACACTAAATTTGGAATCAGCAAGACCCGAATTTGAATCTGTCCTCAGACAACTGTCTAGCTGTGTGGTTTTGGGCAAGTCATTTAACATGCCTCAGTTGCCTCATCTGTAAAATGGGGGTGGTAAAATGTACCTCCCGAGGTGGTTGTAGGATTAAATGGGATAAAAATGCTATATAAATGTTATTATACTGTTATCATTTATCTCTCTGAGAACCCATTGGATTCATTGCACCGTACTAGATGCTTGAGTTTACTTTACTAGGTAGAAGACAAAGTCCCTCCCTTCACAGACCCCTCAGTGTCACTCTCTCTAGACAGTTTTTACTATTGCTTCTGTTAGTGTCTTAAGGTCCAAGGGCTGGGGCCAGCTGTCTGTCATAGAGTATTATTGCCCATTATGAGTCAGTAGAGGTGACTATTGTTGTGGTTCAGTCATTCGTTTGTATCTGACTCTTTGTGACTCTGTGGAACGTACTGTTCATGAGGTTTTCTTGTCAAACACACTAGAGTGGCTTGCCGTTTCCTACTCCAGTGGATTGAGGCAGACAGGTTTAAGTGATTTGCCCAGGGTCTGAGAAAGTGTCTGAGACCAGATTTGAACTCAGGTTGACTCCAGATACAGTGGTCTTCCACTGAGCCACCTAGCTGCCTCAGAGAGGACTATACCACTGGAATCAGTTTAGTTTACAGAAGCGTCTTGTCAGTGGTGGAGTAATCTCTAAATTTGCTTGGCAATCAATGAAAAGTACCAGGTAGATTTACTTATGTATTCAGTGTTTCTTGGGCACCTGCTATGTATAAATTACTTATAGAGGCCTTTTTAGTTATATGTGTAACGTAATTTGAGTAAAATGTGGTTTTCCCCTCCTTCAATTAGATGACTTCCCAGAGTCTACCGGAGTAAAGAGAATCATACAAGCTTTGAATGCCAACGTCTGGTCGAATGTAGTGATGAAGAGTGGTAAGTAACTGCACTAGAAGGAGTCCTTATCTTCTATTTTTGCATCTGTTAAAATGATGTAAATTTTAATTTTTCTTTCCTGTTTGAACAGGAAAGAGTTTAGCTCCACTTTGGCCCTCAGTTTTAGATGGGACAAAAATGGCATCTCTCAGAGTTTGGCACATGTGCATAGTTGTGTGTTCATTCAGCAAACGTTTCTTGATCATGTTCAAAGGTCAGTGCTAGGCCCTGAAGGAGATTCCCGAAAAATGTGAACCAGGGCTCGGTGCTCTAGAATCATATAGTCTCAGAAAGCAATGTATAAATATAAGCAGTCGAATAATGATGCAGTACAGTATAAATCAAATGCAAAGCCAAAAATGTCATTGACTGTGAGTTCGATAGTTGAGAGGAATAGCTGGAATAGTCCTGGAATAGGCTGGAATACTTCCCAGACATCTTGATCTGGACTTTGGAGAGTAGGGGAAGGGGTGTTTTTTTTTTTGTCTTTTGCCAGTATCCTTCCCACTCCCCCATCGAATCTTCCCTTGTAATAAAGAAAAAGTCAAACAAAACCAAATTGATCAAAGTAACTGAGTGCCAGCATGCACTGTCAGTCCCCTAAGCCTTCTCCTCTTTATTCAGAGAAGTATTGCATTGTCTGTTTGCTGTGACCAAGACTGTTCATTGTCTTTAAGTTGAATTCATTTTGGTGTTTTCATTTATACGTTATTGCCGTTGTTGCATGTATTTTTCTCTTGATTCTGCTTTGTTCTCTCTGTATTGGTATAATGCTAATGAGTTCATAGAAGCCTGTCCTTACTTCTTCCAAATCTTCGTGGTTATTGTTTCTTACCATGGAGTTGGTGGAATTTTGATAGGTTGGAAGGAAAAGTGAAGAGATTAAGAAAAGTCTTGGCATCGAGAAAGAGCCTCATTTGTTTGGGGACTAGAGTAGATTTCCCCTGTGGAGTTAAGGTTTCATGCTGGGGAATGGTGGAGACAAGGATAGTCGCAGGGTGAAGATGAGAAGTTGAGAAGCCTTGAATCCTGGAATGAGAACTTTGGACCCCATCCTAAAGGGGAGGCATGAGGTGCCATACAGGTTTTGAAATTGAGTGGTGACATGAAGGGACTTTTAGGAAGCTGAGTCTGGCAACACTATGTGAGATTGAGTAGAGTAAGGAGAAGCCTGTAGGCTAGCTAAACTGAGTCTGAAGCAGTTTTAGTGGAGATGGAGATGAAGGGATGATTAAAGAGGTAATTTTGAAGTTATGAAATTCCTGGCTTGTCTAGGGCATACCAGCCTCCTCTTATAGTCTTCTTGTCATCTTTTCTCATCGTACTCTAATAACCTTTTTAGTCTAGTACTGACTAGACACATTCTGTGCTACCAGTAAACACTGGAGGGAATAAAAACTATCTTCCTTTGTATTAGACACACTGTGTAAAAATTTAATTTATTAAGGGGATAATCTCTTAGTTCTGATGAAGTGTCTGCCCCACTTCCCAAGGATTACTTCTGGTTGTAGAACTAGAGCGTTTCACCATGTTCTTCAGTCCCTTCAGGATGAAATGAAACTCAGGTTCTTTTAGCTGAACTTTTACATGGGTTCACAGTGTGCCTGAGGTCTCTTCTGTTGTCTAAATGTTAAAGCTCTGTCTGGCACAATGTAAGTGTAGCAGAATTGAAAAAGAAATAAACCTGTACCTGGCTTTCTTTACATGAAGCAGTGCTAGTTTCTCTGATAATCTTTTGGAGTTTTTAGTTGCCTTTTTCCTTAGCTTCTACCTGTTTTTTTTTTTTTTACCCATTTATTGATTTTTAAGTGCTTGGAAATCTTTGAGGTCTTGAGTCTTTGTAAAAAACTACAACAACATCGTTTTGAAGATATAATCATGTTTTTCTCCTAAAATGCTCCATTAATTAACATGGCTATTCTTTTTTATTATGAAAACTAGTATTTGTATGAACAGTTAAGGAACATGTGATACTTAAGTAACTTCATAGAAATCTTTAATTTTGCACAGTCTGAGAAAACATAGGTTCCAGAGTCTTGTAAAACCAGTTTAGGCAAAGACCAGGCTCACATACAAGATTCCAGTTTTGTTACCTACTTTAAAAACTTAATTGCTATGTCAGGTAGCACTGAAAATACAAAAATTTGAGTTTTCTATCTTTGCATTGTATTGGGATCTTGATTGCTATTGAAACGGAAAGTAGTGCTACATCAGGATATTTAGAGTTAATTCAAAACTTGGAGACAAAGTGGCTTCCTGCCTACTTTCCTTCTCCTTTGCTTTGCCATCAAATAAAATATATGTTTAGTAAGACCCAAAGACCAATTACATGTTCCCTGAATGAGGATTTGTGGTTTAAGGGAGAGGCCAGCCTGATTCATTAGAGGCTAGGTCTACTGGGCAGCTTTTCCCCGAGATTTTTTCCTTCTCTCCTAACTCTTTATATATAACTTATATGTAAAATGTGGACCTGGAAAACAATTTAGGTTATAGGGTATCCAGTTTTTTTCATTTTCAGTACCGTTCCCCCAGAAGCTTAAGGCTTTTTATTCTTAAAGCAATGTTCTTCTTTCTTCTTCTGACGAGTCTCTGATGACCCAATTTCTGGGCCACCGAGTGTCATTGTGCCTTTGTTGAATCTTGGGTCAACTTTATTCCGCACCTTCTCTGTCCTCTCTCTCCCTTTTCCTTGCCCTGCTTCTGATTTCAGATCGATTGTCAACGTGAAGTCTCCAATTTTATTGCTGAGCCATTTGTTGCCTCACATAGAAAAAGAGTGAGACAAGGGGCTCAGTGGTATTTGAGCTGACTGGAACCCAGAACTTATGGCTACTAGATCATGTTAAGACATCAGTCACAGCAAGAAAATTGACTTGCCGATTAGAGGATTTCTTTCCAGAGTATTTGAATCAAAATTCTTTCTTTCATTTCCTTTTTCTCCTTCTTAGTCCCAGGAAATCAAGGGACTCAATCATGTCACAAAAATGAAAAGAATTGGGTTGGGAAGATTGTATACAAAACTCAATTCCATCCACACAGATTTCTGTTGTCTAGAAATGTCTCTAGCCTCAGAGAGGTTGGGAATGAATCCTCTGATGGAATGGTGACTTTAAGGCAGGAGTTTTAAAACCCTTTCCAAGCAAACCAGATGTCCACCAATGCCATTAATTAGTGTTCTTCTGGATTTCTTAACTGTTAGGGCTATTAATTCTTATGCCTTTTCTTGTTGAAATAGGTTAATACCCTTTTTCCAGATAATCTTTAACAACATATTGAACCCTGATAGTCAAGCGACCCAACTTATTTTGCTTTTCTGTTTGTGTACTTTGCATATAGTAGTAAATGGTTAAGAAATGCTTTTTCATTTATCTAATCCCACATTGTTTTCTGTGAAATATCCCCCTTCCATGAGCCATGTTCTCCAGGGACCTAACTTCTGGCTCTAAATTCTCTGATCCTGTAACTAAAATAATCTGGCAAACTCACTTTTACTCACAAAAGATTAGGATTTAAAGGAATTTTTAATGGAAAACATCTAGTTTAAATCCCTCATGCAGTAGATGAGAAGCTCAGAGAAAGGAAGTGGCAGAACTCAGGACTCAATTCCAGATTTTCTTACTACCCTTTGCGCGCGTGTGCGTGCGTGCATGTGTTTTTGCGTGCGTGCGTGCGTGCGTGTGTGCGTGCGTGCGTGTGTGTGTGTGTTAAAGACTTTTTGTCCCTTCTAGTTCTGCTGTCGATCTGTAATTCTGCAAATGGAGAGGTGAACACAGTGGAGCTAAATGATGTGCCTCGGAATGCCTTACCAGGACCCCATGATTTCCTAGACTTTGACACCCCTCAGCTTTGCTTTGTAAAGAGACTGATTGGGGAGATTCTCAGATCTGAGAACCTTGAATTTATTTGCTTACTCCTTTATGTAAACTCTTCCTATAAGCAAGCTTGTCTGGAGCAGTGTTGATGAAGCCAGACTGACTTCATCCTTTTGGCCCTGCATTCAATCCAAAGTCAAAATGAGGCAGTTGAATAGTTAACATGAGAAGTATATATATGACACTAATGAATGATGACATGTCTTACGATATATAGTTTTATGTTATTCTTTTATTTGGAGCCACAAGTGATTACTATTTAATGCAAGCACTAGAATTTCTTCTCTTCCCAAATGTGCCTTGCTACATTCACACTGTCACAGAGCAAGAGAGGCTCTGCTGTTTCCCTAGAATTTGGAGGTAGATAAGTATTTCTCCTGCAGGAGGTATGTTCTTTTTTGGCAGAGATATCACTTTGATGGCACTTTGTAAAATCTTGGTTCTTAGTGACTTTCCCAATTTGTACAATTTCACAAGCCAAAGGACCCGGTCCCATGCTCAGTTTGTTACAGGAGGAAATCTCTAGATATCATTGTGTACATTGTAAAGGTCAAACCTTGTTGAGGATTCTGCCTGAGTTTCCACTGTGCAATAAACAGATTATTACAAATGGTCCAGGAAATGAATCCAAGTTAGAACTCCCTTTACAGCTTGACTGTGCTTTTGAAGAGACATTCTCTACATCAGCTTACCCACAGTATGACCTTCCCTTCAGATTTCCTGCCTTAAACTTCCTCCACCCAAAAGTCTTCTGGCAGCTGCTCAAGGGGAGGAATGTAGATAAAATCTAAGCTGCTAAGTTGAGTGACCCACAACCACTATTGAGTCTGTGGGATGGTTTGTGGTCAGAGGCTGTACACGAAAGCCAGACATTTGGTTCTCTGTCTTTTATAATTATGGTGATGAGAATTGTTTTCACTGAGTAGCTTTCACAAAATGCCTGGGTCATAAAAACATTGAACTAGTAGAGGAGGGAATAAAGCTGTAATTTCCTGTCATTGTGCAATTCAGAGATACTTATTGATCATCCACAATGTTTAAGGTCCTATTCTAGGTGCTGTGCAAAGAGGTCTGAGACATAATTTCTGCCCTCAAGTAACTTATAATCTAGTTTTAAAGATGGAACCAAAAAAACCCAACAGTAATGAAAAGTACCTTATTTAATAGCTGGAATGGGAGAGCTGTTAGACACCAGCAGTTTACAGCTGTTGGGGGTCTCAGACACCTCCTCGCCCAGGAGGAAATGTGGGCTAGAGAAGGCATGACTCCTAGAGGAGCCCCAGGCAGTAAGTGCTGAAGGCATCCAGTGGAGGCATCTAGAGCAGCCAGAGAAAGCTATGCCCTTGAGAAGCATAGGACTGGAGCTAGAATTTGGGGATGAATGATTTAGTGCATGTGTCAAAGGGAAGGACCATAGGTGCCGAATATTAAATTCTTGCTCAGATTTGGTCATGATGGTTTTGCTTAACTTCTTTTCTGATACAAGGGAGTGTTTTATGGCAGAAGGGGGGTGACCCATCAGGAAATTATTGTAGTGGGGGTGAAAAACAAAAGGCGTTAGTAAAGTTTTTTAAAAATGCAACAAAGGCATCGTTACCAGTCGCTGCTTTGTTAGCCCCGTTGGCTGTGGCTGACCTGTTTTTGCTGCTGCTGATTTTTTTGTTTTGTATCAAGCTTTATATCACCCACAACACCTCACATGGGGCAGGTGGTCAGTAATAAATATTTTTTAATTAAATCAATTTGTCAGGTGTATACCTTAAGATCACTGGATTTATAGTCAGTCATGAGATCTGGGCGTGAACCCAGCTGTGCTCCTTATTACATGTATTACTTGGGACAGGTCATTTGCCCTCTGTGGGCCTCAGTTTCTTTATTTCCAAAAAAGGAAACATTTGGACTAGATCGCCTCCAAGGCCCCTTTTAGACCTAAAGTCTATTGTATCTATAAAACATCATTCCCTGGATAGTATTTTCCAAAAGGGGATTAATACACTTAATATGAGAGAAACCATAGACCAGGGCTTTGAACAAGAAATGGCATTCTTCAGAAGGTGACATTTTCTTTGTTTCTTGGTCAAGGTCACAAAACAAGGCAGTGACTGTTCACAAAAATGAGAAGACAGGACTTTAATGTCATACCTTTCAAGGATATTATAAGGACAAATAACTATCACCTACTTTAAGGTTTTTAAAAATAAAATTTAAAGAGAAATGCAATTTTAAAAACTTTCTTTGGTATATCACTTTCAATTCCAACCATTTCCTTCCGCAGTCCATTCTTTGTAGCAAAGAATAGAAAGAAAGTTCTGCAAAACCAAGCAACAATCATCCGACTGTGGCAGTATATGTATGGTGTCTCACCCCATAGTCCCCCGCCTCTCCAAGTTCTGTCATTAGAGACCACAGTTAGTGTCATTGTTGTTGTTCTTTTCGTTTCTGTCGCGTAGTCTTTGTGTGTGTTGTTTTCCCTCTTCTCCATGCCTTCCTTTGCGTTTCTTTGTCTTCTCCCGTATTCCCCTGCTCTTCGTTTTTATCTTGCTTAACTGTTGTTAGGTCATACTAGCATGGTGCCTTGTATGTAGTAGCCTCTCAGTAGTGATCCTTTGCTTTGATAGGCAAGGTTAGTAGAGTGTAAAGACTTCTTCAAATGAGGGAGGCACTTCATTGTTTCCTAACAGAGTGGCCTGTTCCATCAGTGAGTGTTGATGAAGTTCGGATCTTATGGTCTTTTAAATAAACTCCATTTTGACATTCTGCTACTAAAGTCTATTCACTATTTTTAATTGATATGATAGAGAAACCCATCTCCTCCTATTAGACTACAATGTAAGATGCTTATTAGTACATGATATTCAATTGTAAGCAATAATTGCAGAGTATTAGGTTTCAAAATCTGTGAATATTTACTTTCAGTTTATCTAGTATTGTTTGATCCACTGTGACTCTACTAGGTGAGGATTAAGTAGTATTTGTGTGGTAGAAATGTCAGTTCTCTTACATAGTTGCTTTATTTTAGGGTTTTGTTTTTTTCATTGCTGAAGAGTCCATAATTTGTTGATATTCCATCCTTTAAGTATAGTGGCAGAAGGTAATTTCCTGATCTAAGATACTCTTATAATGGAACTATACAGTAGCAGTAAGAAATTAAATAACAAAAAATTCTAGCAGGCCCCCTTCAAGTACAGAGGTATCTTCACCAGAAATTGGAAAGTCAAGAATTGTGTTTAAAGAAATGGTCTCTCAGAGGCTTTTTAAAAATACTATTTTATTCAGCCTCATTTTATTAATCTATTGGGTTAGGAGAGAGCTGTCATGGTGTAGGGGGTTGTAGTGTCAAATGTAATCCAGAGTCAGGAAAATTGGATTCAAATCCTCCTTTGTCACATACTGACTTGGTGATCCTGGGTAGGGCATTTAACTGCTTGGTGTCCCAGCAAACAAGATTCTTACATGACAGAGAAGGTGGTGATCGAAGTATATAGCATAATGTAACTACTTTGAAGGGAAAAACTTTTTTTTTAATTTAATAAATTTATTTAACTTTTTACATTCATTTTCACAAAATTTTGGGTTCCAAATTTTCTCCCCATTTGGGGGGGGGGGGGGGGG
>CM053769.1:581661120-581693457 GCA_028658325.1 Potorous gilbertii | reverse complement strand
GGTCTCCTTTATCAAGGTATTGACCCGTTTTTCATGCTTTTCTTGCATCTCTCTCATTTCTCTTCCCAGTTTTTCCTCCACCTGTCTAACTTGACTTTCAAAATCCTTTTTGAGCTCTTCCATGGCCTGAGCCCACTGCATATCTATTTCGGATGTTTGGGATACAGAAGCCTTGACTTCTATATCTTTCCCTGATGGAAAGACATTGTTCTTCCTCATCAGAAAGGAAAGGAGGAAACATCTGTTCCCCCAAGAAAGTAACCTTCTATGGTCTTATTTTTTTTTCCCTTTTCTGGGCATTTTCCCAGCCAGTTACTTGACTTCTGAGATTACTCTCCACACCCACCTTGCCTGCAGATCCGTCCGGGGGGTGGGGGACGGGACTGGGGTGGGTAGAGTTGCTACTCAGTGTAAGATTAAATTCAGGTGCTCAGGTCGGGGCAGGGCGGCAGCCCAGGGCTCAGTTCCCTCAGGGGGTTTATGTGGAGACCTTCAACAATGGATCCGAGCTCCTGCCTGTTTTGGGAGCCCCTGTTTGCTGCTTTCTCCGCCACTGCCTCCCAAAGGGGCCTGAGTTATGGAGACACCCCGCTCCCCTCTCAGTCCACCAGTCTCTCTCCCTGACCTTTGCACCGGTGTTGGAGGGAACTTCGTGGCCACTGGGGATTCCGTCCCTGAAGCCTGCTTGGATCTGCTCTGGTCCAGTGCGCAGTGGACCTTTGGTGATGGTTTTTCAGGTCTCTGGAACAGAAATCTCCTCCATTCCGTTGTTCTGTGGCTTCCGCTGCTCCAGAATTTGTTAGGAGTTCTTCTTTACAGAAATTTTATAGACTGTGGGTTCAGAGCTAACGTATGTGTGTCTTTCTACTCCGCCATCTTTGCGGGGAAAACTTTTATTTGGATATATAAGTTCTAATAGGTTTGTTTAAAAAAAAACACCCTCGTTACTTCATGTTCTCACCTGGTATATCTCAAGCCAAACACAGGCTTCTCTCCATTCTTATTATCAGATATGCTTTGCTTAATAAGATGAACAGAGAAAGGAGATTATATCATTATTTCATGAATCAAAAATGCTGTGGTATAAATGGACTTAGAAACCAAGCATATCACTTGGAGTAAAACCTTTTTTAATAGTGTTCAAATTTTGTCCTTTTTGAGTAATATATTTTTAAATAATTGAGTTTTCTAATCCTCCTGTAACTTAATTAAAAAAAAACAAACAACCCTTTCTTTTCAGTTTCCCAGGCAGAATTGAATGTAGGAGAAGTTGTTGGGTTTTTTATGTGAAAGTACAGGCTTCTCTAATGTAATGTACTCGTTAATTCCTTTCTGATAGAGTACTTTATTAAAGGATTCATGATTGTACTCAAATGTAGGCCCTTTTCTTTCTCCACTGAGATTGCTTTGTTATGGTCAGTATTAAATTTGGTCATGGCTGTTTTGTGGGTTGGGAAAAGAACATGCCAGAGGCAGCAGTAGATTATAAAAGATAAACCTGGAAAGACTTAAAGTGAGCAGAACCAGAAGAATGTTGTACACAGTAACAACAGGGTTGTGTAATGTTCATCCACATTTGATTTAGCTACCCTCAGCAACAGAGTGATCCTTAAGGACTTATCATGAAAAATACTATCCATCTCAAAAGAAAGAACTGATAGACTCTGAATGTAGATTGAATAATGCTTTTTTTAAACTTTATTTTTCTTGGGCTCTTTTGTTTTCTTTCACAACATAACTCATATGGAAATATGTCTTGCATGGCTGCATATGTATAACCTGTATCAAATTTTGCCTTCTTAATAAGGAGAGAGGGTAAGAGATTGGGGGAAAGAATTTGGAACTAAAAATTTTAAAACTGAATCCTAAAATTGTTTTTACGTGTAATTGGGAAAAAATATTTTTTAGCAAAAATTACAAAGGAGGAGTAGAGTAGGGAAAGAGGCAAGAGAAAGGGAGAAGGAATGGCTTTTTAATTGTGGAAAAAGTTGAACTCTGGTTATAAAGACAACAAGTAAAAGTAAGGATAAAATATGAGTATAGAAGATTTTATAAGTTGTTGTGGGTGTACATTCTTAATATTCTAGGACAGTGTCCACTGCAAAGAAGTTGAATTGTAAGGCTTTGAAATTAGTATAGTTTGGTTCAGCTGTACTAGAAGAAAGTTTGGAATTATGCCTCCAAAGTTACTGAATTGTATTTACCCTTTGACCTAGCAATACCACAGTTAGGCTTGTAACCCTCCCCAAAAGATTTTTCTTTTTAAAGAGGGAAGGGACCCATATGTACAAAAATATTTATATCAGTTCTTTTTGTGATGGCAAAGAATTGGAAACTGAGGGGACTAGCTGAAGAAGTTATGGTATATAAATGTAATGGAATACTATTGTGCTCTAAGGAATGAATGAGTTCAAAAAAACTGAGGAAGATCGTGTGCACTGATGCAAAGTGGAATGAACAGCATCAGGAGAGAAGACCAATTTATATGATAACAGTATTGTAGAAAACAACTTTAAAGACTTATGAATGCTGATAAATACAGTGACCAATCCAGAGGGCTCATGATGAAACATGCTGTCCACATCTTGGTAGAGAGATGGTGGACTCAGAGTCCAGATTGACATGGCATGTGAGTGAGTGGGGAGACACAGCTAATGCAAGAATTATTTTTTGCTTTACTATACATATTCATAACAGTCATTTTGCGGGGAGGAAGGCGGGAAGGAGGGAGAAAATTTGGACCTGAAAATAAAATTGAATTGAAAAAGAAAGTAGTATAATTTAATTTGGAAAAGATAAGAAAAAAGCAACAACTTCAATTTAAAGATAATGTGGTAAGCACTTAAATACAAATTGAATTAGACTTACAGAGTACACGATTTAACCTATACCCAAGCTTCAAACAAAAAGTACTCTCTACCTTTCAGATGTACTTATCATGCATTTTGCTTGATAGCTATTTGTATAGGTATCATATCTCTCTACTAGTGAGTAAGTATCCTGGGGGCAGGGAATGGTCTTACTGTCTTAAAGTGTGGAAACTGTATTTCTCTTTCTTCTCTCTCCGTCTCCCTCTGCTGCCCCAGGTTCCGCTTATCTCTCTGGTCCAAGCTATTCTTGCATGATTATATAACATAAGGAAATAGGGGATCTTTTGGCCTATTTTTGATGACAAAGTTGTGGTAATATTTCCTAGGCAAAGTGGAGAAGGTGGCGTTGTGCCCTGCCATATTTCATTACTGGGGGTCAGGTTTCCAAGTCTTTTTTTCCCTTCAGAACACCAAAGAAGGAGGTAGTTTTTAAAATGAGCTGTCTAATTTAAACAGCAATTTTTCAATAGATAGGGAGACTGATTATCCTTTCTACACTGGATGTATAAAGTCTCAGAGACTCAGAAATATTTGGGGAAGTTAGTTTATTTGGTTTTGTTGGATTTTTTTTATGTTGATGTTTTTAATTTCTGGGAACTTTTTGGGGGTCTCAATTTAGGAGAAGTGCCCCAAATAGTAATTTTATAAGAAAAGCTGGCCACATACAATGCTTCTTTGTTTCCCTAAGCATTGGGCCAGGCATCACAAAGACTACTTTCTCGATCCAGCCCTGCCACTTAGTCACTATGAAATGAGAGTTGGAGCAAATTATCTCAAAGGCCTTTCCAGTTACAAAATTTGTGGTTGCAATTTTTCTCAGAACTTACCTTAAAAAATCATGCTTCTCTCCCCACCTTTGGTTTAATACAGCACACAATGTTGTCTCTGACATTTTCTAGGGGAAACCTATTCAGTGGTTAGCATTATTTGATTTCTATATTACACTATTATATTTTTATCTGCCATTCCAGTGGTGCTGGTTTATTAGACTACCAGAACTGAATCAGATGTGTTTATAGGACCAGGGTTAATATACTTACTACAAGTTCTTCCATAATAATTTGTTTGGCATTGCTTATTGACTTCTCCTTCCTCCAGCCCAGAAGCTTCAGAAGAATCATTTGAGGAGACTGATTCATTCCTTCCCAAGCTAGTAACCTGTGACATCAATAAAGCCATAGATAGGAGAGCCAATTTCAACAAGTACCTGTTACAGAAATAAAACCCTTTTAGTAAGGATGCGATTTCCATGCCCTCCACCAGAGCACAGAGGAGAATGCTCACAAACAGGAAAAGGGGGTTTGCGTAATTCTCTTTGACTAGGAGAATGGTTTTACGGTGTGTTCACATGGGTAGCACTTTTGGTTAAACATTGAGCCGGTGAAACTGAAGTCCTGCGTAAACTACAAGTGTATAAAATTTTGTCAGCCTCTACAGTTTTCTGAGCCTGGAGCTCCATGAGTGGCATAACATTAATGTGTAGTCAACCTGCTTTTGTGTTAAACAAAACCTAATTCTTTCTCTAATCTTGATAATTTGCTGTCTTAAAATATAAGCAGTGGAACATAATGGACTGTGTCTTTTCAGTTGACTAAATTCTCCATTATTTATAAGAAAATGCTGAGAAAAGTCCTTTCAGCCTGTTGTAATTGTCACGAGGACTATAAACACTTAGCTGTCAGTGTGAGCTTGTAATGGATTCTGACATTTAGTATTCTCCTTTTTTTCTGCCACTGTTTAGTAATTTTTAAATTCTTAAAATCATAGCCAAGGGCATCTATTCATCTTTGCTGTATAGAATCATAGATTGTTGCAGCTATAAGGGACTTTATAAAGTCCTCTAGTCAGCCCCTCTCATTTTATTAAATGAGGAAACAGAAGTCCAAATAGGGAAACTAACTTGCCCAAGGTTGCCCAGCTGGTTAGTCGTATAGCAGTACTGTAACCCAGACTCCTGATAACAATCCAATTCATTTTCTACTGTGTTATCTTCCTGCTTCCAGAGAATCTGTAGTTAGAGAACAGTCATAAATTATACATGTTTTTTCATGGGCATTTCTCAGATTGTTAACCTACATGACATCATGAACTGTATCCTATTCGACCATAAATGGTGAACTAGCAAATAGCAAAGGGAGAAAATTTAAGTTGCAAATGGGGGAATAATTTAAATTAGTTTTGAAAATTACTCAGATTAAGTTAGTTCCAACAACAGACACAAGGCTTTCAAACAAAATTTGTATGATGCTTTTTTAATTCAGATAATAATTTTTAATCTGAAGAACATATAATATGTTAGATAAATTCTCTTATCCAAATTTGCCCTCTTTATAAAATCCCTCAGAGTCACTATAAATATATATATATATTTTTCCCTTCCAAAAATCATGAACAGATTATTCAGAAATATGTTGTAACTTGGATGAAACACTTTTGGGGTACAAATCAGCAAATATTTATTAAGAATGACTTCCATGAATCTGATCATGAAAATTTCTAATCCTAGGTACCTAGTCCATCAACATATTTTTCAGCTCTCTCTGGATATATTCTTTTGTGATGAAATTTCAGAGCATGCCCCCTTAGCTGTCAAGGTGGTGAATTTTTTAAAATTTTTAAAATTTTATTGATGTTTTACCTTACCAACATTTAGAGATTACCCCTACTCCATGAGAAGTCTTTTGTAACAAAGTAAAAGTTAAGTAGAACTCATAGTGTTCTATTCTGAGAGTTCATATCTGTAGCACTCTTTTACCTCTCAGTTTTTAAAAAATTAAGAGAAATCTACTTTATCTCCCTCCCACTCCTCACCACTTTTGTAGAAGAAAAGAATAACAAATTTCTTCCAGTAAACAAACATAATTGGCAAAACAAATTCCCTAAATGTCTGTTTGCAAAAATGTTTCCTTCTAATTCTGTACCCTAAATCTGCCACCTGTAATTGAGGTCATATTTCATTCTCAGGCCTCTGGAATCATTGATCTTAGTTCTTACAGTTTTCAAAGTTGCCTGGTTTTACAGTGTTGTTTTTATTGTATAGTCTCCTGGTTCTGCTCATTTCATTCGTTATTTTATAAAAGTCTTCAAAATTGTTTATGGTCTAAGGATATGAGCAGGCAGTTTTTAAAGAAGAAATTTGGGAATCTTAACAAAAGGAAGGAGGACTGCTGCTCTGTAGAAGGGGCATCCTGGGAGGCAGTATTGTCATTGATAAAGACAGTCATGGGTGGAGCCTGGTAGAAATGATTCTTCAGCGTTCACTGCCACCTCACTTTTCTCTTTTACTTATCATTTGAAAGCAAAGACTTGGCATTGACTAAACAGTGTGATTAAGGAATACCAGGAAAACTTGTTAGAACTTCATCCTTATTGCTTCAGAGTTCTCTGTAAAATGAATATCCATTTGGAAGTGGAAAAGGTGCTTTAAGTTTTCAGTCATTCGTTAAACAAGCATCTATTAAGGGCAGTGTGTTAGGCACTGAGACAAAGAAAGAATAAAACTGGTGCTGCTTGTAGGTCACATGACCAACCAGATGGAGAACTCCACAATTTCTACTGCTCTCACATCGCAAACCTCTCCCACTGATGCAGAAAATCAGGAGGCAGAAGCTGCTCAGTTAGGGGCAGCTATGTGGTACAGTGCGTAAGAGCATTAAACCTGCAGTCAGGAAGACCTACATTCAAATGTGGCCCCCTGTATTTGCCAGTTACGTGACCCTGTGTCTACCTTAGTTCCCTTAGTTCCCATTTCCATGTCAGATGGGGATGCTAATAGTAGTGCCTACTTCCCAGGGTTGTTGTGAGAACAATGAGATAGTATTGGTAAAGCACTTAGCGCAGTGCTTGACACTAGGCACCTAATAAAGGCTTTTTCCTTCTCTTCCCTCTGAGGCAGCAATACATATGTACAGCCCTGGAGCTCAGCCAGAAAACTGAGAGACAAAGGTAACCGGGGCCAGGACTTGTGTCCATTCCACTAAGCCTGAGCGAAAGTGCTCAGCATTCATCTGGGGCTAGTTTTGTGTTCCTAAATGTTACTGCCCATGAAACATGTATTGCCTAGCATGGAATGAGGTTGAGATGGCTTTGAGATCCAGACCCTAAGTCAGCCACTATTAAAAGGGAAAGAGTCAGGAAGTGAGTGCCTAAGGACATGGAAGGGGAAAACAAGACTGAAATCACCAAAGCTCTTGGGAAGAAGAAAACTCCAAAACCTTGAGCATGAGTAGATAAACCAGCAGGGAAGATACTAATAACAGAAAGGAATATGGCCTCCAGATCAACTAAAAGAATCCAGACCTCTCTGAAAAAATACTGCAAGACAAAGGACCCTGTAGATTTCCAAGAGAATATGGAATCACAGCAGGATGTTCCTGAGTAGTTTAAAAAAGAAATCATAATTATGAATGCAGAATTTATGGACTAGAGAAACTCTAGTTCACAGTTGAAAGTCTTGCCCCCCCCCCAAAAAAAAGACAAAAGAAAAAAATAAATGACTGGGAATGCAAAAGGATAGTAGTAATGTAAAAGAAAATTTTATCTCTAAACAAGCAAAATATTGATCTTAAAGACAACTTAAGCTGTATAGATCTCCCAGCATATAATAGATCAAAAAAATTGAACACCACAATGCAAGAAATAATACATGAAAACTGCTCAGATCTTCTGGACGAAGTACTAATCAGAAAAATCCACACACAGACTGGCTCCAGAAAAAAATACATGAGGCTTCAAACTCAAAGGCACATAGCGTTTAAGTTAAATAATTCCATTGGCAAGTAACAAATTCTGCATGTGATGGGAAGGACCTTCAGATATAAGAAAAGGAAATTTGAATAGCACTCCTCTACTCTACAACCACCAAAAAGCATTGGAGGAAATGCAATATGTTCAGAAAAGCAAAGGAACTTGAAAACACAGTCCAAGGTAACATAACCTGCAAACCTGAGATTAACTATTAATGAAAAAATGGTTCAGGTAAAAAAAAAAAGATGTTCTGAGTATTTCAAGAAAAAAAAGACCTGAATAATTTATTTGCTTTTTACATATCCCAGGCAGCAGATATGCAGCAAAGCTAATATACATGACAAACAAGGTCAACAAGAAAATAAGAGCATAAAGAAATATGCTTTCTCTCTAAAAGTACATAAGGAGACAAGGCTAAAAGTGGAGGTCAGATAAAATTGGGGGAGATGTGTAGTAAACCATACAACATCCCACTTACAGGTGAATCAGTATTTTGCTGTGGTTTTTGGTAGGGCTAGATTATGGAATGAGAGGGTACATAGAAGGAGGGGGAGGGATGTGGAAGGAAGATAGGAATGTGTAATGTCTCCTAATCAATTGGTGGAACTCACTTGTGATTCCAAAGGCTAACAATGAAGAGAAAATATCTTCCCTAATCTCTCAGGAAGAAGATAGCCTAGAGGACAATGGGCACAGAAGCAAAGGGAGGGTTAGAAACGGGGAGAAATAAAGAGGGAAATCTTTTTTCAGTTATGGGAGGGGGTACCACTGATGAATACTTTCATGGGGGAAGGTGGAGATTCTGTAAAGGGATATGGGGATCTTTTAGTGGGTATAATCTTTCAGGGGTTTAGTGCTTAGAGAAACCACTCATCCTGCCTCAGGAGAATCAGAAAGGGAATCCAAGCCCAGGCTCAGCTGACACCCAGACAAGTATGAGGGAATGGACTCGGGGAGAAGATTTCAGGACAAATGGGAAAAAAAATGGCCATGGGGAGGGCAACAGTTTAAATTTCACAGTCAGGGAAATTTCTACCATGGAGCAATACCCTCTCTTTCATTTTCAGAAATTGGTAATTCTAAGAGTGAGGTAAAACAGAAAAAAGGGGCAAGGGTCAAGATTACAAGGCAGTAACATAGAAACTGTTTAGGAGAGAGAACACAAAAATGAGTAAATCAAAAACTTTAATTCCACCAAGAATACAAAGGCTACAGAATGACTGATTAAGTACATGACACAGAATAAAAGAATAAAAGTCTGAAATAAACAGAAAGGGAAGATAAATAATGAAATGAATGAGGGAAAGAAATCCGTTTTAGAAAAAGGTACAGAAAATGCAATTTTGAAAAACAATGAACATAACAAGTAGAAGGGGAAGATAGCAAGAAGGATTTTACTTGACTACCTGAGAGGGGAAGAATTAATTTACTAGATAAAAGGAAGAAATAAAAAAGGAGTAAGTAAAGCGCAACTCCAAAACCTAGGAGATGCACAACTTGAGGTAAAGGGAAGTGAGCCAGGAATAGAGTTGCTTTAAAGTATATTAACTAAAATAACTGAGGAGCTAGTATTTCATTTACCAAGGAAGAGGACAAAGTCCCAGCGTAAGGGGAAAAGTATTGAGACAGATAGAAGAAAACATAATCTTAACTCATAGCTTTTGATGAATTGGATTAAACAGTCTGATAAAGTGAAAAGGAATGGTAGATTGAATAAGAAAAACGTGACAGTCTTTTGCTTATAAAAACAAAAGATACACACAGAATAAAATTAAGGGACTAGAAGAAAAATTACTGTTCATCAAGTGAATCCAAAAAGGTAGGAGTTTCTGTCATGCTATCAGACAACAAAAACAGACATTGACAAAATAAAAAGAAATAAGGGAGATATGCAAAAAGAAACCATAGGTAACAAGTCAGTATTAATATTTAACAATTATATGTTCCCTATGCCTAGCATCTAAATAAAAGAAAAATTAACCACAAGAAGATAGTAATAAAGGAGTGGCAGGATGCTGTAATGTCCCTCTCTCAGTTTTGGATAAATCTAAAATAAGCAAAAGAGAAAATAAAGAATGGAACAAATTCCTGGGGGTGGTGGAGCTAACAGACATATGGCTTCTAAATAGGATTAATTTTTTTCAGTACCACATGGAACTTGTACAAAAATTGACCATATATAATTAGATGCAGAGATGTTGCAGACTAATGTAAAAAAGGCAGAAAGAGCGGACACATCTTTTACAGACTATATTGCCCCCCAAATAGTCATCAGTTTAGGGAAAAACAAAAATTTTTTGTCTTTAAGGAGCTTATATTAAGTGAATACAGAATATACTCAGATATTCAGATGATCTGTAATCTCATGGATTTAGATATTTCCCCTCAAAATTAAAGATTGCAACTTAGCCTCCTCAGGTTGTACAACTCTTATCCTTGTTCTTCCATAAATTCGCCACAGGCAGGTCCACCCCATTCTGGGGACCCCCCTTGATTTTTCCTAACACCATAAGGTTGTTCATGTCCTCTCCTGTTTCATGTTAAGCCCATCTTCTCTTCCTACCATATTTTCCTGATGACAGCTTTCACCTTTGTTCTTTAAGGTTCCTTATTGACTGTGCCATTTAACTTGCTTATACCCATAATCCATTTCTTCCTTTATGTATGCTTTTAACTCATTTTCTTTGTTACCTGTGAAACAGAAAAACATGAAAAATATACAAAAATAATGTTTTTTAGTGGGTGAAGAGCAGTAGGGATGGGGCACTTGAGCAGAGGCTGGAAAAGCCAAGGCTTCTGCAAAATGGAAACAGAGAGAATGCATCCTCCTTTCAGCAATGAGAGGCAGAATGTGATGTAAGGGATTACCAAGGAGGCCTGTGCCACTGAGCCTACCCTGTGGGGAATCAGAAAGGATCATAAATTAGAGGCAGGACAGAATGAATAGTAAAGCCCTTCAGGGAAGGGGGTGGGGAGAAAGAAGAGAGATGAAGAGTTGCCCCCAAGAGGTTGTAAAGTTAGATAACTTTTTTTCTCTCTTGCTAGAATAGCCTATAAATTACTGTAATATCATGGGACCACATGTGTTCTTTTTCTTCTAGTATTTTGATAATTTTAAGCTTAGCCTTCATTGGCAATAAACATTTGGCTTCATGAAATGAAACTTTCTTAAAAATAGAGGACCTATCTAAATCCTAGGAAAAGCTGCTCTTTGGGATCTAGGTAGACCAAATCACCTATGATGTATTGTTTTTCACTTTGTAGAATTGTGTGATTAATGACTTGTGTGCTCAGTAATGATTGTAGTATTTTTTCTAATTGTTTATCCCATTTGGAGCCTTTCATGTAATGAAATATACATTGCTGCTTTTAGTTGCTAAATACCTTTAATAATTGGAGTTTTCAGTAATATTCTTTTCCCATTTCAGAAAGAAATCAAAGCTTTGGCCTTCTCAGTTCATTGGCTGGTGCAAACTGTAACATTGGGTCAACTGAGAACCATCACACCGAAGTAAAGAGTAATTCTTATTTCTCTTATCACCTTTGATCTTCCCTTTTGTGCTTTGTTATAATGTTGTTTGTCACATTTTCTTTCTAAGAGAGTTACCCGTTTTCTATCAGTGGTGGGAACATACTCTATAGACGGGTGATTTATCAGTAATTCATAATCTGAAAAAGTGGCTTACAACATTGGTCTGGATCACAGTGTGATAGAACCTGTACTGAGTGCTAGATATACAAATACAAACATAAAATGTATACAAGCCAAATACAAATACCAGATAATTTGAGGGTAGAGATTGGTTAACACCTCCTGTGAAAGGGGGATTTCAACTGAATCTTCAGGAGGGAGCTAGGGATTCCAGGAGGTTAGTGGGAGCGGGGAAGCCATTCACGATCTTGGGTGCAGCATGTGCAAAGACAGAGATGGCATGTGGGGTAGCAGCAAGTAGGTCAGTTTGGTTGGAGAGAGAGTCCATGAAGGTAACACCAATATCTGGAAAGAAAAGTTGTAACTATGCTTTGGAAGACTTTAAATGACAGGCCGAGGTGTTTGTACTTTGTCCTAGAGGAACGAGGGCAGCTGTAACTTAGGAGCATCAACTTGGCGGCTATATTGAGAACTCTTAAGATCACAGTTTTAGAATGGGAAGAGACCTTCAAGGCTATCTAGCCCAGTGCTTCTTTGACTTTTTCCACTTGCAATCCCTTCAGCACTTCTTAAACCGTGGGTCATGACCCCATCAGGGTCTGCTGTTCTAGTCCAGCCTCCTCATTTTTTGCAGGTGAAGAAACTAAGGCCATAGGTAGTTTGAGGAAGAAAGAGGCTGATGCTTGGAAGACCAGTTAGGGGGCTATTGCTTTAGTCTAGGTAAGAGGTGGCAAGTGCTTAAACAAATGAGGTGACTATGTGAGTGGAGAGAAGGGGATGCTATAGATTTGTGAGTCATCTGTCTGGAGGTAACAGATGAAAGCCAATGAAACTCATGAAGGAGGAGAGAGAGAGAGAGAGAGAGAGAGAGAGAGAGAGAGAGAGAGAGAGGGAGGGAGGGAGAGAGAGCGCCCCAGACAGAGCCACATACAGTAGGACATTGCAGCAAAAGAGACTGATAAAGTGCTTATATCACACCTATAGGCCTTTAGTGATCTGTGGATTATACATAAGAAATGTAAGAAGTAGTTTTTGCCTTCAGAGAGTTTACAGTATGGTTGGGGAGATTTTATACAGGAAAATTTTACAGAACATCAATGCTAGTGCCTTACCTCCGAGGTTACTTCCAACTTGCCCTGTACATATTTTGTAAGTATGTAATTTACAAGTCTCCCTCATTAGAATGTGAACTCCTTGAAGTCGGGGGCTGTATTTGTCTTTCTTTGTTTTCCTAGCACTTTGCACAGTGCCTGGAACATAGTAAGTACTTAATAAATACTTATTGGCTTGATTTGGCTTGATCTGAATTTCCTACAGTTTTTTCATTCACTTCCAAGTTGATCAAGTTGTAAAATATATTTTGAACTTTAGGTGGGTCATTTAAAAACTTGTAATTATTTGTGTGAAGGTATTGAGTTCTAAATTGTTTTCTTTCAAAACAAATGATTTCTGTTTTTAGAGTCCTGCATTTCTAGAATTTTTTTTAATGGTTTCTTGTGGCTCATTCTCACCCTTCTAAGAAAGCCTGGTAATTTAGATGTGAATTTACCTGGATTTAATTCTGAAATTACATATTCGTTGTCTAATTGTTACCAACAGCCTCATTTGCCTGTAGGAGACGGGACTGAATGCTGCTTTGACCATCAAGATAGTGCTTCTAACACAACTGACCCCCAGGTTGATAGCATTGTAGGTAAGTCTCTTCCTTGGCTATCAAGAAACACTTTGTTTAGGTTGGTTAGTTTGGAATAGAAATATTGCTATAAATCATTGAAAAAGGAGTTGATTTTAAATGAGTAGAAGAGAAGAAAAATGAATTTAAGCACCATCTATAATAGAATCAGAAAAAGAGGCAACTGTTTAGCAAACATTAAGCTGCTGTTCTGTTTGTTTTCCTGGCAGGATTCTAGTACGATAAAAGAGACAAAACCCATATTTTGTCTAACATTTGATGAAACAGTATACTTCAATGTTTGTTGGTTTTTTTTCTCAAAGTGAAACAATAGTAGTAATTCATGATTTTGTTGGTGATAACACACCTCCGTAGGTTTAATTCTTTGTACTTGTCAAAACTATGCCAAACTATTTCCATATCCATTATTTAGGGTAGATATTCTTATCAACATTCTGAAGATGATGCAGCTAAGGCTCAAGAACAGTAAGTGGTTTGCTCAGTCATCTTAGCATTAGATCTAAAACTAGAACACAGGTCTCCCAGCATGTAAATCTATTGCATATAAACCATATAATAGCAATACACAGTGTGAACTCAGTTATAGGTGTTTTATTTTACTTAGATTTCTGATGTTCTTTCTTTCCCTTCAGAAGTTGGATGGTACTCATGTGGTTTTTGACCTAATGAAGCCCCCTTCAGATGCCTTTAATTCTTCTCTGTTGGAAATTTAATTCTCAATTTGCAGATGAAATAAAATATAAGCATATCTTAATCTTCCATGTGGTGTGATCCTCTGTCCACTATGGAGAGCAAGTGTGTAACCATGAGAATGTTGTCTTAGAGCAAGCCTTCACAACCTGTGGCCCACCAAAGAATTCCTCTACATACAAAGGATGTTTTCCTCTACTGTTTTTGCAGGCCACCTGAAAATCTTTGGCATGCTGCAGGTGCCCCGTGGGCCACAGGTTGTGCAAACTTAGCTTAGGTATAGTTCTCTAATTATCGGTTCCTCACAACAAAGTCCCATTTGACCCAGGCTTTCCCCAGGCAGTTTCCCCAACTTGGACCACCACTTCCTTCTGAAATTTAACCACAGTTAACCCCTGAAATTTAATAATCCTCCTTTGCTGAAAAACACTTGAGTTCCAGCAAAGAATAGTCCAGATACATGGAGTTTAATTTTAATTGGATGAATGATTTCTTATGGATGGAGAAGTCCTCCAAATCTTCCTACTGATGAGTGACATTGTAAGGCCTGCATCAATCTCTGGAATGTTATACTGCCTCCTAAATGAGATCCATGATCTCTTGAGTTTAGTGTAATTCTCCAAGGAAGAAAAAAAACATAAAACATGTAAATGTTATCAGAATTGTCCAGACATTGATCTATAGTTGGAAGGATAACTCATAGAGTTTCTCTATCAGTGCATATATTTTGGACAGTAACCATTGATGGATGAAAAGGGCCAGAAGTAAACAGGCATAAGAAGATGGACTACACTGTATTTGGGAAATTGTACAGTGCTCTCAGTGATTACAGGTTTTTCCCTGAAACAAAGGTTTATCTCTTTAATAGCAATATTCTTCTTATAAAACACTCAGCAAATTTGGAAAGACTACAAAGAATAAAAGTTGTAAGTTGCCAAATAGCAATGAAGATTCATATAGTAGGTGTAAATATACTACAGCATATCCCTCATGAGGAGCTGGGCCAAGCTGAGAACCTGAGTGAGAAATAAGATATTAACAGTCCATGTGCTCCATTGGTACCTAGCCACCCTGCCACCATTGCCACAGATTCATATAGCACTTTACATATCAGATCAGATGAGATGATGAATATAATGTTAAGAGATTTAGAAGAAGGTCTCTAGCATGTTGGGAGAACATGGGCAATGGGAAGACAGAAGGAGTTGCAGTCTGCACCTTTGGAGGGATCAGTGAGTTCACAAGCTCATTAAATTATATACTTTCTGATTACATTAGAAAAAATCCAAATAGAGTTTAATAAATGTAAAAGTCCATGCTAAAATAATGCAACACTTTGCCTATAAATAGGCATTTTATGTAGACAAGAAAAAAATAGCAAAAAAGGGAAGGAGGTTGGGGAGGCGTTGATGAGAGAAAGCTTAAAAATAGAGAAGCATAAATGAGAAGAGAAAGTGAAAGAACATTTGAACTGATGAGTTATACTATGTAGGTGCTAGTTCTTTGGAAAGATAATGGGGTGGGGTGGCAGGGAGGGAATCATTAATGAACGTTAGAGAAAGAAAATTCAACTTGGCAAAATTAGTCAAAAAAAGGAAAGATCACAGCAAATACAAAAGCAACTAAGCATGTTATTAAAGAATATTACACACAGCTATATTCTAATAAGTTAGGCAATGTAAAAGGAAATTGTTGGTTATTTATAAAAATATAAATTACCAAAATGGATATAGTGAAAAATTAATTCAAATAGAAAAACAAGACAAATCATTAAAAATCCTTCAGAAAAACCACCTGGATCAGATGGATTCACAAATAATTCTTTCCAACATTTTAAGAACTAATAGAGAAACATGGAACACTACCCCCAGTATTTTTTATGAAAAAAAAATATAGTGTTAATTTTTAAACCTGGCAAAAAATAATATTTAAAAGGAGAATTATAGACTTATTTACCTAACATGATACAAAAATACTAATTAATGAAATATTAACTAGCAAGGTACCACAGTATACTTTTAGAAATATTCTTTATAACCAGACAGGGTTTATTCTGTGAATGCAAGACTGGTTAAACATCAGAGGAACTATCAACATATAATGTAACATATAAATAAAAGAGCCTTCAAGGAAATTATGATTGCTTCTGTGAATCCATTGAGGATAAGGGGAAGGGCCTTTGTCAGTTATTATGAAAAACCTTTTGGAATTAGGCTGAAAAAATGTGTTATAAGGGCTATGATAGGGGAGAAGATGAGGATATATTCTGAAATAGAAGTTTTGTGAAACAAAAGATATTAGTAAACATAGGATGAAAACAACAATTTTTTTAAGGCCTCAGATTTTTGTTTTTGTATCCAAACTTCTCACAGGAAGCGTTGCTAGATCCTGTCAGATGCAGTGCTGTCTCTTTTTGAAGTCACTTTTTCTTTATCTATATATAGGTTGAATTCTCTAATTTGTCATTCCCATAATACAATGAAAGCTCGTTGAAGGTAGAATCTTTTTGGTTTTGTTACTGTATTCCTAGCACTTAATAAATACTTTTGAATTTAATTAGATAAAACCCAACATTCATTTATGAGAAAAATACTAAAAAGAATAGGAATATGGTTTTTCCTTAACACTAAGAAATATTCTCTTAAACCAATAGGCCATATAATATGCAACAGAGAAAATATTAAGAACATCGCTACCGAAAACAGTTACAAAATAAGGATACATGCTTTTAGTGACATAATGTTGGAAACTTTAATAATTGCTACAAAACAGTAAATAAAGTTAAAAATACTACTGTTTGCAGATGACAGTATGTTTAGAAAATCTCTCAACTACAAGTTAATGGAAATAATAAATTAGTATAGCAAGGTCACAGAATACAAGATTAACCCACATAAGTCTTTCAAATTCTTACACACTAGCAATTAAGATCAAGAAAGCATCATGAAGAAACCCCCTTTATGGTAACAACATCCCGTCAAATACATGGGAATTAACCTACTTAGAAATAACAGATAACTTAGGTGAGAACCTCTGTACAACTATAATGATTGATGGGGAGAAAGACCTAAGTGATCTGGGGAATGTTCATTGTTTATGATTGGGTGAGAGTAACATTTTTTATAAAAAGCAATGAAACTTCCCAAATTAATTTACATATTTTAATTCTGTGTCTAAGTATGAAGTAGCATCTTCGAAGAAGAGGATAAAGTAAAAATTAAATTTATATGATTTTGTTTCCTAAGAACCTTTTAACCTTAGACTTCTATGTATCATATGTGAAATCTTGTATTAATATTCTTACAAACATTCCTTTCAGACCCCATGCTAGATCTAGATATCCAAGAGTTAGCTAGTCTCACTACTGGAGGAGGAAATGTGGAAAATTTTGAACGACTATTTTCAAAGCTAAAAGAAATGAAAGGTAAGTAAAAGTATGTTGTGAATATGTTGCTTTTATTTATAATGAATATTTCAGCCACATCTGCAGTCTCACAGAAATATCATGTAACTGAGTTTTGTGTAAGAACCTTGGTTTACATTTATGTGTGTGAAATACTAACCATAACATTGCACCGAGATAGCTTGAGACTTTAAATGTAAGTTAGATCTTATAAAAATATTTCTGCCTTGCATCATTATGATCTATTCTGTGCCCTCAGGGAATAGTCTTTTAGCTAACAACTGCTATAAACTCTTTGCAGGGGTAGGGCCCTCTCAGATGTCATTCTCATGAAATGTTAACAATGACTAAATGGACCATGATATGGTCTGTTTTTTAAAGGTCTCTTTTTACTTATAGTTGCTGTTAATAAGAAGGTTTTGCTATTGTATCCTTTCCCAAAAATTTGCATTTTGTCTCCACCTACTTTTCTTTTTTCCTTTTATATATAATATTATATGTATACGTATACATATATAAAATATTCCCCCTAATTACATGTTAAAATAGTTTTTTAACATTTGTTTTTATAAAGTTTTGAGTTCCAAATTCTATCCTTTCCCTTGTCTCCCCTACCCCGCACCACCTGGGATGGTAAGCAATCCGATAGAGGTTATACATGTACTATGAAATATTTCCATAGTAGTCATTTTGTACAAGAAGATTCACGTTGAAAAAGAAGTGAAAAATGGCATACTTCAATCTGTTACCCTCCACTGTAAAACTTCTTTCACATCTCTTTTATGTGAGATAATTTATCCCATTCTATCTCTTCCTTCTTTTCTCCCAGTGCATCCATCTTTCTCACCTCTTTATTTTTTTAGATATCATTCCATAATAGTTAACTGATTACTTTTTTCCCCTGTTTATTTATTTATTCACTTATTCATTCATTTATTTGTTTGTTTTTAGATTGCGGCATTCATTTCCACAAAATTTTGAGTTCCACTTTTTCTCCCCTTCTCTCCCCTCCCCCCACCCAATAACACCTTGCATTCTGATTACCCCTTCCCTCAATAAGCCCTTCCTTCTATCACACCCCACCCTTCCCTTATCCTCTTCTCACTTTTCTTATAGGGCAAGATAAATTTCTATACCCCATTACCTGTATTTGTTATTTCTCAGTTATATGCAATAACAATTCTCGATATTCGTTTCTAATACTTTGAATTCCAACTTCTCTCCCTTCCTTCCTCTCCACCCATCCCCACTGAGAAGACAAGCAATTCAGTACAGGCTATATATGTGTCGTTTTGCAAAAACTTCCATAATAGTTATGTTGTGTAAGACTATATTTCCCTCCATCTTACCTGGTGCCCTCCTTATTCTATTCTCTCTCTTGACCTTGTCCCTCCCCAAAAGTGTTTACTTCTAGTTACTCCCTTCTCCCATTTGCCCTCCCTTCTATCATCCCCCCACCTCACTTGTCCCCTTCTCCCCTACTTTCCTGTAGTATACAATAGATTTTCATATCAAATTGAGTGAGCATGTTATTCCCTCCTTAAGCCATGTGTGAAGAGAGGAAACTTCATTTTTCCCCTCTCACCTCTTCCCTTTTCTCCTCCATTTAAAAAGATTTTTCTTATCTCTTTTATGAGAGATAATTCGCCCCATTCCATTTCTCCCTTTCTCCTCCCAATATATTCCTCTCTCACCCCTTAATTTTATTTTTTTTAATATACATCATCCCTTCTGATTCAATTTAATCTGTGCTATTTGTGTGTGTGTGTGTATAAAATCCCTCCACCTATCCAAATACTGAGAAAAGTCTCAAAAATTACAAATACTGTCTTTCCATGTAGGAATGGAAACCGTTCAACTTTAGAAAGTCCTTTATGATTTCTCTTTCTTGTTTACCTTTCATGCTTCTCTTGATTCTTGTGTTCGAAAGTCAGATTTTCTCTTCACTTCTGGTCCTTTCATCAAGAATGCTTGAAAGTCTTCTATTTCATTGAGTGACCATTTTTTTCCTTGAAATATCAGTTTTTCTGGGTAGGTGATTCTTGGTTACTAATCCCAGTTCCTTTGACTTCTGGAATATCCTGTTCCAAGCCCTTTGATCCCTTAATGTAGAAGCTGCCACATCCTGTGTTATCCTGATTGTATTTCCACAATACTCAAATTGTTTTTTTCTAGATGCTTGCAATATTTTCTCCTTGACATGGGAACTCTGAAATGGCCACAATATTCCTAGGAGTTTCTTTTCTCGGATGTCTTTTAGGAGATGATTGGTGGATTCTTTCAATATTTATTTTGCCTTCTAGTTCTAGAATATCAGGGCAGTTTTCCTTTATAATTTCATGAAAATAGTGTCTATGCCCTTTTTTTAACCATGGCTTTCAGGTAGTCCCATAATTTTTAAATTGTTTCACGTGACTCTATTTTACAGGTCAGTTGTTTTTCACAATGAGATATTTCACATTCTATTTTTTCATTCTTTTGGTTTGGTTTTGTTTCATAATTTCTTGGTTTCTCATATAGTCATTAGCTTCCCTCGGCCCTATTCTCATTTTTAAAGAACTGTTTTCTTCAGTGACCTTTTGAACCTCCTTTTCCATTTGGCCAGTTCTGCTTTTTAAAGCCTTCTTCTCCTCGTTGACTTTTTGGCTCCCTTTTTCCAATTGAGTTAGCCTATTTTTAAAGGTGTTATTTTCTTCAGCATTTTTTTGGGGGGGGGGTCTCCTTTAGCAAGCTGTTGACTTGCTTTTCAAGCTCTTCCATGGCCTGAGCCTATTGCATATTCATTTTGGAGGTACTGGATACAGAAGTCTTGACTTCCTCTGACAGTGTGCATTGTTCTTCCTCATCTGTAAGGATGGAAGGAAATGACTGCTCACCAAGACAGCAACCTTCTATGGTCTTATTTTTTTTACCCTTTTTTGGGCATTTTCCCAGCCAGTTACTTGACTTCTGAATCCTTTGTCAAGATGAGAATCCTAGTGCTCCTCCTGCCCCCAGGAGCATGCTTAGGACTGAGATTCAGATCAGCTGCTCAGTTCCACCAGGGGCTTTAAGCTGAGCTGTTCCCACAATGGAAGCTGCTGCCTGAGTTGACCACTGCAGCCCCACTGTTGCTGCTGCCCAAAGCCCAATCTGGGGGGAGGAGGGACCCTGCTCCCCTCTTGCCCAGCTGGGAAAGCCCTCTCGCTGACCTTTGAAGCTTTCTTTGGCACTTGTGGGTTGAAGGATCTGCGACCCTACTGGGGATTCTGCCCCGAAGACCTGTTCCAGTCCTGTTCCTCCTGGGGCTGGGCTGCCAGGGCTGCACTCTGCTCAGCATCCGTGGGATAGGCCTTTCCTGTTGGCCTTCCAGGTTACCTTTGGCAGGAAATGTCCTTTACTCTGTCATTCTGCGGCTTCTGCTACTCTTGAATTTGTTGAGAGTCATTTTTTACAGATATTTTATGGGCTGTGGGGGAAGAGCTAGAATATGTGCATCTTTTTACTCTGCCATCTTGGCTGTGCTCACTCAACAGATTACTTCTTAAAGAGGCCTGTTCACTGAATGGGCATCACCTCACTCTAGGTACCTGACTAGGCCTTAGATGAAAAAGGCCAAGGTTTCCCATTGCATCCTGGGCCATCTCCAGGTCATCCTGATGAATATCTGGTCATTGGATTCAGATGGGTCTGGAGGAGAAGTGAGGCTGGTGATCTGCACAGCCCTCCCTCACTCAGAACAAAGTCAAGTGCAAGTCAGGTCATCATTTCTCTGATGGCATGGTCTTCTTAGAAAACGGACAAACGCACAACACATGTATGCTCTCTTTGTATACTTCTGACTGCTCTAATAATGGTAAAGTTCTTAGAGTTACAAATATCATCTTCCCATGTAGGAATATAAACAATTTAGTCTTATTGAATCCCATATGATTTCCCTTTCGTTTTTATCTTTTTATGCTTGAGTTTTGTATCTGAAAGTCACATTTTCTCTTCAGCTCTTGTCTTTTAATCAGGAATGTTTGAAAGTCCTCTATTTCATTGAATTCTATTTTCTCTTCTGAAAGATTATTAGTCAGTTTTGCTGGGTAAGTGATTCTTGGTTGTAATCCTAACTCCTTTGACCTCTAGAATATTATATTCTAAGCTCTCCAGTCATTTAATGTAGAAGCTGCTAAATCTTGTGTTATCCTGACTGTGGCTCTATGATATTTGAATTGTTTCTTTCTGACTGCTTACAATATTTTCTCCTAACCTGGGACCTCTGGAATTTGACTATAATATTCCTGGGAATTTTCATTTTGGGATTTCTTTTCAGGAGATGATTGATGAATCCTTTCAGTTTCTTTTACCCTCTAGATCTTAGGATATCAGCAATTTTCCTTAATAGTGTCTTGAAATATGAGACCTGGTTTTTTTTTTCGGTCATGGGTTTCAGGTAGTCCGATAATTCTTATATTATCTTTCCTTGACTTATTTTACCAATAAAATTGTTTCATATTTTTTTCCTGTTGTTTTGATTTGATTTTATTGTTTCTCAATATTTCATGGAGTCATTGGCTTCCATTTTACCAATTCTACTTTTTAAGGAGTTCTTTTCAGTGAATTTTTGTGCCTCCTTTACCAGGCTGTTGACTTTTTTTATGACTTCTTTGCATCACTCCAATTTCTTTTCCCATTTTTCCTCTATTTGATTTTTTAGCTCTTTCAGGAATTTTTTTGGGGCCTGAAACCAGTTCACATTTTTTTTTTTGAGGCTTTGGATAGAGCTACTTTGATTTTGTTGTCTTTTTCTGAGTTTATATTTTGATCTTCCCTGTAACCATAGTAACTTTCCGTGGTTAGGTTCTTTTTTTGTTGTTTGCTCATTTTTCAGCTTATTTCTTCACTTTTAACTTTGTGTCAATGCTCTTCTTTGTCAAAGTACTTCTATGTCTAAATACTTCTAAGTGGAAGGGGCACTGTCCCAAGCTTAAGGTTTTTTTGTGCTACTGTTTTCAGAGCTAGTTCTGGGGTTCTGTAAGTTTTCAATTCTTCCAAGGTAGTATAATCTAAGGAGAGGTGTAGTTGCTTCTCTCCTGGCCTATGATCTGGACTGTGAGCACTCTTTTCTGCCCTGGAACTGTGACCAGAGTCCCCACACACCTATGGCCATATGCTGTAGTGTGCTAGTGCTCCTTCTTGCCGTGGGACTATAGCCTGGAACCACGGTCCCCTTTCATCTCCTCTGACCATTTGTCCAATCCTTTTAGTGTCTTTTTGCTGATAGCTCCTGAGCCACAGCTGCTTGATTCCTAGATTTTAGAGATCTCCTGTTTTGTGGCAGTGTCGTTAACAACATGGAAGTGGTCCATGATGTCATGTGCCCCAGAGAAATTAAGGAGAGTCTGGGAAAAAAGATGTTTGGACTTAACAATAAAGAAGTCATTTGTGACCTTCAGAAGAGCTATTTCAGGAGAAGGATGGGGATGGAACTAGGTGGCAGGGGACTAAGGAAAAGTGGAGGCGTCTAGGTCCTTAGGCATTTGCAGTGAAGGGGAGGAGAGAGATGCCAATATAGTTTGCATTCAAGGTCAAGGAAAGCTTCTGAGGAGCATGGAACCCAGGGAAAACTTGAGCATATCTTTAGGGGAAGGATGTGGTGGAAGGAGAAATTAAAGATGCATGAAAGATGATTGATGGAGCAAAGACTTGGAAAGGATGATATTTGATTGAAGGCCACCTCCTCCTCTGAGACTGGAGGGAAAGGTAGGATAAAGAGAAAGGTTGTAACAACTTAGCCTGGGATGGAAGAGAAGAGCTGAAGGAGTTCGTGGTTGTATGGCCTCAGTCTCCTCAGAAAAGCAGTCATCTGAGTGGGTGGGGATTCCAGTAAACAAGATAGGAGCCCTACTGCATGGAACTAAACTCTCTATCCCTTCTCTTCTTTTTTTCCCCCTTCTCTTCCCTTAATCCCACCTACGCTCCCCCATACACGCACAAACATGTGCACGCACGCACACTCACATTTATTAACAGGGAATGAATAAGATATCTCCATCATTATTATCTGGAAAACTTAAGAGGACTCAGAGTTCATAACTTTAATGATTGCACCACAACACAACTCAGAAAGTAGTCTTATATCATCTGAGGTTAGAACTTCATAGTCTTCAGGCTCTCTTGTGCTTTTAGATGAACTTTTTAAATTCTGTTTCCTCCCTAGACAAAGCAGCGACTTTGCCTCATGAACAAAGAAAGTTGCATGCAGAAAAGGTAAGATGGGGCAGCTATTTATTAAAGCTGTGCTGGGTATTAAGATAACAATTGTTATATGTCTGCCTTCTCAAAGAGGAAGAGTTCTGCTTGTAAATTTTGCATGTCAATTAAGAACTTATTCATTACTTACACAATATGAAAGCATTTGTTACAATAGCCATATCAATCTTCAAATATGTATAGTTTTTTTTTAATTTGAGTATGTCCTAATGTAGACTGAACCAGAGGCAAGAGATTTTGTAACTGGCTGGAGTCTTCCAGTTGTAAGTATAATGTTGGAGTTTTAGATTCATACATAGGATCATAGATTTAGGGCTAGAAATAGACCTTAAAAGTCATTGAGTCCAGCTCTCTCATTTTACTGTTAAGGAAACTGAGGCCCAGAGAAGTAACATGACTTGCCTAAGATCATGCAGCCAGTAATTGGCAGAGCTAAAATGTAGAATTAAAGTTTCTGACTCTTATATAACGCTGCCTCCCTATGAGGAAAGAACTTTTTCAGGGGCACACAATAAAGTAACAGAATTGGAATTTAAACCCAAATCCTTTGACTTTAGATTTACTGATCTTTAGCCAGTACCAAAGACTCATATCAGTTTTGAAGTATTAATATATGTATGACATGGATTTACTTGTAATTTTATAAACTTTTTCCACAGGTGGCCAAAGCTTTTTGGATGGCAATTGGTGGAGACAGAGATGAAATTGAAGGCATTTCTTCTGATGAAGAAAACTGAGCTTCTTGTGTCTGGTTAGCCATGATGGTAACAACACACTTTAGTTGTGTTAAGGGATGTCAGGAGTATGGGACACTACAGGGGTGGGAGAAGACGGTCCCAGCTGTTACCTGCGTCTACCCCAAAAAAAGAGTTCCTCCCCATCCTTGCTGTTGGGGAGCAGTGGAGGTGGAGCAGGTGATTGCAATTCCTTGGGGTCATTTAGGGGCAACAGGAAGTAGCCAAAGCACTATTGTAACTGTTAGGTCACCTAGGGTCTTCCCTCCAAGATACCTTCCTTGGACATGGAAACCCAAAGAGGTAAACTCAACTGTGTCCAGGATTCAAGTGCTTCCTACTAGACAAACTCTGGCTTTACGGCTCTTATCATTTCTCATACCATGCCGTTGGGGAATGCCACAAGTTCTACTACTGAGAATTTACTCCACATGCCACAGTGACCAAAGGGGGAAGGAGCAAGCTATGTAAGCCCATCCCTGCTATGGCTCAAGCTTTTAGCCTCCCACTTACTCTCAGACTGTTGCCAGACTTCCCTCTTCTCACTCTTCATGCATACACCACAACTGCCTTTGCTTTGACATTTCTGTACTCAGCACACCCAGGCTGGTTTCCAGCAACCTGAAAGCCACGTATACTTGTGTTTTGTCTACTTCCTGACCCCTTTATTACTTCCCATGGAATTGCAATCACTCCTTCCCATCCACTCCTAGGATAGTGAGGAGTAGAAGAGAAACCATCCCATACAAAGGACAACTGTGTCTGTCTTCCCCTTTGAGCTCCACAGCAGCTAAAGCCCTGGTACTTCCTGGATGGACCCGATTTTGTTTTGCTGAAATTCCCATCATCATATTGACCATCCAGCCAGCCTAAAAGGTTGATTGTCGGTCTTAATAATAGTTTATAGAAGGCTCTTCTCCCTCTGAGTCTATTATAAGGGAACGAAGAGTATGACAATTAGAAATAGACTTCCTGCAAACTGACTTTTTGTTCTAGACGAGTGGCCCATGTGAATGAGGTGAGCCACTGTGGGCTCTCCGTCCTGTCATAGCAACAATACCTATATTTCTTTGCAATTACCATTGCTCTTGGGTTTATATCATCCCTCCTAGGACTTTATCTCCTCTTACTTTCTCAGCTGGTTTTCAAGAGCCAAGCTTACCTGATCCATGATGTCTTTCTTCCTTTCATGAGGTAAGAAAAGAAAGGAGACCTCATATAATTAAATGTAAGACAGCTCTGATCTTACTAAGTAGCACATGGTTTAATCTCTAACTGCAAATTTACAGAAATGTCTGTGAACCCTGTCTTTTAAAAGTTTCACTCCTTATAAGTAAGCTCATGCCAGAAAGATTACTTTGGACAGTGGATTTTATTCTTGCAGAAAATGAGCGGTTTCATTAAATACCCAAGGAAAGAATAGTAACCTTCACTACTATTGTGTTTGTGTGAGAGAGAGATAGCTTTCTGAAGTTTTTAAATGGGATTTTAAAGAGCATGGCAGCAATATAATGAATATGGTTGCCCCAGTATCATCAGAAAGATAAAGTAGAATAACAGTAAGTTTTCTAGTATTTCCCCATGAAGATCATCTCCTGCTATTGATGATACCCAAAGCAATATTGTTACCCCATATATGCTTACAAACAAGTGAGGTATCCCATTCTTTCTGGCTACAAATCAAACTAAGATGTAGAGCAGTGACAGTGGATGGTATAAAGACAGTAGTGTTAGAAACTAATTTACAGCAAATTCATAAGCACCGTGACTGCAGGGCCTTGACATTTCCTATGAACCTTCTATAAATAGCAGCTCTTAGTGCCCTTGTGGTTTTTATCCTGCAAAAAAGGTCAGTATGCACCTCTGAATGGACCAGTATCAAAGGGAAATCTCCCAAAGAAATAGCTGAGAGTTAGTGAAAATCATTTTTTACAAGTCTGCTTTTGTGAATTACTGTCATCAGTATGGGAGAGTAGTGGGTCTCACAATTCAGTCTTAACTCAAGGAGTAGAGGTTTGCTGATGGTTGTTGCCCAGGTTGCAAGTCCAGGCCAGAGACAATTCCAGAGGTGAACACAACCTGGCATCTAGAGGAAACCTGGGCTTGATCACACTCAGGAGCAAGTCTGGCTCTCACACATCCTCTTACACGTTCTACAGAAACTGAAATGAGGGAGCCAAAGCAACAGGACAGCCCCAGCAAACAAGACTGTCCTGCAGCAGCACTTTCTCCAGAGAGAACTGCCAACCACAGAAGAGACTGTGACACTCTTGATGTTTCTTTTAAGGTGATTTTGTTAGCTATTCTATTAAGAACATTGGCAAACTCCAGCATGAAAATGGGAGAGGAAACTGAAGTATTTTTTTCCCCTTACCATGATAAAGGGCATTAGGGAAACAGTTAGGTCATATGTATTAGGGAAAACAGATTGGAAAAAGCTGTGGACTTGATTTTGTAAATTAAACATGGCTGGATTGATTAAAATGATTGTTATTTATTTGAAGTGTATTATTAGGTGCATTGGGGGGGGGTCATGTCTCTTTGCACTTAATGCAGAAGCACTGCCCAAAATGAACATTTTTATAAGGCAGTAATAAGAATACATGGATTTCTGAAGACTTAAGACATCAAAGGAAGTTGGCTTTCTTCAGGGTGTTCTGAGTACTGGTAACTTATTCAAGACCCTTGATAGCAATTAGGTGAAGAGGTTTGTATCCCCGTCACCAATGACAATTTCAAATTGCATTCGACATGTCCACGTGATTTTTGCCCAGTATAATTCCTCAGTGATCTTAAAGTAAAAGACTCAACTTGGAAGTTCAAGTTTGATGGCCTTGTTCAGAAGATGAGAGTTAATAATGTTGGAGGAGGGCAAGAGGGGATCATAAAGATTTCAGATGTTTACACTAACTCAGAAAGCCAAGGTTTATAATAATTTGGAGTTAAAGCAACTACATATATTTTTATAATTTGGAACTTTCAAAGAGGGTATAAGAAGATTGACATCCCCATTCTGCTTTCTTACTATTTATAGTTTTAGATGGTTAACTAATATGGAATGTAGTTCAAAAACCTAAGCATATACTCTATTTGTAATACTCAAAATGTACATAAGGAACATTTCGTGTTCTTTCTGGAAGGGATAAAGAACTGAAAGTACTTTGTAGTGACTTGACTCTTTGTATTGTCCTCTACATCTCATCTTTTGTCCATTTCTTTAAGTGAAAGGAAAAAATGAAGGGACCTTCAGCTTTGCTGTTCTTGTGGAAATAGGGCTTGTAAAAACTGTTTTTGTGGTAGATGAAAGTACCATGGTCCATTCTGAATTTTAATATCCAGTGATGTGGAGCTAAAACTAGGAGACAGTTCATAGAGATTGAGCTGTGGCATTCCACAGAGATTACCAGAAACATTATTGTATAGTTCCCAGTTTTTTGGAGGATTTTCATATGATTAAGTAAATATAAGACAAGAAGGCAACATGGCTTAGTTGAAGAAATAGAATGAATACAAAGAGACAGGAGCCTTAGATACTAGTTCTCATTTGCTAGCTTTGTGACTGAGAAAATCAAAAGGAAAGGAAGTATGGTCCAGTGGAAAGCAGGATAGATGTAGAAGGTGGGACTTGGGTTCAAATTCTGACTCCCCCCCTTAACGACCTATGTGATCTTGGGCAAATCACTTAGCTTTTCTGGGCCTCAATTCCTGATCTCCAAGGTACATTCTGTGTCTGAATCTTTGATCCTGTGTTCTTAAATGTCTAATTGGAGAATTTCCAGAATCTTTTTCTCTTTTGAAAATTGGGGAATTTGATCTTCTCCAGGCTTCTGTGATTCATCATCTTCCATGATTTTCCTAAGATTATTGATAGTGGTTCAGTAGTGATACCTATAGATTTCTTCACTACCCTATCTAACCCTAACTAACGTATCTGGTTCAGAAAATTCACTCATTTGAACTACAGAAATAATTCCTTTTACTTCATTTATTCCTTTATTCCTGCATAATTGTTTCTTTTATCTTTTACAGTTTGTAGCTTATTCTCCTTAATAGGCAAGGCTCATGCGAAATAATTGTTGGAACTATAGGAATAGTGTTTACTATGTGCCAAACCCTGTGCTATGTATTTGGGATACAAATAGAAGCCAAGTAAGACAGGACCTGATGATGATAGAGATGAGCTAGTCCAGGATTCTCATTTTATAGGTGAGGAGATCTTGAGATTGAAGCAAATTAAGAGGTTTGTCCACATTTACACAAGCTAGGATTTGAACCCATTTCATCTGATTATGAATCTACTGCATTCTACTTTCATAATTTGTCATCTGACCCTAGTAATAGACCTTGTTCTTCTTGTTCCATACATACCTTGAAAGGTCTTTTGCATTTTTTTAAGGATTGTTGATCTAGAGTTGGAAGGATCAATGACCTTGATCAAGTTCATCCCTGTCATGAGGAAACTACTGAAATCCAGGGAATTTAAGCAACTTGCCCAGGTTCATCGAAGGAGGGTCAGAGATGGGATTTGAACGTAGGTCCTCTGACTCCTGAGTGAGGGCTTTCCCATGTCTGTAGGTCTGACCGTATCATCCCCCCACTCTAATGGCTCCTTGTTACCTCCAGGATCAAAATTAAATGTTTTATTTGGGTTTTAAAGTGCTTCATAACAAAATATAGCCCCTTCCTTTCTAGTCTTGTTACACTGCTACTTCCCTTGATGTAATCTGCAGTCCAGTGATACTGGCCTCCTTCCTGTTCTTTACACAGCATTCTGTGTCCCCCTTGTCTCCATTTCTTGGCTTCCCTAGCTTCATGACTCAACTAAAAATCACACCTTCTTTAAGGAGCCTATTATTGTTAATGCCTTTCCTTGAAGATTCTTCCATCTACCCTGCATGTTTCTTGCATATCCTTAGCTTTTATTTTGTCACTTCAATTAGGATGTGAGTTCCTTGAAGGCAGGAAATGTTTGCCTTTCTTTGTATCTCTAATGCTTACAGGTTCATGCTATTCTTTTTGGAGTCCTTTTGATTTTTTGTGCACAATCTTTGAAGTTATAAGCATATGAGATAGTGCCCTATGAAGCAACATCATTCTCTTTTAATGTTCCCCCTTTCCTCTCATCCAGATCATTTGTGGTTGTTTTGTTACCATTTTTCATGAGAGTTTTAGAGTGTACCCATAGAATCATGCCAAGCGTTTCCCTTAAGATTCTTGAAATGTAGTTTTCTAAATTTCAGGAGAGGTGCCAATAATAATATACAGCATTTACTTGCTCATTCACTACCTCGGTAAGATTACATTGCCAGATTCTCCCACGGCTTCCATCCCCTTCACTTCACCACCTTTTCTTTGTGGAGCAGAACTAATTCCATAGTATCAGGAACTTCCTGATACAACTTTGTGGAGTTTCTCATAGCCGTCTCCTGCATACTACCTGGTTATTATTGTTCATGCATCTGGACCTCTAAATTTGGACATTTACCCAAGATTGTGCGCGTAATGTATCTATATTATTCCTTGTATTCTTCTGATGTTTCTCAGTTTTAAGGATTGGATAATTAAAGTAGGAAGTAAGAGTTGACTAGCACAGTAGTCCAGACATTAATGATTTATAATACTACCTTGTTTTCTTTTTGGAAACGTAGAGATTCCGAATCTGGACTTAGTTGTTACTAATGGCCTTGGAAGACAGAAAGGGGGGAAACCCCACAAAAACCCCCAAACCTCATTTTTTTCTAAGTCATTTTTTACTTCTTATCTCCCTTCAAACCCAAACAACCCCTCTCTTACCCCTTTAAAAAAAGATGAAACAGGGGCAGAGCCAAGATAGTGGAATAGAAAGACAGATTTGTTCCAGCTCTCCCCCATAGCCTGTAAAATACCTGTAAAAAATTACTCTAAATAAATTCTAGAGCAGCAGAAGCCACAAAATGAAAGAGTGAAAGAAATTTCCAAGAAAGCCTGGAAGACCAACAGGAATGGTCTATCACTGGGGTTAGAGTGGAGCACAGCCCAGCTGTGGCATGCAGCACAGCTCAGACAGGACTGGAGCAGGCTTCAGGGCACAGTATCATGGGCAGCAGCTTTGCTTCCCGAACTTCTCAACCCACAAATGCAAAAGACGGTTTCAGAGGAAAGTAAGAAAGCTCTTTCACCTGGGTGAGAGCGGAGTGCTGTCTGGTCCTAGCCCCAGCTGAAGGGCGGTGGCAGCCCCTCTGGAAACAGCATCCACTTTGGGAGCCCTTGGCCTAAAGACCCTGGGAGAATTGAGCAGCTGAACTGGGTCTCAGTTCTGAGTGGCGTTCCTGGGGTAAGGAGGAGCACTGGCATGGTAGAACTGGTGGAAGCTCTGGAGAGGGAATCCTACTCACAGATCCAGAGCAGCAAAGAATGTTTGTGATTGCTCACAGACCAGAGTGCTGGCCAAGAGAAGAGTGAACTCCTGTCCCTTGATTGTGTCAGCTTGGAGGAACCGAGAACTTGCAGATCCCTAGAGTATACCCTCCATTTGACAAAGGACTCAAAAGTCAAGTAACTGATGGGGAAAATGCCCCCCAAAGAGAAAAATAATAATAATACTAGAAGGTTACTTACTTGGTGAACAGGTATTTTCTTCCATCCTTTCAGATGAGGAAGAACAAAGCATACTATTAGAGGAAGACATCAAAAAGGATTTTACATCCAAAACCTCTTTTAAAAAAAACTATGCAATGACCTCAGGCCATGGAAAAGCTCAAAAAGGATTTTGAAAATCAAATAAGGGAGGTGGAAGAAAAGTTAAGAAGAGATATGAGAGTTGGGAAGAGATATGAAAAATGAGTCAATAGCTTGCTAAAGGAAAACCAAAAAAAATGCTGAAGAAAATAATGCTTTTAAAAATAGATTAACTCAAATGGCAAAATAGGTCCAAAAAGCTGATGGGGAGGAGAATGCTTTAAAAAGCAGAATCTGCCAAATGGAAATGGAGGTTCAAAAGCTCACTGAAGAAAATAGTTCTTTAAAAATTAGAATGAAGCAGATGAAAGCCAGTGACTTTATGAGAAACTACAAGAAATTTACAAAGCAAAATTACAAAACAAAAGAAATTATAAAACAAAACCAAAAGAATGAAAAAACAGAAGATTATGTGAAATATCACATTGGAAAAACAACTGACCTGGAAAATAGATCCAGGAGAGACAATTTAAAAATTATGGGACTACCTGAAAACCATGATCAAAAAAGAGCCTAGACATCATCCTTCATGAAATTATCAATGAAAACTGCCCTGATATTCTAGAACCAGAGGGTAAAGTAGAAATGGAAAGAATCCACAGATAACCTCCTGAAAGAGATCCGAAAAGAAAAACTCCTAGGAATATCGCAGTCAAATTGCAGTTCCCAGGTCAAGGAGAAAATATTACAAGCAGCCAGAAAGAAACAATTCAAGTATGGTGAAAATACAATCAGGATAACACAGGATTTAGCAGCTTCTGCACTAAAGGATTGAACGATTTGGAATAGGATATTCCAGAGGTAAAGGAGATAGGATTAAAACCAAGAATCACCTACCCACCAAACTGAGTAGAATACTTCAGGGAACAAAATGGAATTTTAATGAAATAGAGGACTTCCAAGTGTTCTTGTTGAAAAGACCAGAGCTGAATAGAAAATTTGACTTTCAAATATAAGGATCAAGAGAAACATGAAAAGGTACACAGGAAAGAGAAACCTTAAGGAACTCATTAAAGTTGCTGTTTACATTCCTACATGGAAAGATGTTATTTGTAATTCATGAGCCCTTTTTCAATATTAAGGTAGTTAGAATATGTGTATATATACACACACACACAGAGGACACAGGGTAAGCTGAATATGAAGGAAGAATACCTAAAAATATAAAATTTACTATTGAATGGAATGTACTAGGAATAAGAGCAAGGTAGAGGTAGAATGTTGCAAATCATCCCACATAAAAGAGGGAGGAAAGACCTTTTACAATGGAGGGGGGAGAGAGGGGAGATGAAAGGAAATAGGTGAACCTTAATCTCATGGATTTGACTTAAGGAGGAATAACACACATTCATTGAATATGGAAATCTATTTTACCCTGCAGAAAGGCAAAGGGGAGGGGGATAGGAGAGGGAAGATAATAGAAGGGACAGCAAATTGGGGAAAGGGATAATCAGAAGCAAACACTATTGTGGGAGGACAGGTCAAGGGAAAAAATGGAATAAATGAAGGGCAGGATAGGACATAGGGAAATGTGTAACTATTATGGAAGTGCTTTGCATTGTTACACATGTATGACCTATATTTGTTTTCTCAGT
>CM053769.1:581557021-581661020 GCA_028658325.1 Potorous gilbertii | reverse complement strand
GACATGGGAGAAAATGTTGATTTCAAATTCTTGTGGAAGTGAATGTTAAGAACTGAAAAATAAACTATATATTAAAATTAAAAAGATGAAACATTTACAGTCCAATTAAAGCTATACCTAGCAGTCAATATATTTGGCAAGAAATTCTAGAAATCTAACTAATAAATAAATTCTCCCCATTTGCTATCTCCCAATGTACTCATTGCCCATGAGATCTCTTAGCCTTTAGCCTTTCTCACATCCATTCCTGTTTGATCATTCATTCCTCATTGATCGAGTGGCCATAATGCTTTACTGTGAAGAAAAGTACAGTTAAGTCTAGGCACTAATGTATAGTGAACACTGACATTTAATTTCAAAGGATATTTTCATCAGGATCTCAAGATTATGGATGAGAATCGATGGCATCTTTAGTCTTGTGTGCCTGGCCTGATATTTATAAGGCTTCATACACAGGTAATGGAATATCAAATCAGTTAAAGCTATTAAAAGAGACTACTTGGTGTCTAGTGTAAGTTCTTCTGTCCTCCAAGTCACTAAGACCTAAAGCAAGAGGTAACTACACGTCATTCAGTGAAGCTCTCAGAAGAACTGACATGTAAAAAGAATCATTCAGATATCTCTTTCGTACTCGTTCTTTGAAAAACACCTCTCCTCTCCAAAAAACAAAACCCAAAACCTCTGAAATAAGGAATTGTTGTTCTACATTCTCTTCAGATAATTTAAGAACCATCAAGAAAAAGAGTTTAAAATTCTAGCTCTAGTCCTTTGAATTCAAAATAAGACATTGGGGGAGCCAGTTGTATAATAGACTAAGTTTTCATCCAGCTATAAGTCAACAAAAGGCGTTAACCAAAGCTGAAGGACATTGGGAATCTGTTCAGTGAGTTGTTTACAATGCTGTGAATGAATTTCCAGACAGTTTCCAAATAGTTGGATTTTTGCATACTAGAGACACATCAAAGTACTCTACCATAGATCCTGCTGGGTCTATCAGAGTTGAGTGAACCAAAGACAGGAAACACAGCAGATGCTGATAGCTCAATCCTAATGCTTGTAAAAAACTCAGTCACTGCCCTTCACTGGAAGGTGTGCATATTAGAAGTTTTCTGTGCTAGATTCATAAATATTGAGGTGAGCAGAGGTCTTTCTCACTGGGTAAAGAATGAGGATGGAAAATCAGGCTATCATTTAAATAGCCACCAACCAGATGCCAGGTGTTTGTACCCTTAGCATATAAACATTTGCTGTAGATACCACACACAGGTGTATGATAGGATAGGACTAGGTAGATTTTTATTGCTGTTAAAAGTTTCCCCTTCTGCTTCTCCATAACACTAGAGCAGCTGTGATTTTTGGGCAGCTACTTCAAAACACTTCTAGTCAGAGATAGGGGCCCACAAAAGAATATCATCTCAACAGATCAATTTTTTTTTTAATGAACAGTTTATTAGAATGACAATTAACAGTTTCATATCATAGAGGGAGGGAGAAGGCATACTGATCTTTAACAATAGAGGTACTATGCTTAACAAACAGGTGCTCTTTTCATAAGAATAAAAAAGTTAGAAAAAAACTAAAACACTAAGTACATACATGCTCTTACATAGCTATTTATTAAAAGGCCAGGCTTGGTTGAGAAGCAACGGTAATGAACACACACAACCAGCCCCCCACCTCTCCCAAGAGTCAGTCACAACTTGGATGTGACAGCAAAGGTGGGTGAAGATTGATCATGTTGGCCATCTCCAACCACACGCTAATAAAAGGCTTACAATAGCCCTTCAACATGAAGGTGGCACAAGTCACTGGGACACTTTGAGCCTCCTTCTTCCCAGAAGGCTCAGTGCAGAGGAATCCATCTAGAACAATGGCCACAGTCCTTAACTTGGGCCATATTCCTGCCCATTCGTATTTACTGCTGTCAGTATCCAAGCCTTTTGGGGGCACGTGGTATAAAACCATCAGAGCATGGAACAAGGTTTAGGGCTGTCTATACTCCCAGATTTTCACAACCACTACTCATGGTAGGAAGGCCTTTTCAATTCTCTCCAGAAATTAAATAGTTATGATCCATCTGAATGTTCTAAGAAGTTACTACATAAATATGAAAATACTGATATGCTAGAGTACACTTCACTTTATCATACAAAAAGAAAAATTAATTACTAATCACTGAGAATTTTGCAATCCAGTTTTGATCGTGACAGGTCTGCTTTTACCTGACTGATAGGATTTGATTCCCAGACAACTTTTCAGAAACACATTTTCTCCATTGATTTCATTCTCAGTTCAGTGACACTTATCTAGATTGTTCTGAAATTGGCAGGAGCCCCCTAAGATTTTCCTTCCTTTTGGCCCCTTCCCTCCAGAACAAGTAGTCGAGATCCTTAAAACATTTCACAAGAGCACAGATTTCTGAGCCTCAAGGAACTTGAGAGGCCATCGAGTTCATCCTAATGTACAGATGAGAAATCACCGTGTAGTGACTTGCTGCCTTATTTCTGTGTTCTGTTTGAATTTTCCTTTCCTATTATTTTGATGTTCTCCTTTCTCAGTCTGTCCCTCCTTTCCTCTCTCTACTCAGGTTCATTTTGAAGTCAAATTGCAACTTTGGAACCGTTTTTATGATGGAACTAAAGTTAAAACATATACTGCCTCTGAACATTGTAATAGCTCCATGTTCACTGTTGGGGTTCCTTTCCATATTTTTCAGTTCCTTTGCTCTCTCAGCCTTCTTATTCATGGGAAGAAAAGTATAGCACTGTTAGGAACTCTGTAAGGAGGAAGTAGACTGGCCTATTACAGAGGATAGCCCTGAAAAGGCAGTGTGATCCATCAGAGATCCCATAAATGTCACCTCATATTGCTGAAGTAAAGAATGAAGTCAGATGTTTGCATCCCTAGCAGAATTACATGCACATTATTTGGGGGGAGGGGAGAAGAAGGGTATTGTGGGGTACAAAGTAAATGTACATGGGACTAGAAAATAGCCAAACTCTAGAAAAGTGGGGTGGGGCACAGCGGCATGAATAACAGTACATACTACAATTTATTAACAATAATTTTTAAAACTCAATTTAAAAAAAAAAACAGTATACACACAAGGACAACTGTAAAGTCTGCCAGCAGCCCTGCCCTCATGTGTCATTAACTCCTTTTATAAGGAGGATCAAAAATACCTGTCACTGACTAGAGTTGTAGCAAAAAAAAAAAAAAAAATGTCTGCTCTCCTATGAAGCCTGCCAAGAGGACAGCCAATTGAGATGATAAATCCAGTACAGGCCTGTAATATAAAACAGGCTGGGCCATCTACCTACATGTGTGTGCTACATGTATCTTAAGTTACAAGCTATAGTTGTAAGGGATAGGATGGGAGTGAAAGGAGGAGAAAGCAATAAAGCCTTTGGAGATACTGACTACAACATCCTGTGGCCCACTGCCCCTTTCATTAGTGTCAATATAAACTGCAGAATCATGACATATGTACACTGAGAACATAATAAGGGAATGCCATCCTTTAAAATGTTACCTGTACAAAATACACGTAAAACTGTGCAATACAATATATCCAACTGTTAACAGTCCCCAGACTGTACTCTTTCCTCAGTTCTATCATTTGTTCTTTTAGAAAAAAATCCAAGATGTGAAAAAGTCCCACATCAGATATTCCAATTAGGAAAACTTTTTTGGCAACTGAAGAAGCTGAAATAAGAATGAATACAAGTACCTGAGTCCCCAGGATATCCTTTACTTCTAGTGATACTGCCTCCCAATTTACTTTTTTGTAATTAAATTGATTTTAAGAGATGATGCTCAAGTTTGGGTTAAAATTAATGTGATTACCCCATGGTGCTAAGGTTCTACTACATCCTAGAGGTAGCTCCCCAAGTTACTGTTTGGATGCTTTCCATAAGTGAGCCATGTCTAAGGGTGTACATGAACGGAGAAGGCAGAGAAAGCGTAGCTGTGCAAATAGGGACGAGAGCAGTAAGTGAGTTAGAGGCACCTCCCCTCTAGAACTGAACAGCAGCTTTAGAATGCTAAGGCTAAGAAACTGCATATGGCTTTTGAAAGGCATCATTGATGCTCCGCTAGAAAATGAAATGAAAAGTGCATGCCAGTAATCTCGTGTCACAAACATGGAAGCACAAACATAAGATACCTAGGCGGCTTCCTGAATTGATCAAAGGTTGGCTTTCTTGTTTCTTTGTCAGGCATGAACCCTGATACTCTGTAGTGCCTAATTCTCTCCAGTGAAGCCACTGGATTATATCTGCTCTGGGTACTAATATAGAAGAACTTCTTCAAGACGACAGGCATGGATCTAGTTGAAAGCTCCGTTATTACCAGTCTTCCTAAGCCCTTTGGGGTCTATGGAACTGGTGTGTGGAGCTGGGAACTCATCCACTGTTGGAACCCTGTTCCCAAAGCACCCTGAACTCCTAACATTAAAAAAATGGCACACTTGAGGTTTTTGCATGGCAGAAATAAAGATTTCCTTGCCATACACCCTCACCTGCCTAAATAAAGAAGGATTTCCATAGGAAATCCTTTTTTTTCCCTGACACAAATCCATGCAATAATCTTGGATGAGACATTTAAAATGGCAATAATCAGACAGCAAAGAATAAAGTATAGATTGCAGATGACAGTTCAGTCTTCTGTATGCTACAAAAGGTTACTGAGAGAGAAAGGGGGTTCCTTTTTTTTCCAGTTGAAAGCATTTATTTATAATAGTTTATTCAGCTAGGTTTCTACCAGCAAAAATGCTTATGCCACACTCACTGCTAGCATTGCTGTTGATCATCTATGGATATTTAGTTGGCACAGAAATGACAACAGATACCTTTACGCTAAGTTATTTTCGGAGGTGTAAGATTTCAAAGTAGCCTTTCCTGTGCTGATGCTTGATCTGGGATGCTAAGAAATATCCAGGTGATTCACAGCCGTGAATTAGCTTCCAAAGGGTTGGGTCAGCGTCTCCCAAACACAGCTTGGGGAAATTCACCTCCAACAAGTGATGATTGCAAACAGTTTACAGCTCCCGCCTCCTCCGCCTCCTCCTTCCTCTCTCAGGGACTTTCCTGTCAATGTATTAACTGAGGACTTTTTAAAAAATAAACATTTAAAAGAAGATGTGATAAAATGTTAATTTAATGCAACTGACTACATTAAACAGCAGTGGCCAAATGCATCAGGGTATGGAGTGAGCTCCTTTGCAAGTGATTGGAAACCCACTCGGTGTAGTGCTGTCCTAGCCAAAAACAACTACTCATGACGTGTCCTTTGCTTCATGTACATAGCTAATGTAATTCAAATCTCTTTGAGATTAATGTGATAATATGAACTATACGTCGCATATGCACAGAACCTAGACTAGTCTTTCCACTTTTTAAAGTAAGAAACAAAAAGTTTAGGCGAGTTGTAGAAGAGGGAAATGGTTCTCACTAGCTTTCCTCATCACCCCCTTGTGCATGTATCACTGTTTCTACTGCATACACTTGCCTCCTTTCAGCTAGTGTGCAGAGAGGACAGGTCAGACATCAAAGGTGGTCTATCCATAGTACAGCATGCTGAAGAGACAGGTCTCAGGAATGCTCTGAAGTGTCCTTTCTTGCCAAACAGCCTGGAGAACGGGGTTGAGAAAGCCACAGGACACAGTTCCCCCTTTCCACCGCAAACCCAGCATTTTCTCCTAGCAATGCCTTTTAAAGAAGAGTTTCTGTTTTCCATCCTAGACAGATGGGTATTTCTTATTAGATGGTGACCCCCACAGAAAGCCATCACTGAAGGAGAACAAGGGGGATGGGGAAAGGGAGAGAGGAGAAAGGGGGCCAATGGGGGATGCAAAATACCACCTTCCAGCTTCAAGACAACTGAACCAAAGTCTTTTTGCACCAGTATGATGAACATGTGCTTTGAATTGACTCTATGGCACCTTATGCTATGAGCCAAATTCCTAATTGATCTGCAGAAGTGGCTGAGTTGGACAGTTATTTTCAAAAACTGCCTCTGTATCTGGTTGACTTTTTAAAAGTGTGTCAGTATCACTTTGGTTGAGGAGAAAAGCTTCTTCTTTGATAGCTGTCAGTTAAACAGGCTTCCCATTTTTAATGAGTCTTAGATTTCCCCACCTCCCTCATCACCCACACCCACCACCACCAACACCAACACCTCTACCCCCCCATTCCCATTCCTTATAGATGTCTCTAAGATACACTAGAGCATCGGATGCTAGGGGAGCCCATCTGTGTGAGGACCTTATCCAGCCACTGGAGAGGACCATTCAGATGTAGCTCAATCCAACATGGGGTACTGGTCACAGTCTGTCTCCTGTAAGAATAAAAGAAGGGACAAAGAAAGAGAGACTTTCAAAACCAAACATATCCAAGGGTCTCATCACAGTCCAAACATTCTTTTCTGCTTAGGTGACAGCCTTCTACAGGAATCCAGTCTTACCACACTTTGGACTGTGCTCTGTAGGGAGATGCCAATGAAACAGACTGAACTCCTCCAAAATGAACTGGGGCTTGGGAGGGGGAGGGGTACGAGAAGAGAAGTTATATTTGCTAAACTAATAACTCGGCAAGGAGCGGAGCTGAAAGATGTCTTCACCAGGAGAATAAATTCCCATCTACCCAATAACCTCAGCAGCTTCTAACTGATGGGTTCCTGCGTCTGAATTACCCCCAAACCTGGATTCAAGACCGAGTGGGGTACTGAGGTTATATCCATCTATCTGGACCAAGTATTTCTTTGTCATTAAAACAAACTGCCTGTCAATCCTAAAACTTGCATTCAAATTCCCTACTGCACTGAAACAATTCACTTCTGCATTATTTTGGAAATTCTTACGAGGGCTAAAGTAAAGAAACTCATGGAACAATTACTGGAAAAAATCAAGGCACGCCACACATTTCTTCTCCCCAAAGCACTTTCTACATTGGTGCCGAGAGATGACGCTGCTCTGTGGTGAGCTCCAAAAGGCTTCCTCTGAGCTGTAGCTATTTGTTAGGGATAAATGTGGTTGCCAACTAAAGGTGAGAAGACTAGGCATGCGAGCCTTCAGTTGCTTACATAAGAGAAGAGTTGTAACCTAATTCTCTTCTTGGCATGTCTACAGTAGGAAAGCAGGATTGTTCTGGGAAGGGGCCACACCCTCAGTCCCGTTAGGTAGACTAACTGGAGCTGGCAGTTGGTGGTGATGGGGTATGTGTATACATGTGCCTGTAGCTATGGGTGCGCTGCCAGTGTCCTCTGTGCACCAGTCTGAGGAAAGGGCTTTTGTCTTACAGGGCCTTTCCCTAGTACTCTGAGTTAAAAGGTACTGATACAGCACCAATCCCTGTGAGGATTTCCACTTGGAGGTACCATTTTCCTCTTAGTGTGAAGCTCTGACCAAGTAGAACGGGTCTGGAGAAGAACACAGATCATCATCATCCCCCATCCACTCCCCAAAGTCAAGCTTAATTGTGTCTGGTCAGTAGAAACGAGAGGCAAAACTGAACTTGAACTGATCATATTCTAGCCTTGTATTATTTTTCTACCTTGCCTATTACCCCATGTCCACATCTCCAACTCTATTTCACCTTCTACACAATGATTCTAACTTTCTATCTTCACACCTACAATCCAAACTTCTGGCAGCATGTCGGCTGATGTGTTTCCCCTAGGTTAATTCCCCATCCTTGGTTACTTTTTAAACAGCCCTTTGGGCATTTTGCTAGAAGAAGAGTTAGCCCATGGAATCCACGAGAGAAAAGCTCACAAGGTCTAGACACCTTGGTTGTTTGAATGGTCAGTTATCTCCCATCTTGGTTTGCAGACTGATTCACAATAATCAGTTCCTTGCACAAGCCATGGTTCTGTGCTCCAGGCCACTGAGGAAAAGAAAAGAACCAGCAGCTAAGGTACGGTAAACTTGAGATGAGGGGTTTTACTGACTGAAATACTCTAATGAGAATCTAACTTTCCATAAGTCATGCTCATCTGGATTTCATTATAAGCTGTGGCCTAAAGCCAATAATGAAATGGGTTTGGCCAGGGTGCAGAATGACTGCAAAACAAAATGGACTGCAAACATCTGGAAAAATGAAGAGAAAGAGAAGAATGACTTGTGAGGCACTGGCTCACAAAGCCGATGCTCTGGTCCCTCTGCTGTCTGCTCTGAGACATAGGGACTGGAAGGAGGAGGATGGGGAAAGAGCTCTGCAGAGCTGAGAATGCCTGTTTATATGCTTTTTAAAAAAAATGTGAATTTTAGGGTATAAACCTGAACAATCTATGGATCTAGGAGAAATTGAAAGCAACAGACTGCACACCAAAGTGACATTCATTGGCTTTTTGTCAAGGTTACCCTCAGAGCCACCTTAAGAAGCATGCAATTCCTAAGCAGTTTTATTTCTCCCTTCACAAATGCTAAGCCCACCTTCTCATCATCCCTGCTTCTCATTTTTCATATCCTTCTAAGAGCCAGGGATTATCCTCCCAGTGTATTCAGTTTTCCTGATTCTAGTGTAGAGAGGGCAGGCAAGAGAAACACGTAACTTGTTGGTGAGAGGCAATTTTAAAACATTTTGGTCAAAATGTTATAAGGGGAAAGAACAACTAGGCTGGTTCCACTGTCTTCATGGCCTTGGACAAATCCCTTCCACTCTCAGTGTGTCTGTTTCTTCATCAGTAAAGTGAAAGGTAATTGGACTAGGTGATTTTCTTAAGGGCCCCACCAGCCCTAACATTCAAAATTTTACAATTCCCCCTTGGAGATGTGCAATCTTGGAGACCAGACCTGTATTCAGCGCCCCAGCCTTTGACAAAGCTCATGCGAATGGTGCACATCCGAGTCAGCTGGTAAACAGCCTCAAAGCCCTGGTTGACAGACTGAGCCAGCAAGGCAGCAAACTCCTGGTTATTGAATATCTTCAAGTTGCATCCTGCCAACAAAACCAAAATCGTATCTTTTTTACTCGAGAGTTTGGGTTAAATCTTCTCCACCAGGTAAACTCTAGAAAACTCAAGAGTAGCAAAGGATATTGGGCCTGGAGTCAAGAAGACCTGAGTTCTGATCCAGCTGCCTTGGACACTAGCTTTGGGTGATCCATGGCAAGCCATTTAAACCTTCTGTCTGCCACCGTTTTCTCAACTGTAAAATGGAGATGATCATTAGCAGCTCAGGGTAGTTGTGAGGATCAGATGAGATGCTATAAGTAAAAAGGCATAACACTAGCACATGGTAGGTACTACATACACAGTTAAATCTCCATAAAGCTTCTGTTGAAAAGTTGTTACATGATCAGTCTCATGTTTGGTTGTGGAGATGGGGGTACGTGGGTGCTGTAAGAAGTATAAAATATACTCCCTACCCTCAAGGATCTTATATTCTATTTAAAGAGACAAGATACACATATCTTGTATATTAAATTATAAAATAAAATCAGATTACAATATTAAAGAATATATGAGTATGGAATTAAGGCAGTGGCCTGCATTGTAGAAAGCAGCGTTGGGCTTCAGAGAAGGGAAAGGTTATGGGCTGGAATGGTCAGAGGAAGCTTTTATAGGGAAGATGTGGGCCCAGTGTGTAGTTGGGATTTGCATCAGTTCAGGAGATGGGGGAGGAAAGGGAGGCATCCAGGGTAATAAAATCATGATGAGTTCCACTTCAGCAGAAGACAGAAACTTTACTGTTGGCCCAGAGATCCTCTGCAGTATTCCACGTTCCTGAGCTCAAATCTGGGCTCAGACTTTACTAGCTGTGTGACCTTGGGCAAATCACTTCACCCTGTTTGCCTCAATTTCCTCATCTGTGAAATGAGCTGGAGAAGAAAATGACAAAACCACTTCAGCATCTTTTCCAAGAAAAGCCCAAATGAGGTCATGAAGAGTCAGACACAACTGAACAAGTAAGATGAGAGGTTATGAGCTTAAGATGGAAAGGGCATCATGAAAGTTGAAACAATAGCCCTCTAAAGTCCCTTCCAGGTCCCATTAGATTGTGAGCTCCATGAGGGCAGGTGCTGTCTTTTGCCTCTGATTGTATCCCACAATGCCTGGCACACAGCAGGCTCTTAATGTCTACTGACTGATAAATCCATGATCCTCTGATGTTTACTTCTGACTGAGACGACCAAAGAAAGCTTCATTGAAGGAGGTAACATTTCGTATGGCCAGGACAGTGTGGGCAGAGATAACCCAGAGACCAGAAAACATGAAGCATTTTCTTTTAAAGGGCCAGTAAGAGAGCTTAGCTGGTACTTACAATTGAATTCCAGAGGGCACTAGGATTTTCTCCCATGGACCATGAGCCATTGCACGATTGTTGACTTAATTAAACTTTACACAAACTCAAGAACATCCTTTACCTAGTTTCCAAGGCTTAGTGTACTGACAAAGGGACCCAAGAATTTCTCTGCCCCTCACAATAGAGGGATAGAGAAGTGTGTATTTACGTTAGAACACCTCCACATGAGGGGGACGGGAACAGCAGAAGAAAATGAGCACAGTGAATAGGCTTTATCATTGCTTCAGCCGACAAAGTGAGTAGCAGGACCAAATTCCTGCTGATTTAGGGGGTGTACAAGGAGTGGAGGGGGTGAAGTTTGATGCATCGATAACTAGGAGATTTTATGCTGTCAGCAGGGAAGGCTGGCTCTGTTGATAGGCAAACTAAAATGGTAACACTGGCTCCAAATTAACGAAGGAAGAAACCTGGCAGATGGGCCCCTAGTAGTTTCTGTTTCTACACAGCAAGCTAGAAACCCTCTCGAAGTTGGCCACATATTGGCACCAAGAGAGCAGGGATGGGGGTACAGGGTAGAAAAATGTGTGTGTGTGTGTGTGTGTGTGTGTGTGTGTGTGTGTGTGTGTGTGTGTGTGTGTGTGTAATTCTTTAGTTAACTAAAGAAGTGCTTTTCATTTCTTTGCCATAGAATGAAAGATCTCTAAAAAACTGGGTTTAAGGATTAAGTTAGAAAAGGCTGAGCAAGGGGGAAGGGGAGACCATCACCAATTAGATCCCTTTTTACCGAAATAGCCTTTTGTTTTTAGTATCAGGAATATGTAAATCAGAGAAAGAAAAATGAATGGCACACATCCCAAAGGGTGACAGACAGAACACACCAACCTTTTATCTACTAACCAATAGCATTGGGAGCCCTGTGGTCCACAATGTCTCCCCTCCCCTTCAAGGGGAAAACAATAAACAACAATAAATAGAACTGATCAAAACTGGAAAATCTTCAAAGGAAAAGAGATGTAGGAGCTCTGAGGTGGAGAGTACCTGAGAGGCCCTCTCCCACACCGAGAAATCCCCTCTGCCTTTTCCCTGATGTGGAGGGGGGGCAGCCAGCCTTTATTGGGGATAAAGAAGGGGCAAGGAACCCCACTTTTTCCAATATAATCCACTGCTTTCTGAAAGCTTGTTTATTAGACGTCTGCCCTTACAACGATCTCTGTTGGTCAGTCGTTTTTCAGTCATGACCTCAATTTTTTGTGGCCTCAATTTTTCTTGGCAAAGATACAGGAGTGGTCTGCCATTTCCTTCTCTAGCTCATTTTATAGATGAGGAAACTGAGGCAAAGAGGGTGAAATGACTTGCACAGGGTCACACAGTTGGTGACTGTCTAAAATTGGATTTGAATTCAGGTCTTCCTGTCTCTATCCACTGTACCACCTAGGTGCCCATGGTACCTCTATAACTTGTGTTTTTTCCCTTCACTTCTGTTTCTGCAGTTGCCACGAGTGCCATCCCCATTCCCCCAAATTCCAACTTATTCTCAAATTTGTATTGCAAACATTGTTCCAACTTGCCTATTTTCTGGGACTCCTGATTTGTTCCTTTCTCTGCAAATCTGCTAACACCGGTACAAAAGGGGAGGCAAAAATATATGCCATAAACTGTAAATCAGGTACCACAGGCTGTGAACAAGGGAAACACATGAGAGAGGGCTGCGTTCAGAGGCAAAGGAACTGAGTTCAAATCCAAACTTTGCCATTTAACTATCTTTGGGCAAGGCAATTTCTCTGGGCCTCAGTTTCCTCTTCTGTAAAACAAGGGGTCAAATAAGATGACTGCTAAGGACCCTTCCAGGTCTACGCCAAGGATTCTAGGATCTCCAGCAACCAGCCTCAATCTCCCCTGAGCTACAATCTTGTTGTCATCCAATAAGGTACACGGCTAAGGGGATCTTGAAGACTGTAACCAGCAAAAGCCACCCATGTTAAAACTCAATTTGAGTAGACTCTATATAGTCTGCATTGTCAGCAAATAGTAGTTATTAAGCATCCCTTGGACACATGATACTATGCTGACCACTGTTTAAACACAATTAGATAAACGTCATTTCTGCCCCTAAGAAACTTCATGAAAGCCAAGGGGACTGAGAAGGGGGAATCGATGAGAAGGCAGCTGTGCAAACACAAACAGCAAAGAAAGACTGAAAAGAAAATAAATGGACTCAGATCCCCTGGGGTTCTTACAATAAGGGCAGGGAACCAGGGAGGGACCTGTGGGCTGGATTACCTGGTGGAATCTTGCAGACGGTTGCCGGGTGCCAGCCGTAGCGCTGGTTACAGTTGGGGGACTGCACAAAAATGGCGCTGTCACTGAGGCATTCTGCAAAGACCTCCCCTCCAATGTAATAGAGTCGCACGCCTCTCCCTGCAGAACAAACACCAGTGGAAATACTGAGGCTTCCCACCACCAGAGTTCAGTGTACAAAGCACAGCTACTGTCCTCCCTGTCAGTCTTCAAGACAAGCTGTGATTGTGATTCATGCTCAGAGAAGCAAGTATGTGCTTTGCCCACCTTCCTTGCCCCAACTCACATACTCTAAGGCCAAGGGTGGCCTAGGAATTTTACCTCCCCACCCCCAGAATCTGAACAAAGGCCATAAAAAAAGATAGTAAATGCCCTGCAAATGTCTAGCTTTTACGTTTCACTTCTTTCCCACCTCCAAGGAGAGAAAAGGATGAGAAGTAATTGAGAACATGACTGAAAAGAATGGATAAGGTGACTTTTCCACAGCTATAACCCCAAAACTAATACAACACCCTCTGAAAGGTCTCAGGTAAAAAGAGAAGTTCAGTTCACAAAAAATAACCAGCTCAGAAACAGGAATGGCTTTCTGAACATCTTGCCAAATTGGGCAGACCTTTCCCTACCTTCTTCTGGGTTCCAACCCTTTGGCTTTTAGGTAGTGACTACTGAATCTGATCATACATGCTTCCCTCCCAACCCTCTGGAAACTTTAAAAAAAAAAACTTTCCATTAAAAAAAACTTTCCATAGGCTTAACATACAATTTTCCATCTTGTTTTAAATTCACCCCAGATGGACAAACTATTTTTAAACTTGTTTCAAATCCAATTACATAAAGCCTCTAACATGCTTTCTCTCTCTCTCTCTCTCTCTCTCTCTCTCTCTCTCTCTCTCTCTCTCTCTCTCTCTCTGTCTCTCTCTCCCTCCCCTTCCCTCCCCCCCTCCCTCCCCCCCAGTGATGTTTTCTGTCTCCTGTTGGGAAGGGTCACTTTCTGTTCCTTCCTAAGAATAAGGAAGACATCAGAGAAGTAAACCCTATGTCACGTGCGGGGGCACTGAGTATATTAAAATTGAAAGCTAGCATAAAGTAAGCTTCATATAATCATTCTGCCCTTCCTATTTCTACCACTCTGGTTTTGTCACTTCTATTGCACTTGTATCTAGAGGACACAGGAGATGCTGATGGATAGGACTATAACACTTATTTCTTCCACATCAAGGGGGTTAGAGACTCGGCACCTCCATGATCTGGAAAAATCCACATAAAATACTTTGGCCTTCCTTTTATCCTAGAGAAGAAGCCTGAATTATTATGATATTAAAAGATTAAATATGTTGATGTGATATAATACTAAACAGTATTGTATCAGACTAATGTCAGAGTTTATAAACTTTTTCCATGTCATCTGTTGACCTTCTAATGTGATCCATGACTTCTGCAAAACTCCCCCAAAATATTCACTTGATTTCTTATCCACGATATATACTGAAACCATGATGGGGAAAGTCATGATGTGGAAGGGATAACTGTACGGTTGTTGGAAGAAGGCAGGTGAGCAACTGTGCTGTCTGAGTTGGGAGCTAGAAAGGAGTATAGGAATAAAGATGCTAAAGCCTAGAAAAATCAAGTTGGGGTTTTTTTCCCTTTTAGAAATTGTGCTTTTTAAACATACACTCACATATTAAAATGTTTTCTTCAATTTGGCTTCTTTTCTGTCTGCCTTCATATCTCTAAATATAACAGTAATTTTACAAGTATGTCAAATTATACACATGCATGATACATTTTTATGTTTCTCAACTACATGACTATCTCTGCAAAGAGTCAAATCATCACAGATTTGTAGCTGGAAGGGCCTTTAGAGGTCATCTGGTCCATTCCCCTTATTTTACAGATGGGGAAACTGAGGGCCAGAGAAGTTGTCACAAAATATATAAAGTGTCAGAGCTAGGATTTACACCCAAGTCCTTTGACTCCAAATCTAAAATTCTTTCTGCTGCAACACCATGTGCATTACCTGCTGCTTAAAGAATAAACAAAAAAAATACCCAACCCATATTGCACACATTTCCATTTTTTACCATCATATCTTTCTTCTCCCAAGATAAGTTCATTTACTTCCTGCCTTTAAAATTCCCAGAAATGTTCTATCTCTAGGTGGAAATATCTAGGAAGAGGGGGGAAAAGGGTAGGGAGAAAAGTAGAGACAACTATCAGTGAAGGACTACCCCAGAGAACAGTGGGGTACAAGGCTGAAAATCTGGTCAAAGCAATTGACGTTGCTTGTCCTCAAGGAAGGAGTGATGATTAGGGCACTCACTTCCCACTGCTCCCCAGAAAACACCCCCTCTGCTCAAGCCTACTGGGGGGTGCCTTTACCAATGTGTCGTCTGGTGAGCTCCACAGCTGCGTTCCTGTTCACATTGGACAATAAACCCAGGCAGAAGCGCTCCGAGTTGGATGGGTCAGTGAAACCATCTACTGTCATGGAAGGTTGAGAGGCATGGAAAGTCTCCCCCACCCTCTGGTTCAGCTCATAGTAGGAGATGGAGCACCAGAAGGCGGGCTCGCAGTACGTGACAGGCTGCAGATCTGCACAAGACACAAAGGACATGAAACAAGTCACTGGACAGTATAGTCACTAGGAATCACTAAAAGGAAGTAATGGAGAGGCATGAAAGAAAAACAGGGAGACTATGAAAGTCATGATCATAACAAAATGCAGAGAAAAATTTTTTCAAAAGTTCAGAAATGGAACGATTTTGTAACTCTTTTTAAGATGAATGTACAACAAACTGTGAATATGTATTGGAAAGTTTATAAGTTTATGGACAATCTGTTTTATTTTTGTTTGTATAGTTAGATTTTTTTTTGCTGATAGTTACTAAGTTTATACTTAATTATGAAAGAAAGAACACTGATAATTATTTGATAAACACTTGACAATCAGGAGACCTTGGTTTCACTCCCAGACCTATCACAAACTTATATACATGACTCATTTAAAACACTCCGGGCCAGTTTCTTCATTTGTGAAATGGGTATAAAACTTGTCTCTTATAAGTCATTTATTTTTGTAAGACTTCCATATACTCTGTCAAAACCTTTCCTGATGTAAAATTTGCAAAGATCAGATGGGACAATATCAGAAAAAGTTCTTTGAAAAGCAGAAAACATGCTACAAATATAAGGTGATATTATGGAAAAGATATTGATCTCATTCATCAGATTATTTTTTGGCCTACAAAGTCATCTGAAAGAGTGCTGAAGGTATACATGAAGGCAACAGGTTCAGTCACCTCAGAGAACTAGCCAACCTAATCATAGAGGTTACAAGTGTTTGCCATCCTGGGTACAGGGACATAAGGTAGTTGGTCACACTAACTACTTAATGTAGTTAGTGTAAAATTATCCCAGCCCTTCTCAAAAATCAGCCATTCTTCCAAGATTCCCAAAAGATAGCCACATTCATTTCTTGCCCAAGAAGGAATTTAACTGCTCTGATGGTCTTTTCCTAATGTAGCTCCATCCTACCTACTTCAATTCATTTCTTCCCAAATATCATGTTACAATCCCTGGATTTTTCAGAGCTCAGTTGAAGCACTACCACATGAAGCTGTTCCTAGTCACCCAAGTCCTTAGTGAAATCCTACAAATTAAAAAAAAAATCACCTTTAATATTTATATATACCTATATGTTTCCCAACTGCTAGAGCCTTCCCTCTCTATCTTGTACTTAACTACCTAGTTTTAAAAAAAATATTCTGTACGTGCTCACCCAATAGGATGTAAGTTTCTTGAGAATAGGGATTGCCTCAATTTTTTTGTCCTTGTAGCTCAGTGCTTAGCATAGTAGCTGGAATACAGAGTAGATGCCTTAGCAAATGTCTATTGATTGATTAGCAATTATGAAATGCTTGTTAATTGGCTGACTGCTTTTGCCAGGTTGACCTCTGTACTTTCCCTAGGCCACAAATGAGCAAACTACCTCCCCTATATACTTATTCATCCTGATCCTTCCACATGAATGAAATGTGCTTTCTCCCCCTCCCCCCAAATCAACTTACCCAGATCCAACCTATGCATAAGAGACTGGCTCAAATTCCACATCCACCATGAGAAATTTTCCATTTGCTCACTCCCTTAATGACTTCCCCCTTCTACAAACACTTGTAACCTGAATAGTTCGAACCATTCAAATATATCCTGTCTTAAATGGGCTTGGTAGAATAATGTGTTTGTCCTTTGTTTTCGAAGAAGACTATGCCATCAGAGAAATAATGACATGACTTGCAATTGACTTTGATTTGAGTGAGGGAGGGCTGTGCAAGGTCACCAGACTCATTTCTCCTCCAGAGTCATCTGGGTTCAGGATGACCGGAGATGACTCAGGATGCAGTGGGAGACCCTGGCCCTATTTTTTCAGGCACTCACTTAGAATGAGGTAACACTCATTCAGTGAATAGGCCTCTTTAAAAGTGAGTCAAGGGATGGTCCCCTTAATTTGAAAAGAAAATCAAGCTGGGTGGAGAATATCCAAAGACCACTGACATTCACTGTAAGCCAGGAGGGCCCAAAATACAGCCATCAAGTGGAGCTTGAGCAGGAACCTATTGTGGTCCAATCTATGAGCTTCAGAGTGAACTGGGTTTAAGGTTTTAGGAAGGAAGGAAGGAAGGAAAGGAAGGAAGGGAGGGAAGGGGGAGAAAGCAAGAGAGAGAGAGAGAGAAAGGAAGGAAAGAAGAAAGGGAGGAAAAAAAAGAAGGAAAGAAAGAAAGCCAGACAGACTAGGAGTTAAAAATAGGTAGAATTAATAGGAGAGAGCTGAAAGAAATCTTAGCAGTTAGTCTAATGCCTACATTTTACGGATAGGGAAACTAAAACCCAACCTCAATCCTAGAGAGGATTGAATTAAGTTCAGTGACTTATTTGCCCCAAATCATTAAACTTTTTTGTAGCAGAAGTGGTGACAGCAAGATCTCCTAAGATCCTTCTCTAATAAGAAAATGTTTTCTGGGATAGTCTCATATTATTTCTTGTATGTCTGACATCACTTCAATTGGTTCCTTGAGGACTTGAGCTATAGCTTAACATTTCTTTTGAATTGCTACCTGTTCAGTACATACCTACTGAATAAAAACTTTAAGTTCACAGAATCTCAGAGTTGGCATGAATTTCTGTGGTCATCTGGTCATTCCTGAATAAAAATCCTCACCAAAACATCACTGACAAATGGTGACTATCCAAACTGAAAAGAAGATCCCCAGGCAGGGGAAGCACACTAGATTCCACAGTTTCCCATTCTACTTTTGGAGAGCTCTCACTATTAGGAAGATTTTCCTTAAATTTGGTCTAAATATACATTTCCAAAACTTCCACTCATGGTTCCTAGTTTTATTCTATGGGGCCAAGCAAGACAAATCTATTCTTTTTTCTCCATGTTAGCCCTACAAATGCCTGAAGACAAGTATCACATCTATACCTTAATATTCTCAAGTTTCTTAGTTTTCTCTTAGTTCCTTTGACTGATCCCCATATGATATGACTTTGAGGTCCTTCATCATAGTCATCACCTTCCACCCACAAATGAACACTATACTCCAAATGTAGTGTGAGTAGGGCAGGGTAAAAAACTCTCCCCTTCCTTATGCTGGACATCATATGTCTCATAATGGAGCCTCAGATCGTGTGTGTGTGTGTGTGTGTGTGTGTGTGTGTGTGTGTGTTTGTGTGTGTGTGTGTCTGTTGGGATGCTCCTTCGCTATTGAACTGCTGACTCATACTGAGCTTTGAATCCACTAAAACACCTACAATCTTCTTCATACCAACTGCTAAAGCCCACCTCGTACTTGTAAAGTTTTCTGAAATCAAATGTATGATGTTACATTTATTCTTATCCAGCTTCTTCTTTAACTTGGACCAACACTGTAGCCAGTTTTTCTCCCTCTTTGGATACTGACTGTCATCCAGTGTGTTAGCTATGCCTCGAAGCTCTGTGTCATCTGCATGCTGGATAAGCCTGCCATCTGTGTCTTTATCCTAAACCATTGATAAAAATGTTGCACAGCACTGGTCCAAGGACAGATGCTTGGGACACTCCACCAACGACTTTTTTGCAAGGTGGCATGAACGGATTAATGACTATTCTTCAAATCCAGTCATTTAGCAGTTATAAATTCAAATAATTGTATGGTCATTTGTTCTTTGACATTTCATCCTGTCCATAAGGATGTCATGGTTTGATCAAATGCTTGCTGAAATCTAGGTAAATGAGATGTGTAACAGATTTATTCTAATCTATCAGCCTAAGGCCACTGCAAAATGTGCCATAAGCAGTGTTTTTCACAAAGGTTCCAAGAAAGGTTTGGTTTATCTTACATATCATTCAGGTTCTCTATGCTTGATTCTGTGATAGTGGCACAGCCATGAAAGGACAAGAGAATTTCACCCTGGCTGAGACTTGGTGCTAGTTTCAAGTCTTCTCCTCTGCCCCTTACAGTACATTCTTACTCTAGGGGAAATAAGCAGATTAGAACATACACCTTAATCCCTTTAAAGGCTTAAAAAAACTAAAAAATCTGATCTGGAAAAATATTCCAAACTAATTAGGGTCTGAGTAGATGTTCGAAGGCTACAACATGGATTGCCAACTGAAGATGAACAATTTCATTTCTAGCTCACTTGATGACTCCAATCAAATCTATATATATATATATATATATATATATATATATATATATATATATATATATATATATATATATATATATAATCTTATGACATGAATGAGATAAAGTATATAGGAGTTAAGAAAAACCTGGGCTCTCATTTACGACATGTTGTTTGACCTGATAGAATTCCTGAGGGTAGGAATTGTTATACTTTTATCTTTGCATAATCAATACCTGTCATAGTGCAAAGCACACAGTAAGTTTAATAAATTCCTTGCTGATTGGCTCAATGGTTCTGATACTGACTATATGGTCCTCGGTATGTCTGTTCTTTTCATGGCATCAATATGGAAAATGTAGAGTCCTCCTTGTTCCATTCCTATACCTTTACAAGGATGGAATAAGGGGACACAGTTGTGATAGAAGATGGAGGTTCTTAACATTTTTCATGTCATAGACCCCTTTGGCAGTCTGGTGAAGGCTATATACTCCTCAGAAGTTTTTAAATGCATGAAATAAAATATATAGGATTACAAAGGAAATCAATTACACTGAAAAAGATGTCATCCTGTTGCCCATCCAAGTTTATGGACCCTCTGAAATCTATCTACTGATCCCTTGGGAGTCCAAAGAGACCAGGTTAAGAGTCCTTGATGTTAAACTAAGGCAATCAGACCTTTCTGATGCTGCCCAGGACTGGACTCCCTCTACCAGGGACAAGGGAGGTCCAAGGTGTGGGGAGAGACCGAGGTAGTTGGGAAAGGAACCTTCTCTGTTAACCCTTTGGGAAGGTGGAGGCAACAGCAACATCTCTGGAACTTACACCTGGTGGTCTGTCTTCCAGGGAATGGATTTAGTTGGCTCTGTAGAGAGTATACCGAACATCTTACTTGTTATTTAAGGATTATGATGAGATAAGCTAATTTCTAAACCAAGCCTTCATCAATATGTAGATTATATTGTCTTGGAAATTTAATTAAAAATGGCTAGTGGCTAATGGCTTAAGCATAAGCTTAATTAAAAAGGGCTATTTTAATGCTCAAAGTAGCTAAATTCTATGGAGAATAGATACCATGGAGAGCAGCGGGGAAGAAGGGAAATCCCCATTTCACCTGACTTATTTCTCACCCTAGCACTGCCTCTTGCTAGGTATGTGACCTAGAGCAATAATTTCATCTTTCCAGGACTCATAAAAGAAAGGGGTCCCTGCTAGCTCACTGATCTTGTGGGTTTGCGCTTCTTGGCCAAGTATCTTTAAAATCAACTTGAAATCTTCAATTCTGCTTGAACAGATTGCCCCTGCTGGTCTAGCCTCGGTCCAGTGAACCAAGGACTTTGGCCAGTGTGGGGAGGAGAAGCATAATTAGTTCCCCACTACCAATTAACTCCATTAAATAGGAAAAAGCAGAGCCAAACACACCCATGCTTGCTTCCTTGTTGGACACAGTACTGAAACAACACCCCTCACCAGGGTCAGTTTGGAGGACCAACAATCTAGGACATCTCAGAATTCAGAGCTCATCATAATAGCAGTGGGCCCTCCCAGGCAGATCTGAGGTCTCCGACAAACATCCCTGCATCTTCCAAGGACATGTTGAACAGACAACACAACATCATATCAAAGCAACTAGTGGAAAACATTTGTAATGCAGGAGCCTGACACTTAATTAGGAAGATGCCAGTTCTGGGGAGCTGTGTAGTTGAGCCAAAGAAAAGTTTGACAGCTGCTTTTTGAGATAGTATTATTTAGGTTACTTAACCTCTGTTTCAAAACATGACCAGACTCCTAGAGAACTACTCCCGGACACTTATTTGTTATTCCTTGGTACCCATGGTGACTTTTTTCTTCTCTCCAAACTATCTCCCAAATATCTCTGACTACTTAGAGACTGACTTGCAGCCTACAATTTTCTCCTCCCCTGGCTGCCCATCTGTGCCCCACTGATGCTAATTTATTCTGCCAAAGGAGAAGTGTTTAGGATGACCAAACCTACAACATTAACAATGAGCTACCCAAGTGCTCTCTAGAGTGGAGAACACAGGACTTCTCCACTAGGAACAACAGACTGGCCCTTTGCCAGATTAAACTCACTGAATGACCTCAACACTGAGATCAGCTCTGCACTGGCATACTCTTTCTGTTTTGTTTAAAGAAGAAAAAAAAGACTAAAACCCAGAAGGCCACATTCGGCATCTGAAACTTCTATTAAAAACCTCTGTAAATGAACCAAATCCAGTTGGGGGCAAGGGAGATGGAGAGGGAGGGGAAAGGAGGGAAATACATTATAAGGTAAAAATCTAAAGCAAACAATGCATCAAGGACAGAAGCTAAACTTGGAAGAGGAGATGGTTTTAAAAAAAGGCAACAAGATAGGCTACTTCGATATTCCACTTTCTTCTAGAACCTGGAATCTAACACTAATCCATCTGGCAAAAGCTTGAACAAATCTAAAAACCTGCCCACAAGTCACATACTGCTCTTCCCTCCACCTCCCCAAACCCCATCCCATTTGCACCATTAAGTGTCAAATCTTCTAAGCACCTATTCTCAGTCATATCTGGGGAGAGCCAAATTGTGAGTTCTTACATAATGACAAGGAAGCTGTTCACTGGACATTGAAGGCCTCTGGCTAGATGCACTGATACCTTCATATCGCTAATAAATTGCTGCTTCAGAGTATTAAATGATATCTAAATTTGTTCGAAGCATTAATATGTACCTCTAAAGTTCCCTGGGAAACAGTCAGGGAACAACTTATTCACCCGGAAGGATTTTCTTAGGCAAGATCATTCATCTTCCTCCTCTCTCTCCCATTTTTCTCCCCAATTATACACTCTGGAAAATCTGGATCTCTCTCTCTCTCTCTCTCTCTCTCTCTCTCTCTCTCACACACACACACACACACACACACACACACACACACACACACCAGTTTTGTATGACAGCAGGAGATTCACATACCATTTCCTCATTTTCAATCAAATCTGGCAACCCTTCACTAAGTGCCTACTATGCTTCAAGACTTGTTGGTAGGTTTCTGACATGCTCTACTGAGATCACACCCCTTCAGTTTCTCTACACAGTGCTGGGATGTCAGACAGCTCTCTCTGATTCAAGGCAATCAGTGTTTGAATGGGGAGCAGAATAGAGGGTAGGTGGTAGGGATGCATTTAAACCACCTCAAACTAGCTCGTGAAAGTCAAGTTTTCAGCGTGAACATTTACCTCTTGAAAATGAGCAAACTCTACAAATCCAAAGCTTGATTTTTTGTTGTGCTGATTGACTAGACTTAAGGAAGTGACAGAGAAAATGGTGCTAATGCAGTTTAAATTTTAAAGTGTGTCATACTTACATTTATTTTCTCTCTGGAGAGCTGGTTGTTAAACATTTACCAATACACTAATGAGGGGAGAGCAATATAGTGTAATATAGTATAGTAGGATAGTGTTAAGACAGTGGTGGGGAACCTTCTGCTGTGAGGCCACATGTAGGCCCTCCAGGTCCTCAAGTGTGGCCCTTTGGCTGAATCCAAAGTTCACAGAACAAATCCCCTTAATAAAAAGATTTGTTCTATAAAACTTGGACTTTGTTAAAAGCTGCATTCAAAGACCTAGAAGGCCACATATGGCCTCAAGGCTGAAGGTTCCCTACTCCCGGTCCAGGAACACTGCATTTTCCCTCACCTCCTCAAAAAAATAACTGACAACTTCTGGTCCTGATAGGGAGAAGAAAGCAAAGGGAAAGGATGGAAGTGTCAAGATTAGGGATTAGATTTTGTAAGGCTAAAGTTCCTACTACAAACTGTGTACAAAGTAGACACATAAAACACCCTATTGAATTCATGCTTTGGAACTCCTAGTAAATAGCAGGATGGCTTTAGGTATTTGTGGGCGTTGCTGTTATTTAATATCAACTCTCCGTGGATTTCTTTGATGATAAAAAAAATTTGCACATGTTAAAGTGAACACTGAATGTTTCTGATGAACAGTATAGTGGAGAGAGCCCTGGCTTTGGCATCTGGAAGATGTGGTGTTTGAATCCTCATTCAGACACTTGCCATCTGTGTTACCCTTAACCTCTCTGAGCTTCAGTTTCTTCACCTATAAAATAAGCGAGTCTAATTGGATGTCCTTTAAGTGTCTTCCAGCTCTAAACCTATGATCTTGTGATCTTAATACAGACATACAGGGCATCATTTTCAACCTATGAGTAGGACCTACAAGAAGATTGTAGCATCATAATTTGGAGCTGGACAGGACCTTTAAAGTCATCCAGATAACATAAAGCTAATTGTTAGAATATCTTCTGTTTTAAGATTAACGTTATTTTGAATTTAACAATGCTATTAATAACTTGATGAGAAAGATGTATTAGCAATCAAGAAAGTGTTTTATAATTGAGAACAATATTTGTTGCAACAATTCACTCTGTAAAATGCTTCATTTTTCCCTTTTGCTTTGAGAAGTCAACATTTTGGAAGACTGTTTCAATGCCCTTCCAGAGATTCATCAGGACACCACGCTCTGCTCGGCATAGGCATCTTTGTCATCTCCTCTTTTAAGCTATTTTTTTTAAATTTGGAAACATAATTATACTGATCTAAGAGAAAGACCAAATTGGAAGTAACAGAACAACACACCCATATAAATGTATTTCCTTAGAAATTATTATATTCTTTTTGAGACACTATATTTCATTATAAGAATTATTAACCCTTTGCTTCCTTGTCTCTTCAACTTTCTTAAGTTCACCCAATTGACCATAGATAGGACTGGTACAAAAAAGATTCTGTAATACTTAAAAAAAAAAGAAATAGACAACAATTAGTTATGGACTCAGGCTGACATGTGATACCATGGGATGTCATGTGATATGTATGACATGACATGACATAATGATTCTGCTTTACACATTTTTTAGTGTACTTAGTGATTCTATACCTTTAAGAGCAACTTTTTGTTCATATGACCAATTTAGACTAATCTTTAATGGTTCCTCACATAAACTGAACATACATGCTATCTGGGACTACCTTTTAATATCACCTTTTTTCCTTATGAACCCCTTGCACTGATTTGTAGCACCCTAAGTTTCCACAGAACAAAAAGAACTGGAAAAATATTGGACAAGATGTCACCAAGTCCCCTTTCAATGATTTGCCTTCTTCAATTCCGTTTTCTTTTCTGCACACTGTGGAGGGAAATTCAAATTAATTCTGTCTTTGGAACGATGTGAGGAAATAGCTAGGAAAAACAACCCTCTATGCACAGAGCATCACTGAGTGGGCTCCAGTCCTCTCAGTTTCTCCTAAGAAAATAATGCCTTCTTAATTGTATTTCTTTAAAAGGTGAACAAGAACTCATTAAGTACCTACTATGTGTCAGGTACTGTGCTAAGTGCTAATAAAACTCCAAACTCTGGTGAGCCAGTACCAGTTTGCTAAACTGTTTTCCTGTCTTAAAAAACTGATCTCCATGTACGGTGTTAAATATTCCAGCCTTCAAATTGAAACAGCAAGACTTAAAGACTGGAAGCTGAGTCAAGCTCACGATCTCTGTCTCTAATTTCATGGGCATAAGATAGCTTCTAGTCTGGAGAGTTTGTTTTTAATAATTCTTACAGTCTTTTCACATCAGGAATTTGATTTTCCCTGTGAAACGCCCAACACTAACAATGAAATCATTTGCACAAAGAAGTTAAACCATATCCTTGTCATATTTTACAGCACTTAACTTTTCAGCCTGTCTTAAACATTTTTTTTTTTAGTATTTGTATGCGGGGGTGTTGGATTAAAAGAAATATATATCTGTGTTTACCTTCATTTACCCCTCCACTGTCTTCCCTTGCCTGGCATTCAAGCCTCTTCTACTCTAAGTTATAAATATTAAGTCGCCAAACCCCCATGATTAATAACGTGATGAATTTGATTCCCATTGAAATCCAAAGGCTAGAGTAACCAACTTTTTAAACCTGAAATCAAAGCCTTTCCTTCTTGCTTTGTTTCTTCCTTTCCTCCTTCCTTCCTTCCTTCCTTCCTTCCTTCCTTCCTTCCTTCCTTCCTTCCTCCCTCCCTCCCTTCCTCTCTCCTCTCCCTTTAACTGAAAAACAAAGAAAAATTTGTCTTACTGGTTTAAAAATATCTAGTAAATTGGTTCCCTTGGAACTAAACTGGTAGGATTTCCCGCTCCCCCCCCCCCACCTCTAAACCTGGGATCCTTTACCTTTCTGTGTATTGTGTTCTCCTTGGGTGAAGCCCACAGACAGACACTTTCTCAGAAGCATGGTTATTGGGGTTTTTTTAAGCAATTGAAGAAAATGCTTAGTTTTAGTTAAAGGTTAATAAAAATAAAGATTTCTTTTTTTGTATCCAAATTCAGAGATTCCCCTAAAATCTACCCACTAACTCTCAGATCTATGAGTCCAGGTTAAGAACCCCTGCTTTAGATTTTTAGAATCCAAACATCAATATCTTTTCTGAGGCTTAAGTGAAGTGATACCACATTTGATTTGTGCCCTTGGATGAGATCTACTTGAGTTTTTACCGGTCAGGCTCCCATGTAGGGTAGGCTCTATGGTGTATGTCAAGAAGGATCAAGAAGCATGTTTGTACCCTGATGGAGGGAGAGAGGGCTGCTGGATTACAGGGGTTTATGTAAAGGAACCCAGAAGAGCTTCTTAACACAGCTCAGGAAGAGGAGGAGGAAGAGGAAAATAGACTATGAGACTACAAACCACACACCTCTGCTTGTCTGCCTGTACCTACCATGGTTCGTTACTCCCAAGAGAAATATAACCCAACGTATGGTTTTCCTTCCTAGAACCCCAGTTCTCAATTTTCCCTTTTCATGCATGACCCCAGAATCACTGTAACCAGAAACCTTCACAACAATTGATAAAGACAACTGCACTGGTGTAGGGTATATGAGTCTTCCACTCCTATGGTTCTCCCTGGCCAGTCAGTGGGAGTCAGTTCATCTTAGCAGAAATCAAGAAAGAAATACTCACCCAAATTATTGTGTGCAGGGGACATAGGATTTGGCGATAAGTTTGGAGAACCTGCAAAAGCAAGGCAGCATTGTCATTTCCCTTTTCAGTTATTCCATGTCACTCTGCTACAATTACTCTATGTTTCAACCAAGCTGACCTGCCAGGGGCTGTAGCCCAGCTAAAGTCGCCATGCTTTTGTGTAAACTGACCCCATTACCTATAATGCTCTCCCTTCTTTCTCTTAGAACCCCTAGCCCTATTCAAGGGTTAGCTCCAATGCCACTTTCTACAGGGTACAACAAAAGTCTTGGTGCTGTTTTAAGTTATCAAAGCTTAAAATGGCACCAAGGCATGAGATACCTTGTCTGTGAGACCTTTACTGATCTTCTCCATTCCACAGGCCCCACTCCCAACACTCTGTGATATGTGAGTAGAAATACATGAATATATACATCCACATATGCTTATTTATTTGCTGCAACAACTCGCCCTATAAAATGCTTCATTTTTTCCTTTCCTTACAGAAGTCAGTATTTTGGGAGACTATTCCAGTGCCCATTCAGACATCCATCAGAACACTAAAGGCTTACCTCACACAGGCATCTTGTTATCTCTCTCTTTCTCTCCGTATATTATCTATGCATATGTTCTTCCCCTCTAAGTAAAATATAAGACTCTGTTGGGCAAAGACCATTTCTATTCTTATCTGTGTGTCCCCGGAATGTAGCACAGTGCCTACCACACTGTAGATATTTAATGAGTTGCCAGCTGAATTGAACTGTACGAGGTCAGAAAAGGGCAATCTTTGAACATTTAACACATATTATAAAAGAGCTCAGGATACATAACCTCCGCAGCTCTAACTGTAGAATACTTTTCTTATACATACAAAAGGGAATTCTTATTGTTCATTGCTGACAAAAGGAATATGAAGATTAGATGGGAACTTGCCCTCTTATTCAGTAGCCCATACATACAGGAACCATATTTTCCAACCAAAAGTCAGAACACATGGTCATACAAAGGATATTCTCTTTGCAAAGACCTAGCAAAAATATACTTTTCCCTGCTTGAAATCAGGACTGTCTCAGAAAATACAGAACATATGGTCACCATACCCCTGCACCTAGTTAGCCAAAGGTTGGATTAGGAGCCAAGTGGGGCAGCAGCTCTCTCAATTATCCACAACCACAGCTTTTGATTGGTTGGCTTGCCTGGTGTACTAAACACTATCAAAAGGCATCTGGAAATCCCAATCCCAGTCTCAGGTTTCAGAAAACTCACAAAGGCATATAACTGAGTGATCACACTGCTGGAATGTGGCACATGAACACACAGATGTACACACACAAATTTACAGATGCACAAATCTAAATCTACTCCACCTAACCCTAACTAGACTTCATAAGTAAAAAACAAACTAACAAAATATCTAATACCCTAATACCAGGGTCATATTTTAATAAAGTACTGCACTTCTAGGTCTTGAGTATCACTCATTTGTTCCAAGAATCTATGTAGTTACTTTTTTTTTCTTTTACAAAATTACTTATGGTGATTTCATTCAATGCCTACTCAACCCCATGATGATAAACTGAATGTTCTCCTCTGAACTCCTAAAGTCCTTACTATACTCATAAGCTATTATATACTGCCCTGGACTATTATTTTCCTATATGATAGATTCACCTATTTATGCCTTGAGGGAAGGGTCTGTGTTTTATAATTTTTTATATCTCCCATGGTAATTAACATAATACTTTACACATAATAAAAATTAAATATCCAACTTTTTTGTTGTTAGATGAATAACATAATGTATGTTAATACCACCACTAGTTTAGACCATGGTAGGCTAGGGGAGAATTTGAATTTTTCTACTTGGATTTAGTATATAATTTCCCTAATGAATACCCAGTCCTAATACTTAAGACACCCGCTAAAGGAGGGGTCCTACAGAGAGGGTACTCTATAGATGTACTTTCTCAATGTGAGTACCTCCCAAACTCAAGGGACAGGAGTGACGTCCTTTGATGAACTGATGAAGATACAAGGGCATAATTTTCCCACTGTGATGATTCTTAAAGAATGCAGCTAATGACCAGGGACAAAGGCTTGAAATAAGAAGAAAATAGTCAATTGGTTTAAATTCTTCTTGAAAGGAGGTGACTGAATCATTCTGCCCTGGGACAAACCCTGCTTGGGGAAGGCAGTGAGAATGATCAGGAATAGTTTGGACGTGGTCCTACCACGGATGGACAAGACAATTCTGATTAAGTGTCTACCTCTTCATGTATCAATTGCCCAGAAACCAGGTCCTCGAATAGCTGGTAACTAAAGTACCATCTAAACTGATTTTCTTATAGGCAACTTCAAGCAGAAGCTAAAAAATGGGCTGGTGGGGGCAGGGAGAGGGACCTACTTTTTAGTGTTGTTTCCATACAATTATGAAAACAGTTTTCAATTTTGGCAATCATTAATGTTTCATATGGGCAACAAGGCCCTCTAAATACACTGAGGAGGGCAGGGGGAAAGGATGTAGGGGATTAGGAGGAAGGGATTAAGAGATGAGAAGATGGGAAGAGAGGGCAAAATGCAACCACGACTCCCAAAAGGGATTGTTTTTCATTTTAATTTTTAGAAAAATAACCATTCTACAAAAATGAAGAATTGTTTTTGAGGTAAGAAGGAAAGGATAGATAGAACAAATGTGACATTTCGACATATGTTGGTTAGCGAGGTACCTTATGTGCCAACATTTTATAGCTGTAGGCTCATAGTGATCACTTAGTATTTCACTCAGGAAGGCTTTCTATGCATTCCAGATGTTGTCCACACTGCCAGCCAGGGAAAGCACTGAAAAATCAATGGTGTCAAGATGCCTAGTACTAGATTTCAGCAAGTAAACCCATGCTTGTCCTACCTCATCTGAGTTATTATAGCAAAACGAAGGTAACTCTCCCTCCTCTTTCCTTTGGAAACCACACAGAAAGTCTTTCAGTTGTGCATAAAGAAGGGTGAGTCGGCAGTATCTGGTCTCTGTGTGTGCAAAAAGCCCAGGCATGCCTGCCTTTATTAGCATATGACATCGACATCCCCTTGCATAACCACATACAAAGCAAAACATGTTACATGTGGCAGCCGAGGTTCAATTCAAGTTGCTGGCTTAGAAGTCAACTCAGCCCCATTACAAATGACATGGGAACATCTGGAGACGTGGCTCAAGTAGAACTGGCCTGAGCTCCTCAAGTCAAGAATACAGAAGCCAATCCAACATCTTACTCGCTTGGTCACTACAGGAAACATGGGTTGTTTAGTAACTTACCCGATCTTATCTCCTACTATTGCTTTACAGGAACTCTGGCCAAACTCACTGGTCCATACCTACTCCTTCTTCCCACCTCTGCCATCTCTCATGTCATTCCCTTTATGTGAAATAAACATCAACCTTCCCTGTTGACTACTGACATCTTTTGCAGGTAGGAGGAAAAGGGGGAAAATTCTAGAGCAGGGCTATTCTCCATCAGCTGGAGAATAGTTGGACAAACTGCTATACATGAATGTAATGAAATATTGCTGTGATAAATGAAATGATGAAAGAGAATTCAAAGAAACTTAGGAAGACTTGCATGAACTGAAGCAGATCAAGGCAGAAGGAAGAAAGTAAATTACACAAGGACCTCAGCAAAGTGCTGGGAAACAACTCTGAAGCAAATCAAAACAGGGAAGTGTGCTTCCCTTCTCTCTGTAGAGATGGAGGGCTGCAGGTGTGAAATGTGGTGTTTCTGGTCAGACGTGGGCAATATGTCAACTTGTTTTACTCAACTGCACTTTGTTATGAAGATAGATTCCATGGCAGTTAGGAGGGGAGAAAGGGAAACGTCCACTGTGAAGTGATCAAGATTTTTTTAAAGCAGCAATAAATGTTTTTAAAATTAATTTTAAAGGAATATTTTACATCCTTTTACATTTTAAATATCAACACCATTGGGTCCAATCCTGGTCTGTAGTGATCTCTCAGACTTTTGGGGTTAAAAAATACTGATGCCATCAAGTCCACACTTCATTCTAATGGAAGTGAAATAGAGCCAAGACTTTGGATGATAAAAAAAAGTCAGATATTTGAAAAATGGCTACATATTACTTTATGTTTTAAATTATTTATTTTGCATTTTTATATTAATTTTACTTTGAAATGCAAAGATATACACCCAGGCATATGCAGGTAAGTGGAGCACTGGATGAAATTTGAGGCCTGGAGTCAGGAATACTCTTCTTCTTGAATACAAATCCAGACTCAGATATGTCCTGTGTGACACTAGGCAAGTTACTTAACTCTATTTGCCTCAGTTTCCTCATCTGTAAAATGAGCTGGCAAAGGAAATGGCAAACAACTCCAGTGTCTTTGCCAAGAACATTCCAAATGGGGTCACAAAGAATTGGACATGACTGAAAAAAACAAGTGAACACCCAAGCAACTGGATACATACATATGTATTCTCAAATATAGGGGCTTTTAGCCTTTTCTGTGTGTTATGGACCCCTTTGGTAGGCTGATGAAGCCTATGGACCCCTCCTCAGAATAATGTTTTCAAATGCATAAAAGTAAAATAAAATATATAGGATCATAAAGGAAACCAATTATGTTGAAATAAAGATATGATTTTCCCACCCAAGTCCTCAGGCGCTGCCCCTTAAGTCTATCTACAGTTCTCAAAGACAGTTATAGACTAGCTAAAGATTTGCATCTTTGGAAGGAGTTTTCCATACCGTGAGTTCCCTATGTCAGTGAAATACATATCTACACAGACCTCCTCCCTCTGAAATCTACTGACCCAGTCGGGGAGCTCCTTCACATTCTTTGAAATAGAACAGTTAGGCACTATGTGGTATCACAGAAAGGGTGAGAGTAAGAAGACCTCAGTTGTAGTTCAGATACTATTGCTAATTCTCTATGTAAACTTGGGCAAGTCATTAGTAAATGGGGTGGGGAAGAAGGCTGGATTACTTTATCTTTTTAGGGTCTCATTTAATGCTGAAATTCTACAAAGACTTACAAACTACTCAGCCAAAAGTCAAACCTTGGAGTGACTGACCTGCATCCATGCTGTGGTTCATCTGATGATCACTGGTTTCTCCATCCTCACTCAGGTAACCAGGGGGTGGGGTTTCTGGAGATCAGAAAGCAGAGGAGAGGGGAGGATTTAAATGAGTTCAGTATCTTGGAAAGTCCTAGGGTTCCACATAATCTGATTTACAATGCTTGACCTTTCAATCTAATGCTTCCCTACTCCTAATGAGAGTGGAGTCAGCAACCCATAGTAGGACCTGGCAATATACTCAATGTCTTCAGCAGCATATGGCAGTTCCCAAAGGAGTGTGTGCTGAATTGCATTAACATAAACTGGCTTAAGCTACAGTAAGCTATGTATACATTCTATCTCTCCAACTATATTTTAAATTTCTTGCTCATTGCTATGCACACTATCTTGAATGCTAAACTCTAAGATCTAAACCCAAACTGTCCATTCTTTAAGGCCAAATTCTAGGACTATTTCTTGTAGGCTTTTCCCTCATAATCCCATCCCATGGGCTCCTCACCTATCGTTTAAATTTGTATCATTTCTATGATCTGTAACCCTCACCAGGCAATTAACATGTACTTACGTTACATTATTTGTTATTTTAAAGTTTATTCATACACGTACAAATCTTTTGGTGCATCTATGTCTTGCCTCCCTCACTAGAATAAAAGATCCTGCATGGAAGGATTCATGTCTCACATGCTTCTTTGTATTTCCCTAAGTACCCAGCAGAGTAGGTACTCCAAAATCTGCTAAATGGATGAGATAAGAAAACTAAGGATCTGAAAATGGAAAGCCAGAAGATTCTGATGATCTCAGCGACCCACTTGCAATATCCTAGAGAATGTAAACTCTGACAACAGGGCTTGTTTCCCTTTTTGCCTTTGTACACCCAGGGTTTAGCACAATGTAAGGCACATGTAAGCACTTAATAAATTCTGGTGGACTGAACGATTTGCTTGACATTGAACTAACCCTAATGTATATTAAAAGTAATACTCCAACTTCCCTCTCCCGAAGTCTTATTCCAGTGCCTCACTCAGGTGTGGAGATGATCCTGGATTCTTAAAAGCCTGAGCCAATAAAACACAAGCTTGGCAGATCCTTGCTAGGCTGCATAGGCTTTGAACTTGAACTGGGTTGGAGTGACTGAAGTCAGAGAGGCTTATCAGCAAAGGTTGACCACCAGGTAACAAAATGTTTAGCCAGAGGAATTCAGACATCTTGTCTACTAAGCATCTCAGAGAGGGCAACAGGCATTTATATGAAGTCATGGGTCTTCTGAATTAGTGAATACACCCCTGAAGCCCAAGAAATGTAAACTAACTGGGAGTGAAATAAAATTGGTCTGTATAATCTAGCCCTAACAAATCTTTCCAGTCTTTTACACATCACTCTGCCAATACACACTCTTTCATCCAGTGACACCAGCCCCCTGGCTGTTCTACAAACCAGACCCTCCATGCTGCCCATGCTTGGAATGCTCTCCCTCCCTTGTGCCGCTTACTGACCTCCCTGTCTTCCTTCAAGTCCCTACTAAAATCTCACCTTCATCATGAAGCCTTCTCCAAGCCCTCTTCATTCCAGCACCTTCCTTCTTTCATCTCCTATCTATCCTGGTATAGCTAGCTTTGTATATATTCATTTGCATGTTGTCTTTCCTCATTATACTGTTAAGTTCCTTGAGGGCAGGGACTATCTTTTACCTCTCTTTGTATCCCCAGTACTTAGCACAATGCCTGGCACATAGAAGGCATAATTCTCTTCATAGAGAAGGTTGTTACTTACGGGTCTGTAGAAGGGTTTTCTTTAACTCTGCTTCTCCCCAGGCTCCCTCCTCCCCTCAGGCCTGTACTTCAGAAACCACTATTACTCATCCCCATCACAGAGAGCATTTGGATGATCAGAGACACCCTGAAAATGGTTTGGCAGGAGGTAGGGAGGTAGGGCTAGAGCTACACAAATGCCGAGTTTTTCTATTTCCATTTCCAAAATAAATGACTGCAAAAAAGGGAAAGGTCTACACCATCCCTCCCTGCCAAGAAAAGCATCCTTAGTGTTCGTAGAGTTAAAGGGAGCCTGGCCCCTCCCAATGGAGATGTGGTTATGAGTCAGCCAGCCAGCAGGCCAAGCATTTACCAAACAGGAGAGGATCAAGTTGGGGGCGGGGGAAGGGGACGGATGACAAGGGGGACTTGAGGGGAAAGAAAATTACATCTTATTTCTGTGCCATATCACCCTGGCCTGTCTCCCAAGAGTTCCAGGTTCTTTCCCCAGCTGCCAAGGACACATAAGCAGCCCTCTGGACATTATGTACCTGGAATGTAATTGCTTTGGGGTTCAATCCCAGCAGGGAAGTTCGTATTCTCTGGAATGGAATGGCTGTAGTCATCTAGTGGAGGGAACTCGGCCGGGATCTCTGTGTGTCTTGGGACCAAAACAGGAGGTAGAACTGCACAGGGAAACAAAGGAGGATCAGGGAATGAAGGGGAAAAAAAAGTGGGCAGGAGAACTTACAACACACCCATCCACATCCACGCACACCCACACACACCCATCCAGATACACAAAATCTCCCCAAGTGGCCCCTACATCTTATCTGCAGGAGTAGAATTCAACAGTTTCCCAGTCCCTTGATGGTACCTGGTGTTTCTACTCTCTGGTAATGATAGGGATTCACACAGACTTCATCCTTCTTCATGTTGAAGGCAAATTCACACATCTCCATGGCCCGGAGCTCATGGTGGCTGTGAAGGTCTGGCCATCGCCAAAGACGGCAATAGATCACATGGGGCAGCCCTTTGCGGTGAGATACTTGCAGTCGGCCATCCAAGGATCTGTGGAGGAAAACAAAATGGCAATTGAGACTTAGATTAGGCCTTTCTCAAGATGTAGTGGTTTCAATTTCTCAAAAATCAATCACTTAAATAAGGACTTACTAAGCACCTACTAATTACTAGGCTATGCATAGAAGGTAGGGAGAGTGGGGATAAAACAGCCCCTAGCCTTAACGTAGGGAGCTTATATTTGAAGGTGGCGTAAGGACAGCATGCCAGGGTAGTGTAGCGCAGAGTACTGGATTTGGAGTCTGAGAACGTGGGTTCAAATCCTAGCTCCCCAGGTAAACTTGCAGCAAGTTACTGAATCTCTCTAGGCTTCTGTTTCCTCATCTGTAAAGTGAGGGGAATCTACTAGATGCCCTTGAAAGCCACTGCTAGGTCTAAATCTATGATTGTGTAAAAGTCTATATGATAGAGACATAAATTAGTTGGAAAGAGATGCTCACTCCTTTCACATATAGACACATATTAGGAGGAGTTAGTTAGTTAGGTAGCCCAGTGGATAGAGCTCCAGACCTGGAGTCAGAAAGACTCATCTCACTGGCTGTAAGATTCTGGGCAAGTCACTTAATCCTGCTTGCCTCCATTTCCTCATCTGTAAAATGATTTTGTGAAAGGAATGGCATACCACTCAGGTATCTTTACCAGAAAATCCTCAAACAGGATCACAATTGAAAATGACTAAACAGCAGCAGCAGCAGCAGCAGCAATAGAGGACATCAAGAGAACACAGTTCTAGAAGGGCAGCACTGAGTGAGACATCAGAGACAATCTCTATTTACAGATAAAGACTCGGAGGCCCAGGATTTCCCCAAGGTCACATGTGGTGGGAGGGAGCTCAAATAAACCAAAATGATAAATATAAAAGCTAAAAGAATAAAAACACTTCCATATTCCAAACGTGATAAGCTAAGTACAAATGCCGTCTGTAAGTCCCAATCAACAAACTTTTACTCTAAGAATTTACTGTGTATTAGAAGACGCGTAAACGTATGGCTTGATTCTGAGGTGGAGGGCAGTCAGTTGATTTTTTTTTTTTTAGAATTTAAAAATATTCATAATAAAGATAAAAAAAGTGACTTTCATTTTCAAGATTTTTCGGATCACACGGAGACTGAATTTCTATAATCCTTCTGCAGTCTCTAGGAAAGGCTCGGGAAGTAAGGAAGATGGACATTCTAGTGGAAAGACAGAAAGCAAGGAAATCTACACAAGACTCTTTGCTCATTTCTGAGCATAAATATCCTACAGATAACCAGCCCCCTCCTTCCTCCTTGAATGGATACGTTTGGTAGTTGAGCCATAAAAGCTGTTCTGACCTGTGACCAAACACTTCTGGCTACCCCAGCTGTCCAAGAGCGCATGGCTACTTTGATCTCCGCAAAGCAGTGGTGAGTCACTGTGCCTTTAAAACAAGATGAAACAAGGCTCTACTATCATTGAGAAGTCTGTTCTAACAACATCCAAATCCCACCCTTAACAGAAAGGCCAGAGCCAATGGAGGGTTGGGGGGATGGGTGTGTGTGTGTGTGTGTGTGTGTGTGTGTGTGTGTGTGTGTGTGTGTAGGAATCCTATTTTTAGACTGTGGATAACTCTTTGCTTCTTCCTGTTGTTTGTTATTTGTGGTAGATACACATTCCTCTTAGCAACTTCAAGCAAGGGGCAGAGCTCACCTGAGATATCTGCTTTGTATGGAAGAGGGAACACAAACACACACACACACGTACACACTTTAACAGCCTGAAGCTCCAATAGCTTAAAACCACGCAGACTTTAGAGATGTCCTCTCTATGTGTGTATTTACTGACTTCATTTTTACACCATTTGTATTTCTACATGCATCTCCCTGTAGAATGCCAGCTTTCCAAAAGAAGGGATTGTGTCATTCTTCCAACATGTACCTATTATTTAGCATGGGCTAGCAGGTAGTCAGTGCTCATTGCTATCCATACCTATTGATTGAGCTATTGCATCCTCTTTAAATGAGATCATGTGACTGATAACTGTCACAGCCAGAAGTTGAATGAATCTTCTAATAGCACAACCCAGTATTCATGTATTGCATTTACTGCATGTGCTGAGGGCCCACTGTGTACTGGTATGGATGGGGGTGAGAACAGCAAAAAGGTTTATGCCACCCCCTGCCTTGGGGGGCTCTTATTTGTGTAGGATATCTGTGATCCCTGCCAGACTTTAAACTATCTGAAGGCAAAAACTGTTATCAATCTTTGTGTGTACACACACACACACACACACAAACACAAAATATTACATGCAAGAGACACAAATCATTGTTAGATTAATGAATGAATCATTAAATAGGAGACATAGCATCTACATCCTAAAAACTTTATTCTAGCTGGGAAGACAATACTAAAATACATGGAAAATGTGTGTGTGTGTGTGTGTGTGTGTGTGTGTGAGAGAGAGAGAGAGAGAGAGAGAGACAGACAGACAGAAACTGAAAAACGATCAAATATATATAATTATATATAATATAATAACAATATATACTTAATAATATGCATGTAAATATAACGTTTTTCCAGTGTTTGTATTGTTGTTGTTTGGTTATTTTTCAATTGTGTTGGACTCTTCATGATCCCATTTGAGGTTTTTTTTTTGCCAAAGAGTGACTTGTCATTTCCTTCTCCAGCTCATTTTACAGATAAGGAAACTGAGGCAAGCAGGGTTAAGTGACTTGTCCAGGGTCACACAGCTAGTAAGTATCTGAAGCCAGATTTGAACTCAGGAATAAAAAGAACCTGAGAGTCCATCCACTGTGCCCCTTGCTGCTATCTATCTATACACAATCTCATAGACACTCAAGTGGCTAGGGGGCACAAGGCATAGAGCCCTAGACCTGGAATTAAGAAGATCTAAATTCAAATCTAGGCTTAGACACTTATTAGCTGTGCGTGCAATCCTTGGCAAATCAGTTAAATTCTGTCTGCCTCAGTATCCTCATCAGTAAAATGAGGGAAACAGCATCTACCTTCCAGGGCTGTTGCAAGTATAAAATGATAAAACTTCTAAAGCACTTTGCAAACCTTAAAGCATTATATAAGCATGAGTTGCTATTGTCATCTTAGTTCAATAATCTTATTGGCAGGTACAACTACACACTACCTCTGTTGGACAATGAGACCCCAACTGAAAGAAGCAGGTCTGTAAACATTTTAGACATGGCGACAAGGGACAGATGAAAATATGAACAGTGAATGAATCCCAGTAGTAGAGTTCTTTCAGTCATGGAGTTGCATAAATGCAGTGTGCAGTGGGAAAGAGGATGGAAGTCCTCAGTGCAGCCCATTCTCTTTTAAAAAGCACCAGCTCAGCACATGGATTAGGGCAATTGACCATCACATTTGCTCTTTGGACTATGATAATAGCCTGAGGAAAGGGTTGGCTGGACAGCTGCAACCTCCCTGCAGGGGAGGCTGATTCCTCCTTGAATGCCTGGTACCTGTTTACAAAGTCTACACAATAAAAAAAAAAAAATAAGGAGGGGGAGAGTGGAAAGAAGCAGGTCCTAGAGAAACAGCTTGGAGGCAGATGCTAATACAGCCAGTCCTGAAAGGGGGAGGAGGAGGGTTAATGCATTCAATATTTTATTAAAAAATATTTTTAAAGAAAACTGTGAGAAAGTAGTGGGGAAGGAAGGAGAGGGCAAATGGATCTTGGTTTTCCAAGGGACAGAAAGATTGTGCACCAAAAAAGGAAGATCAAGCAGAGACATTAGCCCAGGGTAAATGCTTAACATCCTTCCAATAAAGGGTCCTCAGGTCTTTATGGAGGGCAAATGGGGTATTTATCTGATTTATTGGTTCCAATAAACCAAGTTGCTCCCATGTCACAAAGGCTTGTTGTTTGAACACCAATACTATTATCTCAGGTTTAATACGGTGCCATATTGTAAGAACAAGACCTGAAAGGAATTCAAAGTAGAGGTCATCAAAAGATGTAGGTGTAACTGAGCATGCTTCAAATGATGATATGTGTGTGATGATATATATGACCAGAACAGGAGATGGGCCAGTTATGTATCAAGAGCTAAGGATGACAGATAGGAAGGTTATGCTAGTATCCAGGAAGTGAGTGAGTGAATGATGAATGAATGAAGAAGCATTTATGAAGCAATTACACAGAGTGCCAAGCACTAGATCCTAAGTTCTGGGAATACAAGTTTTCTCACTCCCTGCCCTCAGGGAACTTAGATTCTACTACTGGAAGGCAGCAGATATTTGGGAGTGGTGTCCAGGAAAGAGTATTTTTGTTTGGAAAGTTACAGAAATGGTGAGTGGAGCCCTAGGTAAGTAGATTGACCCACCCTTTCCTGCAGCAACAGAAATCTTGTTCCAGAACTAGAGGCGTGGACAGTAGGGTAAGGTTAGAGGCTAAAAAGAGTTGGCTGGGAAGTCAGTGATGCAGAGGGTACAAAGCAAGGAGCAGATCTAGCTACCTTGCCAAAGGCATGCCCTACTCAGGAAAGCAGGTCCTCAGGGCAGGTTGAATTCTGGAGCTAAAAGGAATAAGTCTTTCAAGATTAAAAGATTAAGTCTCTGGTCTGCACAGAGAGGCAATTAAGGGACAGACCAACAGAAAGGGATGGACAGAGACTGAAATGGATAAGACTGAAGAGATGAGTTATGGTATATCCCAATGGAAGTTGTATCAATGTTAATGGAATCACAGGTTCTCTTATGTCTCCATCAATGCAGATCAGCAACTTGTCTATAACTTCTAGTCTCTAATAGTTACTTGAAGCATTGAAAAATTAGGTTGTTTGCCCATACTCACCCAGCTGGTAAATGTCAGAAGTGAGAGGTCACCTAGTCTATCCCGACAAAGAATCATGCAATGTCTCTTCTTGAAACCCTCCAGTGACTGGGCATTTATGACCTAAAGTGGCCTATTTCACTTTCTGACAACTTACATCCAGCCAGCATCTACCTCAACAACTTCAACCATTTTTAGTTCTACTATCTGGGACCATGCCAAAAAAAAAGTAATCCCTCTTTCCCATGAGGTCTCCTTAAATAAGACAGGTATCATCCCATCTCCAGGCTGAATATGCTTAGTCCGTTCCATTGACTCCCCTTGCCATAGTTTCAAGGTTTAAAGTTGCACCACATTCCTAGTCACCCTACTCACCCATTTCATTTTACAGATAAGGAAACTGAGGCAAATGACTTGTTAAATGACTTGTCTGCTAGTAACTATCTGAGACCAGATTTGAACTCAAGTCCTCCTAACTCCAGGCCTGGTGCTCTATCCACTGCACCACATGGCTGCCCTAGGTAGCAGCAGAGACAGGTCTCCTGACTCCCACACATTCCAACAGGTTATTACACTAACTGTTTCTACCTTTCACTGCACAGACTGGTCATCAGAGTGTGTGGCTAGAAAAAAAATGATGCTTTGTATTTTTCGGCACTTTTAACTTTTTAAGAACTTACCTACGGGATGACCTATATGGTCTTTACAACATCTCCGCGTAATAGTCAGGCCAGCTTTAATATCCCCATTTTACCAAAAGGGAAACAGAAGCTGAAACTTGTATAGGGTTCTTCTAACGAGTTAGCCACAGGGATGTGACTAGAAATTGGGTTACCTGACTGTAAAGGCTTCTTCCTTCCACTATGCTCACTCCTAACTGCTCCTTATAGTTTCTAGAATATGGCAAGAAAGATGAGGAACCCTATTAACTAGAATTCTGTAACCAAGTCAAAGAATACTTCCAAAGGTCAACTAGTCTATTCCCCTGCATTTCAGGCAGGAATGTAAGCAAAGATGACAGGGAGAAAAAGATTTCTTTTGTTCTCAGAGTTCTCCAGGGAGAGAGGTCCTCAGGCCTCCTAAGTTAGCACCCTCCTTTTGCCTTGGTTCTCACGATGCCCAGAGGCAACGGCGGTCCTGATCTTCTCTTCTCCACATCCCCCCTCACCCACGAAACACAACAAGCACTCCAAAAAACTGGAACCAACTAGGAGTTTCAGTGGCTGCATTTAATTTAATTGATGCATTCTTTACACACTCCCAAAGGCTGTAGGGGAATAAGCTCATTTTAAATAAATGCCATAAATAAGGTAGTATCTTACTAATAATTTTATAAACATAGTCTGCCACAGAGATGTCTGAGTTACGACCAGTCTTCACCTCCTCATCATCCTTTCTCTAATGAACAAAGTTTCTGGATCTTAATAGTGATATTTCCCCAATCCTTCCTTCCCACCCTCCCACCTCCACCCCTGGGAGCTGTCCAGTTAACCAGGCTTTGGGCTTCCTGCCACTTGTGACCAAGACCTCTTCCCACACCCAGTGGCTTCCTGGCTCGATCTCTCCTTCCAACGTCCTTCTCCAACAACTTCTTCAAGCTCCTTTAAAAGGAGATTTTAATCCTTCAAGATATTCTCCACCAGCCGGACCATTTCCTGTGGCAGGAAATTAGGTTTCCTCCCATTGGCTCCTACTGGGACCTGTAAAGTGTCCCAAAATGGTGGTAGGACCAGCAGCCAAGGATGTGGAAACACCACAGTCCAAAGCAGATGGTGAAGGTGGAGTCTGCTGGGCCCTTCTGGGTGGGGGGGTGGGCAAGGAAGAGGAAGAGGGGGGTTAAGCATAGGGATAAAAAATTGTCCTTCAAAGCTATGTTTGATTCCATTCTAAATCCAGCTGGCCTATGCTATCAGTGATGAAAAGAGGATCAGTAAGTTACTCACAGTCATTTTAAAGATGATTCAATGTACTTCATGCATTTACTATTATGGAAAGCAAAATGAATTTGGAATTAGAGAACCCAGATTCAAATCCCACCTGTGTGACCTTGGGCAATTTGCCTCACCTCTCTGGGCCTCAGTTTCCTTCATCTGTAAATACTTAAGGAAATGGACTAGATGAACTCTAAGGGCTCTTTCACCTTTAAATTTACAACCCTAAAATCCTTTGGTAATGGAACCAATGGGAAAGGCTTAGAAGCAGCTTCAAGGTGGGTCAGAGATCACCACATAAATTCCTATGAGGTGTGACAATATCTCACTAAAAAAAAATACTAGAATATTCTCATGAGCTTTTTTCCTTTCAAAGAAGCCACTTTGGAACTGGGGACAAGAGGGAAGGGGCTGTGGACTTACTCTCCCAAACTACTGTTTCAAAACATCTTAGGAACACCTCTTTTTAGAAACACAGAACACAGCCTTGGAGCTTGAAGGGGGCACTGTTGTTGCTGTTCAGTCTTTTTCAGTTGCATCCAACTTTTTGTGGCCCCATATGGGGGTTTCCTTGGCAGAGATCCTGGAATGCTTTGCCATTTCCTTGTCCAGTTCATTTCACAGATGAGGAAACTGAGGCAAGCAGTGGCTTGCCCAATGGTCACACAGCTAGTGTCTGAGGTCAGATTTGAACTCAGGTTTTACTGACTACAGATTTGGCCCTGTATCCACAGCGCAACATAGCTGCCTCGCTACTATACCATGCTTACTTTTTTTAAATTCAGTTTTTACTTCTTGGAAGATCAATGAATTAGCAGACAGTTAGGTGGTACAGTAGATAAAGTCAGAGCCTGAAGCCAAGAATATCTGATTTCAAATGTAGCAGATATTTACTAGCTCTGTGACTTAGCAAGTCACCTAAATGCTTTCTGACTCAGTTTCCTCAACTGTAAAATGGATACAGTAGCACCTACCTCCCAGAGGTAGGGAGGATAAAATGAGATAATTTTTGTAAAGTACTTCCTAAATCTTAACATATTAAATAAATGCTAGCTATTCTTACTGGAAAGCACAACAGACAAGAAGAAGAATATAGTGATAATCTTCAGTTTTGTAACTATTAAGGTTTTTAGTCTTCCACTTCATTCTGTCTTCAACACCATCATTCATTTCAACATCATGCATTCAAGATCATTCATTTGTGCATTCTTAATGTTTGGAAGTCTTCATTCGTTCTGATAAACAATGATATTCAGCAAGAATCAAGTCATTAAGACAGAGCCAATCTGTGGATCAGACTACAGAATTCTGTTTTTGATCCAAAAACATCAAAGACAAGAAGACTATATTTCTTATGCAACTTATAAAGTCATGTCAGCAAACAAATATGAAACACCAGCTCTATTCAAGGTACTGTTCTAAGTGATGGGGACAGAACCAAAGTTTCCTTCTCAGGGAACCATTATTAGGCAGCATCCCTAGATCAGTTTAATATAAGGGAGAGTGTGATGGTGGCAAAAAGGGCTCCAGACAAAGTGATCTGATGAGATTTAAAGCGGGAGAGAAAAGGAGACCTTTGAGATCATCTGATCTTGCTTCCTCCCATTTTACAAATTAGGAAATTGGGGCTCAGCAAGGCTAACTTGTCTAAAGTGAAATTGCCAATAAGACCCTTGATTCTTACTCCAGGGTTTGTCCTTTCTTACTCCACAATGCCTCTGGACCAAGTTCGAGAGAACTGTTCCATCAAGTACACTTCCTTCAAATATTTCGAGATATCCATGCTTTCATGATTGGGAGTAGCCTTTTCATCCACATGGACTACAGGTCCTCCATAACTTCATAGAATAATTTTTTAAAATTTATTTTTAGTTTTCAACATTCAGTTCACAAACTTTTGAGCTCTAAATTTTCTCTGTCTCCCTGCCCTTCATCCTCCCCCTCAAGATGGCCCACAATCTGATATAGGCTCCACATATACATTCATATTAAACATATTTCCACATGAGTCATGTTGAGGAGAAGAATTACAATCAATGGGATGAACCATGAGAAAGAAGAAACAAAACTAAATGAAATAAAACAACCACCACAAAAAAGAGAGAGCAAATAGTCTGCTCCCATCTGCATTCAGACTCCATGGTTCTTTCTCTGGATGTAGATAGCATTGTCTATCATGAACCTTTGGAGTTGTCTTAGATCCTTGCGTTGCTAAGTCTATCAAAGTTAGTCACTGCACAATGTGACTGTAACTGTGTATTATGTTCTCCTGGTTCTGCTCACCTCACTCAGCATCAGTTCATATAAGTCTTTCCAGGTTTTTCTGAAGTCCTCCTGTTCATCATTTCTTAGAGCACAATAGCATTCCATTATATTCATATACTACAACTTGTTCAACTATTCCCCAATTGATGAGCATCCCTTCAATTTCAAATTCTTTGCCACCACAAAAAGAGCTGTTATAAATATTTTTGTACATGAGGGTCCATAGAAGAGTTTTAATGGTCAGAAAAAAATCCTCATTTGGAATGAGTAAGGAATCTTGGTAATGAGGTGCCTAACCTTCTAATGATAGCTTCTTCATACTTAGCTAGGCCAGTCCTTTGCTGGCAAACCAAAGGCCATTTTAAGGCTCATACTAAAGCTTTTCTAGCTTGGTACATCTTGCCAAAATATGGGCTCCAATGGTTTAGACTTTGAGAGTCCAAGGTTATGATGAGCCATCAGACTGAGATTTTAGTGCAAAGGTTCTTAATCTGTGAATATCTTGTATTTTTTTAATGTTTTGATAACTGAATTTTATACAATTGGTTTCCTTTGTAATTCTATGTATTTTATTTTATGCATGGAAGAACATCATTCTGAGAAGGGATCCATAGACTTCACCAGACTGTCAAGGACTATACGACAAAATAAAGCTAAAGAAAATCTACTTCAGTGTAAGGCCAACAAATAAACTTCATTTTAAAAGGGGAAAAAACTATTTGAAATACTTTCAGGAGATGACTTCCTTCATGCAGCAAAAATATTTGGCTGCAGCTTTAAGAAATCTGAATCAGTACTTGTGCACTGTTCCATACAGAGGCTGTGCAAATGCACAGGGCACAGACAAAGCCATCTGTTCCAGAGGCAGGTGTGACACGATAGCCCCTTCTATTTCCTCTTCTTTTCACTTAACACTTCTGGCATCTTAACAAGGCTAGCTTCTTTCTATAAAAGCTGCCATTCTGGAGTTTGTAAAATCCTTTTCATAGTTTGCTGACAATGGCTCATCTAAGAGTTTCCTGATTCATTTCTATCTTTATGTAAACCAAGTCTCTATTATTATTTTTAAAAGAATTATTCACCATTGCCACCACCTCCACCTCTCCCTCTGCAGAAAGGATATTCACAAAACAACAGAATTTAAAAACTAGAATAGGATCTCTAGAGTTCCTCACGTCTGAGTGCCTCCTGTTACGGAGGAGGAAAGAAAATCCCAGAGAGGTAGAGGGATTTGCCCAAAGATAAACTCAGATTCCCTCCTTCTGACAACCAAAGCTCTTTGCACCATGCTTTGCTCATGGATCTTCTACCCAAGTGAAATGAACTAGCCACTCATCCATTATGAGTAATGCTAAACTATGCGTCCCACATGCAACTCTGGCAACCAAAGCTCAATTCTCCCTGGGAGAAAACACGTCTGTCTCTGTGACTCAAGCCTTCAAGGAGGTTCTTAACTCTTTCAGACTAGTAGGGGCCCATTCAGTCAACAAATATTGTCACAGGGGCATAACATCATAGGTTTAGAGATAAATGGGACCTCAGAGACTATCTCTATCAAAAGATCTAACTTTACAGATAAGGAAGGAAACTGGGTCTAAGTGAGCGGAGGTCAGTGAGTCAATTAACATTTTTTAAGCATCTACCAAGACAATTCCAAAGGACTCATGATGAAAAATGCTCTCCACCTCCAGAGAGAGAACTGATGAACTCAGAATGCATAATGAAGCATATTTTTTCACTTATTTTTCTTGCTTTTTTTTGCAACATGGTTAATAAGGAAATCTTTTGCATGACTTCACAAGTATAACGGGTATTAAGTTGCTAGCCTTCTCAATGAGCAGGGAGAGAATTTAGAACTCAAAATCTTATATATACATATAAACACATACACAAACACACATATAACACCTACTATGTTATATGTTTGCTTGATAAAAATGAAAGCCAGGGTGCTCAACAAGGGTCAGTAGTTACTTTCTTGACTACCTCAGGTTCAGTCCAACAAAGGACTGTAGGTTCCATTTACTGCTGGGAGGGCATAATGAAAAAAAGACTAGCTCTCTTCATGGTTAAGAGGAGTCTTGGTGTTGAGTAATGTATGGATATATATTTTATAAATATTATCTCATTTGATTCTTAAAACAACCCTGGGAGATAGGTACTATTTTAACTCCCATTTTACAGATAAGGAAACTGAGCTAGACAGCAGTTATGTGACCGACTGAGGATCACACATCTAACAAGTGTCTAAGACTAGATTTGAACTCAGCTCTCCTGACTCCAGGCCCAGAGACCTACAAATTGTATCGCCTACCTGCCTCTAATTGGGCTAAAGGCCCTGTGAGGTTCTTTCAAACTCCAGACCTATAATTGTTTCTGATTCTGTGTCTGGGATGCTTTGACTGTGAGCTCCCTCTCATATGCAAAGCACTGTGTACACTGTGACCAGGGTCCTCTAGTATAATGTACTATGTTATGGTCCTCTAAATGCCCTATTTACTACTGGTAAGGAGAGAACTAGCCCTAAAGATACAAAAATGAAGTCAATTTTTGTCCAGCAAGTATCAGTAAAATGAATTATTGGTAAATGTTCAACAGTCAGTTTGCAAGATGGGGGATGGACATTTACTCAGACATATACTTGTGACACACTTTTAGGTTTAATCTATATGATTAACATTTTCTTCATCACTTTCTAAATAATCAAGTAAATTCTAAATCAAGCTATGATTTGTAGCACTTGTGAGGTGCTCACATGGAACATTTAACAACTGGATCTCAAAAGCTGGGTGTGAGAAGGTTCTAGAACATCTCTGAAAACATGCATATGTATGTGTGTATGCACACATGTCCATACACTACTCAATACCAAGGCTCCTCTTACCTTAAAGAGAGCTAGTCTTTTTTTCACTGTGCCCTCCCAGCAATAAATGGAACCTACAGTCCTTTGTTGGACTGAGCCTGATGTAGTCAAGAAAGTAACTACTGACCCTTGTTGAGCACCCTGGCTTCTGTTTTTATCAAGCAAAAACATCTCCAGGCCTTTGGAGACAATTTGGATAAAGCATGTACTTTCCCAGAATCCATGCAAGAGCTAGGTAAAAAATGACTCTTGCCCAGCACAAACTCCCAACTCAAAAGCTGAATATTTCATCCTTCTCCCCTTTGCAATTCCATCTGTGCTCAGCATCTTTACCTTTTCCAACCTTAAGCTCAGTTGCTCAAGGCACAGAATAAGCTTCCAGTGAATGCATGTGTACACACACACACACACACACACACACACACACACACACACACTCCATGAACTTGTGCTACTAATGACTCCTCAGTCCATACCTAGTATTGAAGCCAACATTTTGCCTTGCCCTCATTAATTATTCACTCCCCCTTTTTTCAGTTTTTCTTCAGAGACAGATAAAAAATAGGTCCCCAGTTTTCCCAGAATTCCCCCACTTGCAAGATACATGGTTTACTCTCTGTAATTTGTTACTCCTGAACTTGGTCGTCGGTCTCTTTGTTTTTTTCTGGCCACGTCCAAAACCATGCTTAAGTGATTTCGATTTGGGTTTAGGGAATCGTTACTCACTTAGCAAACTTCCAGGAGGGCTGAACCATTTCAAAGGTATTTAAGGGGTGCTGCTCTCCCCCTTTCACACGTGGCCCCTATGCACAGCCAGTTTACTCCATAGTCTATTTCCCAACCACTATTTCTTTCTTCCATGTTACAGGGAGATGTGGGGATAATTCTCATCTTTCATAGAAATATTCACTAGTGCACTTTCATGCTTAGTGAGAACATGCTATCTAGGTACATAAATCCTTAATTAACCTAATGCTCAGGAATATTTCTCTAGTTAAGTGATTAGCGTGGAGATTTTAAGCTGGAAAATACTAGAGATCATTTTGTCAAACCCTAGTATTTTAGAGATAAAGTAATTCAAAGTCATTACCCTTCCCTTACACACACACACACACTCACACACTGATTCCATGCCTGCTCCTTATTTCACTTAAGTAAGTGAAATAATTGGAACACCATTTAGCATTCATTTCTTTGATAAGATCTTCGCATGACTGAAGATCACCTGAGCACAGGACTAAGATTCTGAAGAGCTGACTTTTGGTTCTAACACCACAAATGGGCAAATGATTTAATTGTCTCTGAGCCTGAGTTCTTTTAATTTTTTCAAGCTGAGCTGATGTAGGTCAGTTACCCAGCCCAATATATCCTTGAACACTGAAAGAACTATAAGAATTCTGCTACTGTTTGAAAGATTTGAAAGATCACAGAGGGATGGCAAGAGCCTGCATGGTTTCTGTAAGAACAGATCATGCCAGATTAATTTTATTTGCTTTTGAAAAGTATTTTAATCTGGTAAACCATGGAAAGGCTATGGATCTAATTTCTGTAGATTTTTAGCAAAGCATTTTATATTGTATCTGTTGCCATTCTTACAGAAAAAGACAAGACATGTGGGCTAGACCATAATGGAATTTGAAATTGATTGGATACCTGAGAGTTAATGTCAATTGGGAAGCATGTCTCCAGGGCAAGGTTTCAGGTACCTGCTAGTCATGTTATTTTGACATTTTTATCAGTGACTTAGACAAAACTGTAAATAACAAGATCATCAAATTTGTGTAAGACAAAACTGAGAGGAAAAGTTAACAAATGGATGACTGACTTAAGATCCAAAAAAGACCTTGAAAGGCTAAACATTGGGTTGAATCTAATAATATGTTATTTAATAGGGATTAGTGTAAAGTAATACACTTGGACCAAAAAACTGACAAATGGGGAAGGCAGGTTAGAGGGAAGGATTTTAGGAGAATGCAAACTCAGTGAAGGGGCAGCTCAGTGGATAGAACTCTGGGTCTGGAATCAGGATGTCAAGAAGATCTGGGTTCAATTTTGACCCCATACATTACTAGCTGTGTGACCTTGGTCAAGTCACTTAACCCCTTTTGCCTCATCTATAAGATGAACTGGAGAAGAAAATGGCAAATCACTCCAGTATCTTTTCCAGGAGAACCCCAAACGGGATCATGAAGAGTCAGACACAACTGAACAACAACAACCCCAGTGAGTTATCAAGGTGATATACTAGCCAGTCAATCAAACAGTCAGTCAAAAAAAGCTAATACAGTCTCGGGCTGCATAAAGAGAGCCATAGTCTCCAAAAATATGATGATAATTCTGTTGTAAAAAGATAAATGGATGGGTGGATGGATAGGTAAATGGATGGATAGACAGATGACAAATGGATAGATGACAGATAGAGAGTAAACATTTATTATTCACATACCATATGTCAGACACCACACTAAGCAATGGAGATACAAGAACTAGAAAACAAGATGGTCCCTACTCTTAAGAAGATTATGTTCTAATAGGGAAAGATGAAACTTAAAGGGAAAATGGAATGGGAGAAATGGGGGAGGGAAGAAGTTTACATGAGCAGAGACCAGGCATCCAGTGAGGAGATGAAGCAGCCCAGGGTGATGCCAGAGCAGCATGCCAGAGGACTGTTCTGCCTTGTCGGACTATATCTGGAATGCTGACCAGTTTATGGGGGACATTGATAAGCTGGAAGACATTCAGAGTGGGGCAGTCAGAATGGTGTATCCTCTACTTTTAATTCATGTCATACAAGGATTTCTTAAAGAAATTGCAGGTGTTTATTGGCCTGAAGAACAAAAGACTTGAGAAGGTGGAGAAAGAGAGAACTCAATGATCTGCCTGAAAGCCTGTTACATGGAAAAGGGATTAGACTTGTTCCTTCTGGTGCTAGAAGACCTAATGAGGAAGAATGAGGAGAAGTTGCAAAGAACAAAATTTAGCCTTGATATCAAGAAAACCATCCTAATAACTAGAATTATGCAAAAGCAAAATGGAATGCCCAGGAGACTCCCCATCACTGGAGGACTCAATGACCACTTGTTTGTCTTGTCGTGGGGACTGGGGGTAGGGGTTGTTGAGGACTAGATGGTTGTTGAGCTTCCTCCCAATGCTGAGATTCTAGGATGTCCCAGGTGAAACATGAAGATAATCCCAGCTCCCCTACTGACCAAGCAAGTTTGTTGGAGGGGCCAAATGAGCTGTAATATCCAAGTGTTTTCAGAAACATAAGAGGTAAGAACAACACACCACTATTGTCCAGGATGGCCAAGAGAAGGTGCTAATGTCAGCAGTATCCACATCTTCAGTGCTAGTCTAGGGGCTGTTGCCACCAGGAAGTCTGAAAACAATTTTGGGAAATAGATGGTAGCACCTTGAGGTCAGCTGCCAGTAACTGTATCAGTGCAGCAGGAATCACCCTGACGACCGAGCTGAGGGCCACCCTTGCTGTCTCAAAGGCTGGGTGTTTTCCTTGATTTTCACTAGATTCCTGATTTTCTTCTCCTAAAGATTAAGTGGAGAGTGGGGGTGGGGTGGAATGGGAAATCTTGTTAACTAGTTCAGTGTGTTTCAGTTCATTGAGGTTCTATTAATCAGGTTTCTGATCTAAAGGAGCAGCACATGTAAGAATGAAGCTTTCTTCAGACATGGAAGCCATACTATGGGATGATATGATTTAGGGAAACTAAAAGGTCATTTAGTCCATAGCTTTCATTTTATCCATGAGGAGATGGAGGCCTCAGAAGATGAATTGGGATGCTCCAAGTCTTTCACAGGATCATCAATTTAGATCTCAAAGGGATCCCTGGAGGATATCTAGTTCACCTTAAAGATAAGGAAACAAAGATTTTTATTGTAGTTGAGTCATTTTCAATCGTATCTAATTCTTCAGGATCTCATTGGGGATCTTCTTGACAAAGATCCTGGAGTGGTTTGCCATTTTCTTCTCCAGCTCATTTTAGAGATGAGGAAACTGAGACAAACAGGGTTAAATGACTTGCCTAGGGTCACACAGCCAGTAAGTGCCCAAATCAGATTTGAACTCAGGAAGATGAGTCTTCCTGACTCCTGGTGCTCTAGTGCCAAGTGGGGTGAGGAACCTGTGGCCTCAAGGTCACATGGGGCCCTCTAAGTCTTCAACTGTGGTCCTTTGACTGAATCCAAACTTCACAGAACAAATCCCCTTAATGAAAGGATCTGTTCTATAAAACTTGGACTCAGTCAAAAGGCTGCACTCAAGGACCTAGAAGGTCACATGTTTTCTACCTCTGTAAACCAAGAAAGACCTAAGGAAGTTAAAATGAATTCTTCAAGGTCACAGAGATAGCAAGCATCAGACGTGGGGTTCAACCCTAGGTTCTCCAACTCTAGAGTCAATGGCCTTATCATCACATTACTTCAATGGTACAGGGGAAACGCTTGATTTCAAGTCTAATTTCTGCTACTTCCCACTTTCCCACTTGTGTGACCTGGACAAGCTACTTCACTTTGGTGGGTCTCAGTTTACTCATTTATAAAATAAAAGGGTTTACTTAGAGGATCATACTTCCAGCTCGAAATCTTATGACTCTAAGTCACAGATCCAGGATTTAAACCTAGGTATATGAGTACTAAAAGCCCACAGAATATTGTTATTTTGGTTAATCTGACTCTTGAAAACTGTATTCTAAACAAGTTTGTAAATATTTTAGGCAATTTCTCCAATGCTACACTTTGACTTGGTCCATGAGAAGCTTAAAATGGGATTTTGTAGAAGTTTAATACTGGTATTTTAATTATTTCTACTGGAAACATCTCAACTTTAACCATGGTCTCCCACTAATCGACAAAAACATAACAATTTAAGCCAGAGTTCTATCAAACTGAAAGTAAAATATACAGAAAATTGCAAAAAAAAAAATCTAAAAGGATAGATTTGAGATCACAACTGTAGCCCAGAATGCCATTCCTATCTCTCCATCTGATACTTTGACCTCTTCTCCTATGCAGAGAACTGGGGTCAAGTGACTCTACCAACTGCTCACGTCCCTGGCTGTGAATTGCACCTGGGTGGCTGCTGGGATGGAGAAAGGGGAAGGCAGCTGTGACCACGGGCTGTCTCAGCCTGTGCAACGGATACATGTGCCTTTTCAGCAGGTTCTGTGTGGAGCCTGCCAAAACACATCATGCCTTCTCCCCCCCCAGCAGAGTCTAGTCCTAGTCTCACAACATACTTATTGCAGCTGAACATAGGGTCTTCTCCTCGTCCAGTGGGGGTGGTAGGTAAGCAGACAACCTCATGCCTTTAAAAGAGTCAAGTGGAAAGGCACATTCCAACTTATCTGAAATCACTGTGAAACACACACATAACGTTCAAGGGGTTTTCTAACATGAAGGCTATGAGCAACACTGGAGCAGCTGATGGTATAGTGGATAGAACACCAGAACTGAAGTTAGGATGTTCAAAAGAATGGAGTTCAATTCTGGCCTCAGACACTTCATAGCTCTGTGACCTTGGGCAAGTCACTTAACCTCTGTTTGTCTTAATCTACTAGAGGAGATGGAAAACCATTTCAGAATATTTGCCAAGAAAATTCCATGGACAATATGGTCCTTAGGGTCATAAAGGGTCAGACTTGTCTGAATAAACCAAGCAACAAAAATGAGCAACAGTGAATCAGATCACAGAAGTATTTTACAAGTTAGAAAACTTGAGGCTTGTTGAAGGGAAATAATTTTGTCCAAGGTCACACAGCAGGTTCATCACTGATACAGGAGCAACAGCAGCAGTAGTATTAATAGTAGTAGTAGTAGTAGTAGTAGTAGTAGTAGTAGTAGTAGTAGTAGTAGTGGAAGTATAGTGATAGCAGCAGCGGCAATGGCAGTGGTAGTAATGATGATGAAGGAGATGACGATAAATCACAATTCTGTATCAGTTACAGGTTAAAAACATTTTCCTCATAACAATACTTTAAGGTATATAGTATAAATATTACTATCCGCATTTTACAGGTGAGAAAAATGATTATCACTTGCCTCAAGGCTCTTCATATTGTTAATAACCAGGAAGCAAAAGTTGGAGCTGAAACTACATCTAGTGACAACAAAAACCACTCTTTTTTTCTACTATACTATAGGGTTGCACTGGACTTCAAGAATCTGGAAGACTTGAGTTCAAATTCAGCCTCCAGCATTTACTAATGTGGGACCCTGGGCAAGCCTCTTAACTTCTCTGTGTCTCTATTTCCTCATTTGCAAAATGAGGAATTCGGACTTAATGGCCTTCAAGATCTCTTCTACCTCTAAGTCTATGATCCTATGATCCTGAGACCTGAGGGACCCTGTTTCAAATCCCAGCCCAGCTTCCTAACTACCTGGTATGATCCAAGATGAGCTATTTGCCCTTTCTAGCTCTCACTTTTCTCATCTGTAACAGAAGCTGGACTGGAGGGATGTGATATGGTGGAAAGAGAACTGGATTTAGAATCACAGGACTTCAGGTTGAATCCCCAATCTGGAGGCATGTGTGCTTACCCCATGCTGCCCCTATGGAAAATGTTACTTTCTTTTCTGGGTGAAAAAAAACCCTACAACCACAGAAAAAACAAAGAAGGGAAGCAGGTCCCTGGGGCTGGAGTACAAAGCTCTGACTAGCTGTTTTTCGTCTTCAAGGTTCTGCTTTCCCAGTTAGAGGATCCCCACCCCCTTCTTATTCCTAATCCCCTTGTGCCCTCCCCTCCAAAAAAATTGGCCAACAGTTCTGGTAACTAGTGGGGGGGAGTCATGCTTTTATTGTGGCAGCTCTCAAATCCTGAATAAATTTGCCTTTTATGAATTTAAAAATGTTTTTTATAATGCCAAACAGTCAGAGGATGGAGTGAATCAATGTTTAGTAACTGCTTTGGGGTCTCAAAGGGCAGGTACCACATCCAACTAGGGTCTGGTTCCACATTCATGGAAGGAGTAAATACACTGCCTGGCCTCCTGGAACCTCCAATACGGGGATTTCATTGCAACGTGCATGTCGGCTCATTGACAATCCCCGCTAACGTTCTGTGGCAGTGCAGCTGACCTTCCATCTTCTCCCAAGTCATCTGGTGTGGATCCACAGCCTAGGTGCAGTCCTGCAGCTTACCGGGATGTCCCCATCACTTCTGGCAAATGCTTTTTGGCTAGGACTTTCATTGCATGGTCTAAAAGGGTTCACTTCCTCAGTCTCAGGTAGTCTGAAAAGCAGTAATTAAGCTCAGCTGGAACAGAAACTTCTTTATTTTCTAGCACAGATTCATCCAGATTCTGTCCTGCCCCAAGGCCGTGAAACATTGCTGACACTTTACAGGGTTCTGTTGTTTAGAAAGAGCTTGGAGGGAACTGATTAGCTGCTTTGCAACACTGCACAAGGGCAGAGAAAGTTCTTTTTTCCAGGTCAATATCCTAGCCGGGTTGGGGGAAGGAATACAATTGGAATTTCAGGCGGAAAGTTCTCCCTGAGCCTCAAAAGTCTGAATAAGAAAGTTTTCACTTTGAAGGGTAAAGAAAGAGGCCAGTAGAAGAACATTTCATAGATTTGTAGAGCTGGAAAAGTGTGCGCGTATTACCCAACACCTTCTTCTCATTTACAGTTAAAGTCATTTAAAGCATGGAGAAACCATGTGACTTGCCTATAGGCAATAGAACTGGCTAGTGGGATAGCCTCAGTTTATAGGGTCTCATGATGAACAATGTTCTTGATGCTTTAAAAAAAAATATGCTCTTTTTTTAAACCCCAGATGAGTCAACAGCCATGTATTAAACACCTACTATGTGCCTGGCACTGTGCTAAGCACTGAGTCCTGTATCCAGAGAAAGTAAAAAAACAAGCAAAAAAACCCCAGTCTCTTAGGGAGCTTACAGTCTAATAGGGTAGACATGAAAAGAATTATTTATAAGCAGGATAAATGGAGGGAAAGTCCTAGTATTAAGAAGGATGAAGAAAGGCTTCTTGTAGGGGGCAGGATTTTAGCTGAGACTTGAAGGAAGCCAAGGATGCTGGGAGGTAGAGAGGAAGGCGGAGGGGATTCTGGGCATGAAGGACAGCCAGTGGAAATGCCCAGGTCCAGAAGTGGAGTGTCTAGTTTGAAGACAAGGAGGTCAGTGTCTCTGGATCATACAGTACAGGGGTACGGGGTGCAAGGGGGGTTTGTTTGTAAAGCCTAAAAAGACTGACAATGTTGGAAGAGGTCAGGTTATAAAGGGTTCGGAACATCCAATAGAGGATTTTATATTTAATCCTGGAGGCAGAGAGGCACTAGAATTTACTGAATAGAAGAGGACATGATCACCCTGGGTTTTAGGAAGAGCAATTTGGAGAGCTGAGTGGAGGTGGACTGGAGTGGGGAGAGACTTAAGGTGGGGATGGACTGGAGTGAGAGAGACTTAAGGTGGGGAGATCAAGTAGAGAGGATCTTTGACTTTATCCATATGGGAAATTCCCAAGGTGGAAACTCCTTTTACTTTTGCAGCTCAGCAATCACCTATCACTTAGGAGCTGGGAGGAAAAAGGGAGGTGATGAGAGGTTCAATAACCCCATTCTTCCCCCCAAAATAAAAATTTCTATTAGTCACTTAAAAAGAAATCCGGCAGAAGCTGAGAAATCATCTCCCTCACAACTGTGATTTCACATGGCTTATCTGGTGAAGAACTTCACCATTCATTCACTTTCCAATGCAAACATGTCTTATTACAAGACTCTTAGTCCTTCTGGTTTTTTGCTTTCTTCCACGAAGCAGAAATGATCACTCTGGCACTGAGCTGTCCCACTTACTTGCCCTTCTTTTCCCCGGGCATGTTCCCAGCCTCTTGCCTCCTTGACCCTAATCAGATTTTAATGAATTGGTAAAGGATGAATCACTTCCTGTGGACAGACTTCACGTTTGGGGAGTAGGCTTTTTTCTTTCTTCTTTTCTTTCTTCATACACAAGATTCTCACCGTGTTTCTGGGTTAGATAAATGGAACGGGGCAAAGATGAGAAAGAGTTACCTCTTTCTATCAAAACAAACCTTGAAGTTTCCACAAAGAGTTAATAGAAAGTACAAGCAGGATATTCCTGTGGAGGAGTCAGGGTAGGTGGGGAAAAGGAAAGAGAGAAGAGAAAAAAAAAGAGGTGAAAAGGGCAAATGAGGAGGCTGAGCACTAATCGTCCTGCTCCGACTTTCCTGATTATGAGTCACTTGCTGCAGCAGAGAAAAATTTCAGAAAATATTATAAACAGAAAAGCAAACTGGTCATCTCAGGGACTGGAGAGCTGAGATGTCAGACGTGACTTCTTTACAGCCACAGGATCCAAGGAATCCTTGTGGAAAGGAGAATTTGGAGTCAAGATGCCATGAGAGAAATAAACATCTAAAGCTTATCGTTTGACCCTTTCCCATCACAGAGCACTCCTGAAGCCTTCAGAGTCCAAGAACTCTTCCAGTGTGAATGGAGTTGATGCTCAGATCCCTTGGGTTGACATAGCGTGGTGAAGAGGGTGCTGGGGAAGAACTGGGTCAAAAATTCCATCTGGGACACTCACCAGCCATGGGATCAGGGCAAACCATGTAACATCTCAGATCTCAGTTTCTTTACCTATCAAATGGGGATAATATTATCAACAGCATCTATTTCACTAGCTCCTTGTCAGATTATTTGTATCAAATATTATTCCATTAGAATGTGAATTCATTGCGGGCTGGGGCAGGTTTTTGATCTTGCTTTTGTCGACAGTGCCTTGCATAGTATCTGCTGGAAAAACACTTATTGAACTGAATGCTCATGTCCCTATGAGTGGGTTACTGTGTTTTTGTGTATGGGGGGACAAGGACCCAGGACTACAGGGTTAGAGTTGGAAGGCACCTTAGCTAAGTCCAACAGCTGCATTCTATAGGTTAAGAAACTTAGACCCAGAAAAGACAAATAGATTGGCTAGGGTCACACAGCTGGACAGTCATGTGAGTGGAATTTGAATACAGGTTCCTGACTTTCTACTGTACCCCATTCTTTAAAACCAGGGTGCTTTTGCTGCTGTAGAAAAGTGATAACAACAAATGAACCTCTCTTCACATCTACAGACCAAGCCCAACACAAATGTAGCAGTCGTACCTAAGAAGATGCTAGTGGACACCACTCAGTGAAACAGTGGTTTAAATAGCCCAAGTTCATCAAAAGCAAATATACTTTCCAGTTTCTGACAAACTTTTTATGTTTACCTAAGTCTCTTTTCCATATAAAACAAAAACTGAAGCAACAATATACTACATATTCAAGCCACTCTCTGGCATCATTATCCTGAGGACAGTTAAACCATGAATAAGGATATTTTCTGTGAGCGGTACAGACTTCTATTGTATCTGAACACAGGTTACGACCGGTTCACTTAAGCAAATTCAATTTACCAACATCAAGGAATGGCTCTTTGTAGGTAGAACAGAATCCTAGGTACTGAGAAGGGGAGCTGGGGAAGGGGGGGGATCTCTACAAGCATAAATAATTTAATTAAAGATGGGTTAAAAAAGATTTTTTAACCTTAGATATTTGTGTCACTTAACCTTTCCAGGCCCCACTTTCCACAGTGCATCTCTGAATACCTCAATGTCCATCCATTGGTGTCAAATGAAACTGGGAACCACATGTGGTTAGAAAACCACAAATTAATGTTATCTATGATGTGTATTTTAAAATTTATTTTGCTAAACATCCCAATGATGTGATAATCTGATTCTAAAAACACTAAGGAGTTTTGTTGGCTACTGGAGCTCCTTATAGATACCTCCTTAGCTATATCTCTCATCTATGATCTGGACTGTTGAGTAACTTCTCATCTCAATTATATTTTAATTCCAGGAGAGGAAGAATGTTTCTTTCCTACTTCTTTAAGCCTCCTCACAAGACCCAGGGCAGTACTTTGCAGAGACTGAATATTCAGTAATTATTTGTTCACTGGTTGGCTTAAATAGCCTTCTGGAAGGGACCTTAGTGGTAAAATATTAAGAAAGATAACAAAACATTTATATAGTGCTTTATAATTCACAAAGGACTTTCACACACATTGTCTGACAATGGAAACAGCCTGGACTAGAAAATTAAAGCACCAAACTGCTGAGGATTGGCCCCAGAGTTCCAGAAGATCTCAGTCCACGTCACACTTTGACATATATTAATGTGCTGAAGGCTAGAAGAGTGTCCAAAACTGTCTCAGCAGTCTATAATGAGCAAAGTATTTAAATTATTCAACTGTTTGAAGGATTCAGTTTATTCTGCTTAACCCAAGAGGGCAAAGGAGTTGCAATGGAAGAGGGTTGTAGAGAGACATATTTTAGTTTGATACAAGGAAAAATTTCTTAACAATGAAAATTGTCCCAAGTTGAATGGAATATCTTGAGAAGTAGTGAACTTAATAACAAGAATTAGCATTTATATGGCACTTTCAAGTTTGAAATAGTATTTCACTTGATCTCACAACCTCTGTGAGATACTCTATCACTATAAAGTGATGGTCTTCAGACAGAGGTGAAAAATGATCACTTGTCAGAGAGGCTGGAAAGGGAAAAATAATTATTCAAGATGAGCTCTAAAGTCTTTTAAAATCATGAGATGGAAGAGGTCACAGAGGTCCAATTCCCTCATTTTACAGATAAGGAAACTGAGGCCAGAGAGGTCAAATGATCTGCCTAGGGTTATCCAGCTATTAAGCATCTGAGGGAAGATTCAAATCCAGGTCTTCTTGATGTTCAGTGTTCTATCCCCTCAACCACACAGCTCCACAGACTTTGGATAATTTGTTTCACAGAATCACCCCCCCCTCCCCCTTTCAGTGGCATTTTATGGCAACAAGGGTGCTAGCCACTCCCCAGCCCCTCCTAATACCCACACAGCAGATGGCAAGTGTTTCCAGGACCTAGAAATTCCCTCCATGCCACAATTGTGAGGCATTCCCCTGCTTCCCACCCCAGGAACGCCCTTGGCCTTCTGCTTCTTTCCAGATGATCCTCTGACCAACAATGCAAAAGCCACACACTGGCTACACTCCAGACTGGGATGCCCCCATTGTGTGCTGCCATAGAATAGTGCTGGATTTGAGTTAGAGACCTTGTTCAAATGCCAGCTCTGCTCCCTCACAACCTGAGTGACCTTGGGCATCCGTTCCCTTATCTGTGAAATGATGACCTCTGATGATGTTCTTGCTCTAAATGACTGATCCAGGATGCAAGAGAGTAACCCCAATTAATCACTTTTTGTAATTCTTTTTGTAGCTTTTGGAGAAAACTTAGTTCTTGTCTCTAACCCAGAGTGTCTTTAATCCCATACCTTGCTTCAAGCCTCTCAAGATGCACTATCATCCTGGAAAAGCCTTTCTCTCACCTCTTACCTTAGGGTAAGGGTAAGTGGCCAAGTGGAGAGAGTGCCTAGCCTGGAGTCAGGAAGATCTGAGTTCAAATCTAGTCCCAGACACTTATGAGCTGTGTGACCACAGCCAACTCACTTCATCCTGTTTATCTCAGTTACATCTTCTGTCAAATGAGCTAGAAAAGGAAATGGTAAATGACTCCAGAATCTTTGTCAAGAAAACCCTAAAACTCAAGAAGAATAGAACAGAAGTGAACAACAACAAATATTTCTCCTCTTAATTCTGTCTTTATTAAAAAGCACTTCTCATGGAAGTCATGAATCTTATCACCATTATAACTTGTTAGAGCAAGAAGGGACTTCAGGAGTCATTTGGTCCAAGTCTCTCATTTTCCAGAGGAAGAAACTGAGGCCCAGAGAAGCTGTGACTTGCCTAAGAAATCTACAAATCTATTTTCTCCTCTCTAAAGCCTTCCCACACTGAGAGAGGGGGGGAGGGAAGGAGAGAGAGAGGGAGGGAGAGAGGGAGAGGGAGAGGGAGAGATATAAGGGTAGGGGAAGGGAGGAAGAGGGAGAGAAGGAGACTTTTTCCTTTCCTCCCCCTCTCCACTTAACATCCAGAAGAGATATATGTAGTTAATTCCTTCCAACAACTACTCCCCAAATACACTCACTTTGATAAGTATGAATCATGCTTGAATTTACCTACTTATGTATTCTTTAGATAACAGCACAAATTACTATTTGCACGCCTGGAGCACATGGGATAGATTCTTTCCAACGAGAAGTACCCAGTATGAAAAGGCATTGGTGTGGGTGTGATAGATGCACAGGTGAATGATGTGTCCTGCGCTAATGAAATCACAGATACACGTTTGCTTCACTGGCTTTAAATCTCTCTGCAAGTCTGCCCATGTCACTGTGATCCAACTTGGATGCTAAGTTTCAGGGGGCAAGGGCCTCAGAGCTAAGGGTCTGAGGCAGAATTCCAACCCAATTCTTTCCAGCTCAAGGTTCACCACTCTATCTACTAGCCCCCACTGCCTCTCTAAGAAGTAATTCTCTCTGTTGACCTCCTTTCATTGCAGAAATGGGGGAAACCAACCAATAGGTTGGCCTCACACACATTTACATATATCGAAAATACTTTCATACAGGGTCTCAATGTGTTGGTTAGCTTTATTCAATCAACCAACAAGCATTTCTTAGTTCTAAGGTACTATGCTAAGCCCTATGGATATAAAAACAAGTGTGAAACAGATCCTGACCTCAGGAAGCTTCAGTTCTAATAAGGGAGCTAACATATACATACATGATTACATAAAAAATATGTAAAATGAACAGAAGACAGCTTGGGGAGGGGTGCGCTAGCAGCTCAGAAGACCAAGAAGAACTTCAGGAAGAAAGTGGAGCTATCGCTCAACTCTGTTACCTTCAGGATCAAATATAAAATCTTATTGGGCTTTTAAAGCCCTCCAAAACCTGGCCCCTTCCAACTCAGCACCTCTTCCCCCAAACACTCTTGGATGAAGGACACTGGCCTCCATGCTGTCCCTGGAACTAGACAGTCCATCTTCCATTTTCACTGGCTGACCTCCAGGCTGGAAAGTCTCTTCCCTCCTCAGCTCTGCTTCCCAAGTTCCCTGACTTCTTTCAAGTCTCAAAAAAAGACTTGCCTTCTGCAAGAAGCCTGTCCCAATGCTACTGCCTTTCTTCTGTGAATCATCTCAGTTTATCCTGTCTATAGCTTGTTTGCTCACAGCCGTTTGCATATTGTCTCCCCCATTAGACTGTGAGCTCCTGAAGAGTAGGGACTGTCTTTTGCCTTCTTTGGTCTCTTCAGCACATATCACAGTGCCTGGGCACAAAGTAGGTGCTTAATACATGATTGCTGACTGACTGACTGATTTAGGCCCTAGCTTCTACATCCATAGGATGAGGCGATTAGACCAGATGGTTGCTGAACTTCCTTCCAGTTCCTGTTCTGTGATCCCATGCCTTAATTCCAGGGCTACTTCCCATCAGAGTGACCCTGGACACTCAGTGGAGCATGGGCAGTCTATATTTTTGTAAATATTCATTCATTTCACTAAGATTGTCAAATTTATTGGCATACAGTTGGACAAAATAGTTTCTAAATATTGTTTTTATTTCCCCCTCATTGGTGGTGAATTCACTCTTTTCATTTTTGATACTGGTAATTTGGTTTTCTCCTTTAAGTCAAATTAAATTTTAACTGAATCAAATTAAATTTAAATCAAATTTTATTGAGTTTTTTTTTCATAAACAAGTCAGGAAGGCCTGAATTCAAATCCAGCCTCAGACACTAACTGTGTGACTCTAGGCAAGTTACAGGTCCAATTCTTGCCTCAGTTTCTTTTAAAATCTTTAAAATGGGGTAACAACAGCCCCTGTTTTCCAAGGTTGCTGTGACACTTAAAGGAGATAGCAATTGTAAAGCACTGAGCACACAGTGCCAAGCACATAGTAGATACTAGGTAAAAATGTTAGCAATTATTATTATATTTGGGAAGATTTTTTAGTCATAGCAACTCATAAAGTCCATCTGCTAAGTTTAGATCAGCACGGACAGAGGAATTCAAGGCACTGAAGCTGCCAGATCTGAAAAATTTCATGTCTCATTTCCCATTTAGGTTAGCAACTCAAACAGACAGACAAAAACCCAACACTAATTCCACACACACACACACACACACACACACACACACACACACCACATATACACACAAAAAAAGGATGGGAAATAATTTTTACTCCACTAGAAAGTTCTCAAGAGAGGTCACTTACTCTCACAACTAACATAGGACATTACTTTTGGTAACATTCAAGATCAACCACTACACCAAACCCAACTCCAGTCTTTCTTCCAATCCATTATATTCAGTTCATGAGACAGATCCTTTCTGAAAGCCCTTCCTACTCAGATGCACCAACTTCCCCTCCCCAGCCCAGACAAAGACAAAATACCACTGGAGGATAGTTTGTTTTGTAGCCATTCAAGGGATTATCAAACACAGCTTTTAGGCAAGCAGTGAATCACTAAATTCTGAAAGAAGCAGAGAAGATGCTGTGGTGGTGGTGGTAGGTGGGAAATAAGGGCTAATGAGTAAAGAGATGGCAAAGCCACTAGCCTAGGGGGATGGGCAACAATTGCTGATGGCAGAAAAGCTCCAAGGGATCTTTCAAGATGCCAACAAATAATTATCCACAGTATGCCCCAAAAGAGCTCCCTACAATAACAAAATACCAAGGTAGTGACCCAGAAGTGAGTCAGGAATCACCTAGCTCCCTGAATCACCAAGGTAACTTCCAACATTACCTGGGGTTTTCCCAAGAGGGGCCAGGAAAGGGAAGGAGGGGGAGTGTCTGTCTCCTCTCCTAGTATGGACTCAAGCTTTGCCTTGCCAAAAGCAACCAACCAGCTGCTGGCTCTCCCAAAGGAAAGATAATCCCTCAATTTTTCCTCCCTGAGCTATGTAAACAGTGATATTTCTTTAACCCTCCCCCACCCTGCAAAAAAATTAAAATACAATAGGAAAATACTATGGTGTGACTGAGTGACAAGATCCCAAACATTTGAGTGAAAGTCATAAAGGGTTCCCACCCTTTCCCCACCACCTGCCCCATGACTAAGCCTTCAGTCTGCACTCCCACTCAGCCTTCTGAAAGAGCATGCCAGGAAACTAACCATCTCACCCCAACTCACACCAACTACAACCATCACAACACCTCTAGGCAATAAGTCTATTTACTAAAAGTCTGCACAGCCTGTCTGCTCTGCGGACAAAGGGATACCATTCTGACTCTAATAATATGACAAAGGCTATTTTCTAACTCCTGTCCCTGCAGGTTTATTGTGTAAATTAGGGGCCTGGTAAGGCCCTCCTGACCTCTCCAGTCTTCTTAATGAAGGGTTAATCCAGAGCTCATTTATTAGGTGTAAACTTTCCTGGCCTGAATACCCTTTTCTGGAAGGAGACTACAAGCTTACCTCTCCAGCAATTTCAAGACATTTCCCCTTTGATTGAAGGGAGTGTGGGAGGGGGAAGGGGGGGAGAGAGAGAGAGAGAGAGAGAGAGAGAGAGAGAGAAAGAGAGAGAGAGAGAGACAGAGACAGAGAGAGCGAGACAGAGAGAGAGGGACAGAGAGAGACAGAGAGAGTATACGTAGAGAGAACATGGACCCCGAAGTCATTGTCTACAAGGTCTGAGAATTGTCTACCAGCCTAGAAGACTATATAGGTTGTTAGGAGAGGTGGAAGTTCACTGGAGAGGGAAGGAGGACGATTATGATGGTTAATGGCTTCATGTGCAAGTTTTTATACTGTTTTGCTGGTTGAATTAAATAAAACACCACAGATTTCATGTCTTGTTAGCCTCAGTGCTTGTAAGGGAGCAAAGGGCCCCTTTCCTTTTACATCAGTGATCTAGACACATGTCAATTTCTGCTATTTCCAGAGAAAACACTGAACAAGGGCATGAACCAAAAGAGACTGGATGAAGAGTCCTCAGATTGAACCCAATCCATGTCAATGCAGATTTGGTTCTGGGTCACTGGTTTCATTTTTTTTTTCTGTTTTATTTTAAAGAAAGGGGGAGGTAGAAGGGGGTGGTAGAGGTTCTGATGACATCTGGATCAACCAACCATGATTTAAAGGACATCTACTAGATGTATGGGACTTTGATTGGCAGCTGCATTTCCTTTAAAAAGGAAACTGAGAGCCAAGAACAGAAGCCAAAGTTGTATTTTAAACTTGATGTATTCAAAGTTAAAAATCTGTCCCACAATACATCTGCTATCAGTTTATCTTCTGCTTCACATACTGCCTCATGTTATTAGTGCCTCTCTGTTTCCTTATCTTTCATTTAATGCAATAAGCAACACTGGAAGACTGACCCAATCTTTCCATCAAGACAGAAGTAATTGTTTCTGGAGCAGGTCTGCGACTGGGGTATGAGGTCAAGGCAAAGGTATATTCAAACACCTATTCTTTCGCCTCCACAACTCATTCACAGTCTCTGTACCCTCCCCTCATTAGTATAACATTCCCACATATAGCCGGAAGTACATTTAAGAAACTCAACAGCTGGGGACAATTTATTTTATGTCTACTTTAATTTAATGGTACACACTGTTCTAAGAGCATGCTGTGAGATTAAAAACTTCCTCCTTTGACCAGCTTTTGCCAAACACTCCCCAAAATCCACCTCCAAAGCTCTCTGCTAGCATTTCTCAGACATGGCATCTCTGCAGAACTGTAAGGTAGCTTACATGATCTGGGGAAGCAGTGGAAGAACTGAATATGGCTTAGCCAAAAGGCTCACTTTCTCCCATCCTATTTGGTTCATATTAGACTTTATCTAGCACATGGTACCTTTACTGATTCTCTCCAACTCTGACTTTTTTCTGGAGATCTAATAGACTTTCAACTCAGCTACGTGTTTGTTATAAAACTTTCATCTCAAGCCAACACTAGCACCCTTTGTGTTTGGGGTCTAGTGAAGAAGAGGGGTTGGTTTCAGTTCATTTTCTCTCCCATGGAAGTGCTCAGTCTTTCCCCAGAAGGACCAGGAGGTCTGCCATTATATAAACTACAAATCAGTGATTTCATCCCCATTTCCTGGCAATGGAGGAGTCAGGGAGAGAGTGGGGAGGGGAAACACAGCACTGTTTAACTATCAGAAGATAGCATCAGACTTCAAGCAGCAAAGGCAAAGACAGGGCCCCACAGTTTTTGCAAAGACAGTATGCTATCTGATTCTATAAACATTATGACTGGGTCATGCGTAGAACGAGCTGTTACTATTTAACTGCAAGTAGGGTCTCATAAACAATCAGTTATTAGATGAAGCATGAAATATCCCTGCAAAAATTTCAGGCCAAATATACTCTTGATAAACATTTCATCTTACTGGCAATATTAAAAAAAAAAAACGTAAGTTTAAAAAAAAACCAACCAAAACCCAGCAACACCCAAAAACAACACACATCTCCACAAGTCTCTCATTAACAAAGCATACATTTTAGCAGGGAATCCCACAGGTCCAACTGCTCACTGAACATCTCCACTTGGATGTCCGGCTGGCACCTCCAATTCCACATGTGTATAACTGAACTCTGTATCTTCATCCCTCAACATGTCTCTTCTCCCAAAGTTTATTTCTGTTAAGTGTGACAATCACTTATACCTACGTCAAGAGCACCCAGTTACCCAGGTTGGAAAACTCAGAATCCTCTTTATCACAATGTCTAGCACACAGTAAGTACTAAATAAATGCACGTTTCCTTTTTTCCTTTAACGTTTCTTCACTCCATACGTTCAATCAATGACTTGCCAGGTCATGTTGACTGACATGGCAGCTACGTGGCACAGCTGATTGAGCACTGGGCCTGAAGTCAGAGAAACCCAAGTTCGACACTTACTAAGCTGTGTAGCCATGGGCAAACCACTTAACGTTGTGTTCCTCAGTTACCTCATCTATAAAATAGGGCTAATAATAGCACCTACCTCCCCAGACTGTTGTGAGGACCAGATGAGAGTAGTTGAGACTCTCATTACTTCTTTCCTAAATTACTGGAATAGCCTGTTTAATGGTCTCTCTGTCTCCTCAGTCCATTCTTTACACAATCTTCCAAAACAGAAAAAAAAATCGTTCTATGCACAGAAACAGCCATGTTAACCTCAGCTCAAAAAAGCCTCCAGTAGCTGCTTATTAGAGAAGAAATTTGGCTGAAGTGCAAAAAGAACTGGATTTGCAATTAGATTGTCACTTACTACTACCTGTATAACTTTGGGAAAATTGTTTAACTTCTCTGTGCCTCAGTTTCCTCATCTATAAACAGGAGGGTAGACAAGATGATTTCTAAGTCTATTAGATGACATTCAAACCAGTCTGCATCTAAAGCCCTCCATAATCTGATTCCAAATTTCCTTACTAGTCTTATTTCACTTCATACCAGGCTTCCTACACATTATGTTCACACAATATTACACTGCTAGCTGTTTGCTGATGGTGTACTGTCCTCCTGTGATACTGAGTATCTATTAAAGTTGTGGGTCACCCAAAGGGCAACGGAGAAACATGTACTCTGCAACGTATTACCAAAACAGTTGCATATTTAACTGTATTTCTTTCAAAGTTTTTTTTCTTTAGGAAGGGGGAAGCATTAGGAAATGACAGTAATGATGACAGGCCATCCTTCATGCCGGCACCTTGATCGTGTCAGCTTTCTCTAAGTCTTCCTCTTCCTCTAGGGACCTCTCCCTGAAAAGAACATGGAACCATGGCTGGAAGCCAGAGGAACTAAGGAACACACTCTTCCTAACTTCCTGCCTCGAAGAGGTACAAAGTCTAATGCAAATGAAGCTGAAGTCCAAGTTGCAATCTCCTCACTTCTCTTGAAATGTTTTTCTTTCAACATCCAGCTCAGGTATTACCATAAAGCTTTTCCCTGACTGATCCTTTCCAAATAAAAGTAGGATCTAATTCCTCAGATTCCGCTATTGTATTTTGCCTGAATCATTCCTTGTCTCTATCACACTGCCTCCTATTAAACATTTGTATCCCTGGTCCAATTCCCCTCATAGACTATTCTAAGCCCCTTAAGGACAGACTGGTTATATCTTCTTATATTCAGCTCCTGGCTCTGTCCATAAAGTAGATGATTAGTAAATGTCTGTTGAAATGAATTTATTGAATTTAAAGTGTAGCATTTATTTCCAGTGTAACATTCTACAGCAAACCATATCTTGAAAGTTAGTTCACTAGAAATTATAAGGAACTCTTGGGCTTATTCTTTTTTTGACTAAAAAAACATTTGATTCAGCAGAGGAAGATGTCACTTTGGAGATTCCAAAAAGGTATACATGCAGTTATCAAATCATGTAAGATTCCACAAAAGGTGTGACAACAGAAGTAACTTTGTTCAATGATTTTCCCATTGTTCACAGCAAGTTGAGGCATTAAAAACAGTATAAATAAGTTCACCAAAGGTGTGTGTCATTATCATGGAGAATGTCCAACCCAGAAGCTAAATGGAAGAAAGATTCTCTATAGGTTATGAAGTGCCCCAGATGATGTTTATAGATGACACTGTGATGACTTCATCAAGTCCTGGAACAGGCAAAGCCTCCCAAATGATAGCCAAAATTACCCAAAAGATTTTCCCTTAACTATCCACATAAGAAAACCAAGTGGATGAAGAATGCCTATTGTCTGGGCTATTGGACAGCTTACAGAACTTGCTCACCAGTATATATGTATATGTATATGTGTGTATATATATATATATATATATAGATAGATAGATAGATAGATAGATATAGATATATATATATACACACACACACACATATATATGTATGTATATATATGTGTGTGTATATATGTATGTATGTATATATAGATAAATACATATATATCTATATATATATCTATCTTGAGCTGGGGATTGCCTTTGGGGACTTCTGCAGTATTTTTAATCACCCTAAGTTTCTTCCTAAAACAAAGGCCTATCTTTTCTACATCAATATTCTTATACCGATGCTATACATCTGGAAGTCAGGGAAAACCAGAGTCTCCAAAGCATTAAAGTTGTGGGTCACCCAAAGGGCAACGGAGAAACATGTACTCTGCAACATATTACCAAAACAGTTGCGTATTTAACTGTATTTCTTTTAAAGTTTTTTTTCTTTAGGAAGGGGGAAGCATTAGGAAATGACAGTAATATAACAAAAGAAGGGAGAAGAAATCAAGAAAACACTTTTTAAAAGAAAAAAGATGCACAGGAGAAAGAGGGGAAAGGACTTTGTACTGCAGCCATCCTCCTCCTATGTGGCTCTTCCCCTTCTTCAGAGCCCACCCAGCACTCCAACTCAGACCTGGGTTTCTGCACTTGAGACTAGTGTGAGTTCACCATATCTAGAGATCCACGGGCCCCCGCACCCCACACTCCAGCCATCTTCCCACTTACTCCCTTCCTCCAACCCAACTTTCTACCTCTTTCTCTGGAAAGAAATGAATCCAACAATATCGTTACCAGAGAGGCCATGGACTCTGCTCAATATCCCAGTGACTCCCCAGTCCTAAACACCCTTCCATGGCCACCCTTCCCACATGTGTTATCTTCCCTTACTGGAAAGAAACTGTGTCTTGCTTTTTGTATTTGTATCTCCAATATTTATCACAGTGCCTGATACATAGTAAGTAATTAGTTAATATTTTCTCCCCATCCTTTCAAAGGATATAATCAGAGAGATATATGAGTGGAACAAAATGGAGGTTGGCTGTTCCCATGAAAGCAAAAGATACCCAACAAACAGCCCATGTGATTAGCATCCAGGAAATGCCACAAGGTATTTAGAGAAGAGCCTCAGAACACTGTTGAACTCCTGTGGAGAATGTATGGGGGAATATGGACAGTAGTGTCAAAGGAAAAGAAGGCAAGGATTGCCTGTAAACAGCACAGCTGAAGGGAGGACCCTCTTCAGTGAGGTATCAGCTCAAGGTATAGAAGTATTCTGCACCCAGTCATGTCTCCCTTTAATAGCTGGACATAAAAATCTGGTGCAAGTTATCAAATCAATGAATGCCAAAATAAAATCCTATAATTACACATCAGGTGGACTAATCCCCATTTTTTTAAAGTCAAAAGTTCTATTCATGTTAGCAGCATGACTAATTAAAATTTACTTGAAAATTTAAAAAAAATGGCTTTTAAGCAAGCATGGCAAATATGCAGGCTAAAAACCCCTGGGAAAGAGCATTGATGGCAAACTTTCGACCTTATTATCTTAGCTTTTTACTTCTATTTAAAAGTTCTTATTTTTGGATTAATGACTTTGATCATACTGTGCAACTGAAACTGTTAATAACAGAGTCATCCACTGATATGGAAGCCTTGAGAGTCACAGTAGCCCAAAGTACTCTTTACCAAATATGAAATTAAAATTGATACACAAATGGCAAATGGGGGCTAATTTCCAGGGTTCCTCCTCCTGCTTCTTCTCCCAGCTGTCTTGGGGTGAGACACAACAGCTGTCAAACAGCTGCCTAATGTGCCTGCAGGAGGGGTCCAAGCCCTGCCAGGAACAGTACCTCCGCTGCAGAGGGAAGTTCCAAATGAGGCAGGATGTCCCACCACAAGTTCAAATCCCAGGAACGATAAGCAAACCCCTAATTTACTTCAGTTCAATCTATTTCCAACACTGAGCATCTGCTTGATTGTAGATAAATGGTTTAGATGAGACAGTCATATTCTTTATATTATGGTTAATTGTGTATATCCAGTACATGGATTGTAACCATAATATAAAAAATATGTAAATGATTAGGATAGGTGAGAGCAAAGTGCTTGTTATGGGAAATCCCTGTGGGGAAAGGTCGTTACTGTAGTCAGCTGTGAAGTTTGAATCTGGCCATCCTCTTGACTGCCAAGGTTTTTTCTTGCATATTAGATTGCTATGTTCCTTTTGAACATTTGCAAGGAACATCTTTAACCCATATAAACATATTGGAGATCACTATGACCCCCTTGCTCTCCCCACCCCTGTCACAAGTTAACTGTGAATCCATGGTTGCCTATTATAGGGTTTTTGAGAGCTGCCTATCTCCAGCGCTTCTGTCACAATATCCATTTGTTAAAACCCCTTCCCCTTTCTTTAAGGCTCCCCTTTTCTTTTTAAATTTCCAATTCTAGCTCCTTGCTGAAGACTTCTCTGTTCTCCTCAGTCATCTCCCTCTTTGTCCATCTCATTTTGAAGTGAAATACTTTTATTAAGGGGATTTGTTCTGTGAAGCTGGGATTCAGTCAAAGGGCTTCATTTGAGGACCTCGGGGCCACACATTGCCTTGAGGCTGCAGGTTCCCCACCCCTGTCCTAGGCCCTCTAGGAGATAATATGTGGAAGTCAGAGGGTTCAGGGAACTCAATGTGCAAGACAACTAACACACACTTTGAAGGAGAGAAAAGCCCAACCTTAAGGTGAATCTAAGAGGGAAAGGGGCAAAACCATACACACAAAAGAATGAAATTTAGTTGGAATCACTGTGAAAGGAAAGCTGCATTCACTAATTTATCTTCAAAAATTGTGTAGAAACATTCAATCTGGCATTAAAACACAACAAAAAAGCCACAGCTCACACCAAACTGTTGTGACAATACATACCATCATAGAAGCAAGGAGGGCAGAAGGATTCTGTTTGTCCCTTACAGCTTTGCCTTGCTCACTTGGCTTTGTGTCAATTTGCCTGAGGGCCTTTCCACAGCCAGATTTATGGCTCTAGATTCTAAAAAGATGGTCACTAATTAGCTCTGCCTAAATTCACCATACTGATGGACCTCTATAAGATCAGGTTGAAAGGAAGTACAGGGCAGGAGAGAAAGCTGGTCTTAAAGCCAAGAAGACCTGGGCCAAGTCTTGACTCTGATACATAATGACCACCTAACCTTAGGCATGTCATTTCACTCTCAGTGCTCTAGGCAATTGTCTAGAATTGTCTAAGACTATAAGTTGCTAAAGAGGTGCATTAGTGGAGAGATTTTCTGTTGACCTAGGAATTTCCTATACCATTTGTATAGCAGCTAGTTGGCTCAGTAGATAGAGTGCTGAGTTTAAATCCAATCTCAGACTCTAACTATGTGAGCAAATCACTTAACTGCCATCTGCCTCGGTTTCCTCACCTGTAAAATAGGAATAATAATATTCCATGATTATTGTGAGGAACAAGTAAGATATTTATTTGTACAATGCCTGGAACACAATAAATGTTTATTAAATGTTTGTTTCTTTTCTTTTCCCAGATCTGGAGCTTTCAGATAACCTAATCCACTCCTCCCCCCACTCCCACACACACACCCCATTTTACATAAGGGGAGTATGAGACACAGATTTACTGATTTTACCAAGATTTCACAAGTAGCCAATGGTGGAGCTGAAATCTGGGTCAAAGTCCTAGGAATTCTAAATCCACAGCTCTTTCTACTACATGCTGCCCTTCCTTGCAAATTACAAGATGAAAAACTTGATTGAGATAGGGAAATCTGAATGTGAAACTGTTGTTCTTCCGATGTTCTCCTTAGGTCCACAGAGCATACAACAATGTCTACTCAGAAGTTCCTTGAACATTTAGTTTTCAAATGGACAGATTCCAGATTTTGTAGGTCCCCTATCTTCAATACAATTCAGTTCCATTCAATCCAATCCAAACCATCCTGTGGATGCATACAAAAGAATGCATCCACACACAGTTGAAAGGAAAGCCTGACCTTCACCCACTGCAGATCATTGGTCACTGTGCAGGCCTCCAAGATTCATAAGTAAACTATAGGCCTGCTCTGAGAACAGAGGAGGCATCCCTATAATTTATGTAAACAATTGCAGGCCTCTAGCCAGATGACTCTACAGGCTGTCCCCGGGGAGTTCTGAGCACCAGAAGGCCAGGGAGCAGCATGACCTGACACAAGAGAAAGGTCAGCACTATTCCATGCCAAAAAGACACAAAGGATATTGGGGGAGGGGTGCAGAAAGGAAGGAGGATAGAAACAAGAACTGGAAAAGAGAGTACAAGGGGAAGAAACGAAAAGGGGAGCATATCCAAAACTATTTTCCTATGGCCATTATGCTAGTTCAGGGGTTCCCAGCCTGTGGATTATGGGAAGCATCATGGAAGAACAGGGGAAAAAACAGCAGCAGTGAATCTGGCACCAGATGACACAGTTTTGAATCCTGGCTCTGTGATTTACAGAGGAAACTGGGTGGCACAGTGGATAGAGTACTTTAGGGTTACGGTTAGACAAAGGCAGCTAGGTGGCATAGTGGGTAAAGCACTGGGTTTGGAATCAAGACTCATCTTCATGAGCTCACATTTGGCCTCAGACACTTGCTAGCTCTATGACCCTGGGGAATTTAACCCTCTTTGCCTCAGTTTCCTCATCTGTAAAATGAGGTGGAGAAGGAAATGGCAAAGTACTCCAGTATCTTTGCCAAGAAAACCCCAAATGGGATCAGGAAGTCAGAAATAACTGAACAACAACAAGCTGTAAAGTTACTTTACTTCTGCTGGCCTCAATTTTCCCATCTGTAAAGTGAGAGTTTTGAACTAGATAGCTTCTAAAGTCCTTCCCAGCTCTATCATCCCAAGTTGAGATACAACTAGGGTAGAGTAACTAGAGGTTTATGTTAAGGATACTGAAACAGAAATGAACTCCCAGGTGGCAGTCCATCTCACCAATAACTGGTTTGATTATCCTAGGATTTCCTTACCATGCCAAAATTATGCTGGGGTCTCTTTCTCTACTCCACTGTAGGTATGGTGTCCAGGGTCTTTTCGTAGAATGTCAGGGGTTGCCTTGCTTCCTCAGTACAATTTCCGTCCCATTCAAGTTATATGTCTGTCTCCTGAGATAGCAGGAGCTGGTAACAATGTCTGGACTGAGCACTAAGAACATACTAGTTGTGGTGAAAGAAGGCAGATTCATGACTCCACAAGAATCCCAGGTAAGAAATTATATCGTGCTTAAAAATATCCCATGAAGGAAGGAAAGGTCCTTAGCCACATACACTCTCTAACTTGAGCAATTTTCACCAAGACTCTATATGTTCTTGTAGGATAGTATTTCAGGCTTTTGGGAGGATGCTCTGTACCTACCCGTACTAACATAACTATAGAAAATACTCTGCCTAAAAGCTTGTTAAATTTGGTCGATTAATTTAAACCCAACCCATAAACATTCAAAGCACACCAGTGGGGGCTCATGAGCATTAGAAAAGCAACCCATTACTCCTCAGTATTAGCCTTAAAGCTCTGAGGGGATGGAATAGTGGTTTTACTCTCTGAGACTGTGGGAGTGGGAGCTGGGACATAGTAGCCTCAGAGCACAAAGTCTGATTGTCCAGGCAGTAGGACTGAGTCCTACAGTTCAAACATACACAGAATTATATAATTGAGAATTCCTTCACAAGAAATCTACCTGTGAGGTACATAAGTATTGTTGTGTCCATCTTTCAGTAAAAGAAACTGAGTCTCAGAGAGGTTAAATAACTAGCTCAAGTCCAAATGGTTAATTAAGTGGTGGACCTAGGACTCTAAAACAAGACTTTTGAATCTGGTTCTAATGCTCTTTCCCACTATCCAACACTGTTGCCTATAAGATAATTATTCTATAAAAGAAGAAACTCTCTATCTTCTCTCTCTCTGTCTCTCTCTCTCTCACACACACACACAGAGACACACAGACACAGACACACACACACACACACACACACACACACACACACACACTCTCTCTCTCTCTCTCTCTCTCTCTCTCTCTCTCTCTCTCTCTCCGCCCCCCCTGGGCTGGAATTTCCCCAAGCTCCAGTGATGTTTAGGTACCACAAAAACATCAGCCATACAAGTAACCCTTAACTCTCCTTTCAAATTACTTGAAAATATGACCAGATTTCCCTCCCAGGCAATACTGGAATGGAAATATTTTTTGCTCTACCTACATTCCATCACTTCAAGCCAAGGACAAAGCAGTGAGAACTCCTAGGAGCAGAGGCCACAAACAGCTGGGGAGCCCAGTGGGTATCATCTCCCTCCCTGATTTAGCTCAAGGATCAAATGATCTCCTACCCCATCTTTAAAAACCTATGCTTGAGAGGGTAGAGAAGGAGAAAAGGCAACCAAATTAATATTTAGCTTCCCTTAATAAAAACCTTGGCAAGAGCAGATTCAATGTGTAACTGCCGAAAGGCCAGGCAGGAAATCAAGTACTCCTGTCTTGATACTTTATATGAAGGCCTGATGTAACTGGATACCAGGAGAGTATCTAAGGTTTATTTTTCTTTCCCTAACTCAGGCTTCCTGAACATTTTGAAAAGGAAAAACAAAGAAAAATACCTAATCTCTTTGCTTAAAACCTCTTAGGCCTTCACCCACTCTCTACACAATGTAAATATCAGCCACTCTGCAGCAGGCTTTTAGTCCAAGAAATTGGCGATGACTTTTAGGTTTCTGTTTGATCCTTGATTCCTATATGTCCAAGATAACTTTATCGGGCAACTAGCAAGGCATGGTCTGTGTCTGAAGGCCCTTCCAAAGCCCCAGGCTCTTGGAATGTCATTTTGTGAGTGGACAATGGAAAGACAAATTTGCTTTGAAGTCTGCTTGGAATCTGTGACTTGGAATCAATGGCTTAGCCACAAATCAAATTCTAACAAAGACTGGAGGGAAAACAACCTTATTTTTTTTTTAATGATGTAAAATACTTTCCCTCACAAATTCAATAAGAAATATGAGTTTGCTTCAAAGGTTTCATGAGAAAGACTTTTAAAACATTGGGAAAGGCTTAAGGTATTTATGAGTTCTCTGTTGGACTTTAGCCTGAGCTACTTTTCTTCATCTGGGCAAACACGAATTCCTCTGTCTACAATTAGCAGTGTGTGTACAAATACATATATGTAAATAGCCCCAGGTGGGCCTAATGAATGGGGGGAAGGGGGCTGGAGAGAGTGGGAAGGAAGATCCAGCCCTACAGGTCAGGATTCCAGCTCACCAGAGAGAAGCAGGTCTGGAACTTTTTCTTTTATGAGAGATGTTTACTTACTTACTCCAGTTCAATTGTCAAAGGGAACCACTCATAACTTCCTCACAGTTGGATAGGCTCTAACAGGCCTGACTCCCAGCTGGGCCCCTCCCCCGGACATTAGTAGAACATGTCTATTCTTAGGTTTTTCTACCCTCTGAGATCTGAGGCACTGATGTCATGAACAGGGAATGGAGTCCTTGGAAGGGGGAACTTGAGCAGATGTCAGATGAGTAAAGGATCCGGTCCATCCATGTAGGGATTTCCTACACGGCCAGCCTCCACCTCCAGAGTCCAAAAACACTTTTTCCCCTAGTCTGCAAGCTGCTTTTAAGGCACTACACTCATCTTTTTTGACTGGGGTAAGAGGTAGGTAGGGAGGGAAGAATGATGACAAAGGAATGAATGAAGCTTGTACTGCCTGAAGACCTTCATAGGAAAAATCTATTCTGAATTTAGTTCCACTTTGTGCATCCTCTTGGGAAGGGAACATAGAGAAAAGCTATTAGAATAAGCTATAGCATTCCCAATCTGAATCTGAACTCCGAAAACAGAGGCATTGCTCATGGGTATTGACTGTGGCAAACTGTAAAGTTGGTCACATTTGTAGGAGCACCCCTTACCCCAGCTTCAGAAATATCCAACCTCTAGAACCTCGCCTCCTCAAGTCCCTAGAAAACAGTATGGTGTTGTGGAAAGAAGACTCGTTCTAGAGGCAGAAAATTTGAGTTTAACACCCACCCTGGACAGTTCCTACCTCTACGACCTTAGGCAAAGCAAGCTCCCTGGGCCTCAGGTTCCCCATCTGTAAAATGCAGTTATACTAGATAGCTTCTGAAGTCCTATCAGTTCTTGATCTATGATCCTGTGACCCATTTTCAAATCCCACTTCTAAAACTACCTGCTATGTGACCTCTGGCAAGTCAACCTAACCTCCACAGGTCATCTTTAAAATAAAGGAGCCGGACAAGATGGTCTCCAATATTTCTTCTGGTTCCAAAATTATGATCCTATGATTCTAACAGTGGACCAAGTCAAAAGGAAGTAATACGGAATTTCAGATTCCATGGAAAAAGTATTTATTGAGCTCCTATTATGTGCTAGGCACACAGATACAAAAATGAAACGGAACTTTCTCACAAGGAGTTTGCATTCTACTGGAGAGAAATGGGTCATTCATAGACAAATAAAGATAAGAAAGAAAGAGAGACAGAGAAGGACAGAGAAAAAGAGACAGAGAGAGAATTAGGAGAAAGAAGGGGGAAAGAAGACTCTTCCTACAGGACATGGGATAAGACTTGAGGGGTGTTCAGAGTTCCAAGAGGCAAAACATTTCACACAAAGAGGATTGCCCATTTAAAGGCACAAAGGGAGGGGATGGTGTGTTATATTCCAGGAAGGCTGGTTTAGCAGGAATGCAGAGTGTGAAAAGGAAGAGTGTGTGACATTAGTCTAGAAAGATAGGTCCAAGCAAAATTGTGAATAAAGGGCTTTAAATGCCAAGTAGAGGATTTTATGAGGAGCCACTGAAACTTCTTTTGACATGGTCAGACTTTAATTTAGCAACTATGTGGAAAATGAACTAGATCAACGGTTCTCAAAATGGGGTCTACAATGTCCTGGGGATCCCTGAATTCCTTCCAGGGGATCCATGACGTGAAAAATATTTTTATAACAGTGCTAAGATGTTATTTGCCTTCCAATTACACTTCTGTGTGAGGCTGGCTTTTCTTCATTTACTTCAGCCAAAACAACAAATCCTGAAAAACTGAATGCACAAGCAGGTGAGAACCCAGCTATCTTCTATGAAGCCAGACACTAAAGAGATTTGCAATAATATATAAACCAATGCCATTCTCCTTGATATTTTTATTTGTTTTGGAGAATTCTTTTTTTCATTAAAATAGTTACTGGTGTTAACATGTAATAGGATTATTGTTATTTAAATGAATAAGTATATATATTTTTAATTTATCAGTTTTAATTTCTAATATGATAAAATACTGATGTAATTCATATACACAAAAGCTCTTTGGGCTTCTCAACAATTTTTTAAAAATACAAAGCAGTCCAGAGACCAAAACCTTTGAGAATCACTGGATTAGAAAAGCAGACTAATTAGAAGGCCATACAATGGTCCAAGTGAGAGGTAATCAAAGGCTAAATTAGGGTGGTAGCTTTACGAAGGGAGTGAAGGGGAATGGTATGAAGCAGTCTACACTGGTTTTTAAGGTATAAGTGTTTAATAACTGGCTCTCTGAAAAAAACGTACTCACAACATACTTTTAAGAATATAATCTCAATTTTTAAAATGTTCTCCACCAATTTCTTAAATATGGACAATCAAGAAACACTGATTTTCCATTTTTTCCAATTCCCACTGTATAAATGCTTGCACTGAAAATTTAACCATCAGTTCTCTTTAACTGCCTGTAGCTGCTTCCAGCACACCCTTACATATGAGTGATATTGTAGAGACAGAATTGATAAGACTTGGCAACTGATTGGATATTGGGCAGAGAGGTAGGAAAGGTGGTGGCTCCCAGGTTTCAAACTTGCATGATTGCAAGAAAGGTGGTTCCCTCAACATAAATAGAAGAGGCAGGTTTTAAGAGGGAGAAAATAGTTTGTTTTAAATGTGTTGATTTTGAGATGCTTATAGAACATCCAGAGAGTGAGGTCCAGCAGACAGTTGGTGATAGTGGATGAGAATTCAAGAGAGATGAGAGCTGAATATGTGCATCAGGAGTCAGCTACATAAAGATCATAATTCTAACCACGGGAGATAGCAATATCACCAAAACAGAGAAGAGGGAAAGGGAGCCTGCAACTCACACATGAGAAGTAGAGGGATGGATGATACTTCAACAAAGAACCAGAGGAGAGCAATGTCACATCAAATGAAAAGAAAGTAGCTAGGAGAAGATGGTAGCCAACAAGTGTTGAGGTCAAGAAATGAGGCCTTAATGAGGAAAAGTGGATTTTAGCAATAAAGAAATTATTGGTAACCTTGTAGAATGAGGCAGGGGCAAAAGTCAGATAGCAAGGGGATGCAATTAACATAAACAGCTTTTTCTAAGTTTGGCAGTGAAAGGGAAAAGAGGACAGTATCCGTCCTCAATACCCTTTGGAGAGAGCAAGGCACACTCAGCTCTATCGGGCCTTTGGTAATCCTAGCCTAGAGCCTGAGAAGACTAAAATTTCATCCAATAGAGAAAAGCCTTATAGGAGAGCCTTTCTTTGCCATGCAGGCAGAAGTTATTCCTTACACTTCTGAAATTACACCACACAGTCATCTGGAAGCCCCACACTAGGGATTTGGATGCATCGCTCAGATTCATCTAAACCAAAGGTTTTCTTTAGCCTCACACAAGAAGACCAAAACAACGGCTTTTTTAGGATAGAAGAGCTGGTGTTTGAACCACACAGATTCTCCAGGTACAAAGTTGGGATATTCTTGGTCAGTAAGCATTTGAATTTGGAGACTTCTCACCCGTTTAAACAAGAACCACATCAATCAATGTCAAAAGTTAGCAAAACCGCATTTGATTTGGTAGTTGCCCAACAGGATCTCCAGAAGTGGAAGGGAGAGCAGGCTAGGGCAAGCGGAAGGAAACGGAGCTAGATAAGAGCAATTTCCAAACAGGCCACTGGATTCCACTTTGTCGAAATCTCACACACCCCAGTCCATGTGGTAACAGTGACTCATCATGGGCAAATTTTACTGACACCCCAATCTGGGTCATGACTCTTCACTGGATTCCAAAATAAACTCCACCTTCATCGTGAACTATTCAAGTGGCAAAGGTTTTCCATTCCCCCCTTCCCTCCTCCCCACCCCTCACAGAACAAATATTAAGCTTTAATTCATTCATTAAATACCTGCTATGGACAAAGCACTGTACTGCTGAGTGCTAAAAGTGATTCAAAGCACATCTATCCTCAACACATCCTGGAAATACAGCACTACCCTTTAAGCAAGGTACTCAGCACTCCTACTGTGCTTTTGTGAAAGCTGTTCTTCATTAGAGTGACTGTTAATCATTTTTCAGTTGTATCTTACACCCTGTAACCCCATGTGGGTTTTTGCAAAGAGAAACTGGAGTGGTTTGCCATTTCCTTCTCCTGGTCATTTTACAGATGAGGAAACTGAGGCATACAAACTTAAATAACTTACCCAGCTGGTAAGTGTCTGAGACTAGATTTGAAGATGAGTCTTCCTGACTCCAGGCACAACACTGTGCCACCTTAGCTGTATGTTCTCCTAAAATGACCAGGGAATCCCAACATGTCCATGAATCCTTTCCAATACCCATTGATCACCTCTTCCTTGAACTCCTATAGCACTTACTTTCTTGTTCAGACCTCTCAGTTTGTACTTCCTACATACTGCCTCTGTGTAACTATGTCTCCTCTCCTAGAAGAAAAAACTTCACCAGGAACCTAGTAGTACCATGAAAACAGAGGGCACTAGATATTTGTTAATTAACAGATGAAAAGAAACGATCCTGGGGATCTTCACTGGCAGTCCTCCATGCCTCTTTACCTCTGCCTCCTAATTTCCTTCAAGTCCCAGCTAAAATCTCAGAATTTTAGGGCAGCTAGGTGGTACAGTGGATAGCTCACCAGTGCAAGAGTCAGGAGGACAAATCTCACCTCAGACACTTGACACTAACTAGCCATGTGACCTTGGGCAAGTCACCTAACCCCAACTGCCTCATCCTGGGTCATCTCCAGTCATCCTGATGAATATCTGGTCACTGGATTCAGATGGCTCAGAAGGAGAAGTGAGGCTGGTGACCTGCACAGCCCTCCCTCACTCAAAACAAAGTCAAGTGCAAGTCATGTTATCATTTCTCTGATGGCATGATCTTCTTTGGCAATGAAGGATAAACACACACACACAAAATCTCAGGAAGCCTTCCTTGATCCCCCTTAATGCTAGGACCTTCCCTCTGCTGAATATCTCCAATTTATCCTGTGTATAGCTTATTTCAACATAGTTACTTCAACATAGTTACTTGTGTGCTATTGCCCCCAACTGTTCCTTGATCCTTCCTTGTATCCCTAATGTTTAGCACTGTGCCTGGCACACAGTAGGCATTTAATAAATGTTTACTGATGGAATGAGGTAGAAGAGAGAAAAAGAGGGGAAAAAAAGTCAACCAGCCTAGAGAAAAGAGAATTCCAGTCCTCTGCTTTCTCCTCCTTTCTTCCCCTCTCCTCTTCACCAAGAATATCAGAGGGAGAAAATGCTAGTAACAGGAACCCAAGAAAGTTCAGTGTCCTCAAGCAGACATATATATAATAATGGGCTACTGGAAACAACCTCTGAGGCTGTTTAACCATTTTTTCCATAAGTTCTTCCTTACGTCTATCTTAAATTTCTTCATCAGAAGCACTTCCCAACTTTCTCCTTCATTTCTACCTCTTCTAGCGCCTCAAAGGCCCTAGTTCCTGACCACTTCCCCTTCCTCCTACAAAAATAACAACCAGTCCCAGGCATTAATCACATGCACATAGGTGGTGCTTCAGAAGATTCACATATGAAGCACTTAAGCATGAGTTAATCTCTGCAGCACCTTATCTGGCGGGTTGGGGAACTTGTGACCTCAAGGCCACATGTGGCCCTCTAGGTCTTCAAATGCGGCCCTGAATCCAAGCTTCATAGAACAAATCCCCTTCATAAAAAGATTTGTGCTGTAAAACTTGGACTCCTCTCTCTCCCTCTCCCTCTATGTTTCTCTCTCTCTCCCTCCCTCTCCCTCTCCCTCTCCCCTTCCCTCCCTCTCTCTCTCTCTCTCTCTCTCTCTCTCTCTCTCTCTCTCTCTCTCTCTCTCAGCACCTTGAGTCAAATCAGCTCCATGAAGGAGCTCTCCAGAAGCCTTTTCTCAAAGCTCTCCAGTAGCTCCATGGTATCATGTACATGTGAGCTGACCGAATCCTGGATAGCCTCTGGGAGCAGCATTATCCATTCACTACTAATTAACCACAAGCTGATTTCCTTCTCCAAAGCAGCTGATTTTCAATGTGTTGTGACTGGGTTTGGTCCTGGTTCCTGAGCTTTGGAAATAACCAGGCTACTTTAAAATGCTAAAATAATAATAGCTTTAAATCGGTGACTACTGTAGAATCTCAGTAGCCGCTGAATCCACCTGATACCTCAAAGCCAATCCCCTCCCTCTACAACCTTCCTGACAACTAATCACCCTACTTCCGCTTGCAGACCTCCAGTGACAGGGAGCTCACTGTCCCCCCTACCCACTGGGCAGCTCTAATTATTTTGCAATTTTTGCAAACATTCAGCTGAAAACTTGCTTCTCCTACATTTATCGTCAGTGTTCCTGGTTCTGCCTCTTGGAGCCAAAATGATCTTTTGCCATAAAGAGGAGTAATCTTTAATCACCTTTTCGGCCCGCTATTCAGATGAGAAGAGGTCTCCAACCCTTTACATAGGCAACAGGGTAAACGTTGTCCAGTAATTCCCTCATTCTAAACAGTGTGTGCTATGTGAGACCATCTGTCAGCACCTCCTTAGGTGCCAACAGCATTCTTCCTTTCTTTTTTTATTTTTATTTGCAGTTCCAAATTCTCTCCTTCCTCCAGCCCCTCCCACACCCTTTGAGAAGGCAAGTAGTCCATGGGATTGTTGAAGCCCCCAGTCTGGGTGCCATCTATCACCTCCACACACCTTCCTTGATCCACATCTGCCCCCTCAGGAAATGTTCTCTCTTACCTCAGCTCTCCATGAACATAGTTTGTATTTCTTGATAACGCAGCATGTTGTCTTTTGTCTAACTGTATAATATAGATGTCCCATCTTATCTTTCCTACTAGACTCAGGTTGCAGAGAGGCAGGGTCGTGTGGGGTCCAGCTCCTCACATTTTACAAGACATGTATGTGGCTTTAACAAAGTCCCTTAATCTTCCTCACCTCTAAAGCAGGCCTAGCAGTGTTGCTCATCTCCTCTCACCATCCCATGGGCTACAGACATAGTTCAAGTCCTTCTCTCCTCATCCTGACTACTGCAATGCCCTTTCTAACTGGCCTCCTGCTCTGATCCTCTCCTCATTCCAAACGACCTGCCTCTCAGCTGCCAAAGAGATTTTCCTAAGTTTTAAGTCCGACCACCCACCACCTCCACTTCCAAATTGAATGAATTCCAGGAGCTTTCTGTTGCAGACCTACATACTCAACCAGAAGGTCTTTCAGTTGGCAATTAGAGTTCTTTGAAACCTGGCCCCTTCCTTCCTTACCAGAATTCTGACCCTCAGCTACCCTCCACACACTGACTTGGGCTTTAAAGGGTAGGTAGGAATTAGATGTGCAGAGAAGCAGACAATGGCACTGCAGGAGTGTACAAGGAACACTTGGCTCAAAGGCAAGCGAGTGGGAAAGTGAGGAGCCAACCACTCTGGTGTGTTTGCTGCTCTTTCTATATGATGCCTCAGTGCCTTGGCACTGGCCTTTCTCTTCAAAGATTACCCCCGCCTTTTATCTGTATCTGTCTTTGATGTACATACTTACATGTTGTTTCCCCCATTAAAATGAAAGCTGACGGCAGAGACCCTTTTATCTTCAGAGCTTTTGCACAGCCAGTGACTGGCACATGCCGCTTCCTCACGAGGCTGCTGCAAGAGTTCTGGAAACTGTAACGTGCTTATAGAAACGTGAATTATTACTAGTTTGGTCATTATATACTCCTGGAGAACAGGGACCTAATTTTCATTTCTGACTCTTCTCAGAAGAACAGAAAGGCTTAATATGTATTGAGTTTTAAAAGCTGAATTTGAACAGTCAAAGGAGATTAATTATGCCATCTCTGAAGACTTGCTAATCACTATCTTCAGGCTGGCCCACATCTTCAACTGCCTTTCTGGCAACTTAAGCTGGATGTCCCACAGACAATTCCAACTCAACACATCCCAAACCAAGCTTGTTGTCCCCATAAAGTCAGTTTCTTCTTTCCTTCCCTCCTCTGTTGGCACCAGCCCTGCTCTCCCATGGCCACACAATCTTGGCTCTAGAGCTGAATCTTCTCTTTCTCTTGCCTTAGTTGCCAAGTTCTTTGGATTCTACTCTACTGCAACACAGCAATATTCCTTTGCTTTCGGTTCCTATAGCCATAGTTCCAGTACAAGTCCTCATTCTCATGTACCTGCACTAGGGCCACAGTCAAAGTTCCTCAGGTCTCCACTTTCTACGTCCCCATGATTCTCTGCCAGGTCCTTATTCAAAGCTTTTGTTACTTGCTAGAACCCACCAGCACTATTAGCCTGTAAGACTCCAAGGTTGTCTCTACATAGAGATTCATGGAGCCCTTTGGCCAAAAGAAATACCTAACTGCTCTGTTTATTAGGTATTTAAGTAGAAAATCTAAAATATTCTGGAATGCTATGGGAGTAGAATGCAGCACACTGGTGCATAGTTTGAGAACCTTGGGGACAATATTTTATGAGTAGAAATATTATTTGTACTTTACAGATGAGGAAACTGAGGCCTCTGCTCAGACATCTTTTATGCCTTCCCACTACCTACCAAGTAAAGTTGTAATTTTACTGCCTAGAACAATGTCAGGCTACTCAACCTTCCCACTTTCTGTCATCATATTACACTCTGTATTCTCTCCATGGTGGCCAGACCAGACAAGTCATCCAATCTACTGACTTGCTCTGAACTTTTCCCACTTCCTTGCCTTTGCTTATATTACTCTTCATCTCTCTTACACTTTACTTCCCAAGATGTACTCTTGGGAATCCAGTGACCCTGGCCTCCTGGTTGCTCCACATGCAAGATGCTTCCTCTCTTAGCTCTAGGGATTTTCTCTGGCTGTCAGCTACTTTGACTACTGACCTCCCTGATCTCTTTTAATTCCCAACTAAAATTCTACCTCCCATAGGAAGCCTTTCCCAACTCCTCTTAACTCCAGCATTTTCCTTTTTGTTAATTATTTCCTACCTATCTTGCATATGGCTTGCTTTCTATATATTTGTTCGCATATTGTCTCACCCATTATAAGGCATGCTCCTTGAAGATGGGGATTAACTTTTGCCTCTTTTTGTATCACCAGTTTTGGCAAAGGGCCTGGCAGATAACAGATGTTTAATACAATTTGGTTGATTCATAATTCAACAAGCTCTCCAAATAATCACAGAGAAATAAGGATGGGCTCTGCTTCAGCACTAGAGACTGCAAAATATGATCTCAGACAGGAGAAGGGGTTGATATCTTCAAGAGAAAAATCCTGTTTTTCCTTATCTCTAAAATGAGGATGAGACCACTTCTCTACCTACTCCATAGAGATCACTGGCAGGACTAAATCTTTGCCCCCCTCCCCCTTTATAAAATATAAAGCACTATACAAATGTGAATTACTGCTGCCATCAGAGAAGTCTGCCAAAGACTAGCATAAATGGAGATTTTTTTTTAGAATTTTCTTTCTCAGAGCAAACAAAATTGTTTCTTTTTCTTAATTTGGATCCTTAGCATCCTCTGGTTTCCAATGCTTGTGAAAGTCACATGGGAGAAATTTGATGGCGTGGACAGATATGGAGACAGCCAATTTGGTCTTTCCTTCCCAAGGTGACAGATAGCTTGAGAAATACCAAGTGTAACAGTTGGCCCTTATCAGAAAACTGTTACGGATTTTAATTCTTTGCTTTTTAAGACAGATTATATAACACCCTCTCTTTTTAATTTGTAGTTAATTATAAGGAAATGAATTTACTTTGGTTTTAGGGTTTACAAAGAGAAGATACTAATGGCTTTGTAAATTAATTTTAAATCTGGTTCCATAATTTCTGGAAATAACATAATATTATCTTTCCTTATGATTGTTTTTATAGGAAAATGGAAACAGAGCCCATCCCCAGATACTGCATAAAAAAGTCCAATTAAGTTTCTCTTGAAAAACTGCAATATTATATTGTCATCCAGGGCAAACTTACATTACAGTATGAAGGATTATAGCCATAAACCTAAAAGGACTCAAATGGGCTAGATAGAACAACACTGGGCTGGCAAGAGGATAGACAAGCATTCCTAAGGGTCCATTTCCATTTTTTACCATCGGTAATTCTAATGAGCTCAGCAAGTGTCACTGAGCTCATCCTTCCATTAAGTGGGTTTGTAAAAGCACCCTGCATGGAGAAAGGGAATGAAAGAATCGAAGTATCTGCCTAACATTTTGGGAGAAGAGTGTGTGTGTCTGTGTGTCTGTGTATGTCTGTGTGTGCATGTGCACCTTTATGTATCACCCCCTACATAAAATGATTAGCTAACAGTCTAGTCCTGCACACTCCCTGCAAACTGGAATGACAAGAGGGTCACAAATTCTCCCATGATGGCAGCTCAGTGTTCAGGGAGAGAGTCCTGAAAAAGGGAAACAAAACTAGATTTTGGAGCAGGGCCTACATTCAAGTCTCTGCTCTGCTATTTAACTCTTGAGCACTGGGCCTCAGTTTTATCATCTGTAAAACAGAAATAATACATCCACTCATAAAGCCTTGTCCCCAAGGTTCTCAAACTATGCACCAATGTGCTGTATCCAACTCACAGGGGCATTGCAGAATATTTTAAATTTTCCACTTAAGTACTTTATAAACAGAACAGTTGATATTTCTTTTGGCCTGAGGACCCCATGAATACCTATGCAGAGAAAACCCTGGAGTCTTACAGGCTACAAGCTTTGATGGTTTCTAACAAATGACAAAGGCTCTAAATAAGGACCTGGTGATAGCCATCCCAGCTAAGTCAATCATCAGGTAGTTCAAACTTTGGGGGTCAAAGCAACCCATGAAAATCATTAGCGAAGGAATGGGGGGTTGTGATACAATACATACATGATGAAATCGTTATTCAGTCAATCAACTGGCATTCATTAAACATCTGCCTTGTATGCCAGACATTGTACTAGAGTCTAGGGGTGGGGAAACTGAGACCTTGAAGCTACATGTGGCCTTCTAGGTCCTCAAGTGTGGCCTTTTCACTGAGCCCAAGTTTTGCAGAACAAATCCTATTATTGAAGGGATTTGTTCTATGAAGTTTAGACTCAGTCAAAGGGCTGCATTTGAGGACCTTGAGGACCACATGTGACCTCAAGGCCTCAGGTTCCCCACCCTTGTGCTAGACATTGGAAGGTGCAAAGGTAAAAATAAATAATCTCTGCTCTTAAAAAGTCCAGCAGAGGAAACAGTGGATCCACGTAAAAGAGATACAGTACAGTGTGGTGGTAATAGCAGAAGCAGCCTGTGAGGTCTAGAAACACTTCATGTAGAGTATGGAGAAGATGGCATTTGCCTGGAGTCCTGAAGGAAACTATGGATTCCAGAGATGCTGTACTGAAGAGGATGTATCTGCATTTGAAGAGGGATTAAATCTTAAGCTAAAGCATGAAGCTCTAATGGTGGAATTTTATGCAAGAGTATTTTTAGTTCTTGAACTCTTACTCAGGCAAACCTCACAGGTTTATTGTGAACATCAAATGAGAACCAGAGTACAAGTATAGAAATGTCAGCTATCAATATTATTTTTATTATTCTGTAGTTTCTGGGTGTCTGGACCACAGTTTATTTCCTTTCCCACCTACAGAAGGGCAAACAGGGCAGGTTAACCTAACATCCGTGCTCCACTGGCTTTTGAGTGAGTCATTTTTGAGCTTATTCATAAATTCATTTAGATATTTAAGGGCCAAAAGTTCACAGCACTGTGGGAGATACCAAGATGGGTTCCTGCCCTCATGGAACTTCCAATTTGGTTACAAAGGAACCTACCCAGACAACCAAAATACAAGGTGACACAGTCATGCCCCAGACAAGGTCCTTTCTCCTTACTACCATTGCTACATTGTAATGAAAAGTCTTCGGAAAGATACAAGATCTGACAGAACCACTGCTTGGGAGTATATTCCTTTGTTACGTTGTTTCTATGAAACTAAGCGCTCCCTGTAATATCATTTCCCATAACGCTGTTTTTACCAACTCAATTAGTAACAGAGTTTGGTTCCACTGTATCTAAACTAAGTAAGTGTCACAGAGTTTTAAATTATTTTATTTATCATGTGTTGATTCTTTGTTGCTGTATGAATGTTTTCCACTCTTCTCAAGTCCCTTACTCCATCTGGATGCCTACTATAATTGGCAGATGATTTCCATCTCCTACTTTATGGGCTTCAAAGCCATCTCTATTTACTTCTCACCCGTCTTCTTTCCTTTTTGGCTCAAAGACTTGGTCTTTCTCCCTTTGCTCCTGATCTTATATCCTCCTACCTCTTCCCCTGCTTTGTTCCATCCACCTTCCTTTGCCTCTCTTATAGCAATCATTCTATGCAGTTTATCTCATGAAGTCCAAATTTCTCTGCCTCTCACTCAAGGACCTTTCCATTTCCCTCTCACATATTACGTACTTAATACATATGAAATATTTACCGTTCCCTACTCATACTTCCCTACATTTCTTACCTATGTTTTACAGGATCCCCTACCTGTCCCCATGCCTACCTACTGAAATCTTACTTTGTACAGGGTTATGTGCATTCTTCATGGTGCAAAGTCTTAGGCTAAAAAGATAAGGTTCTGATAGAAAAATTTCATGCAACAGCTACTGAGTAAGGTGAGTTGGGGGCGGGGTGGAGAGGTGACAATCTTTCCACCTCCTGGGACATCACAAATGCGCTCTTTAAGCAGAAATTCTTCTGCACAGTAAGGACTCCACATTTATTGAATAAATGAATTCCTAAAAGTGATCTCCCTAGTTTTGTAGGGACTTCCCAAGAAAAAAGGTCACAAGGTTGTAGCTGCCTGGAACTAGAGTGTAATTCATAATGCACAATGAGATGTTCATAATTCCACAACTGCCAGGGACAAAAAGAGGCACAGCTCTCTCACATGATCCCTGCCATCCACCTCTTTGTCCATACATTCCACAGCCACCTCATACAAGGGAGGCTACCTCATAGCCTCATTAGGGCTAATGACAACTTTAGGGTGGGACTCTCTCTCTCTCTCTCCCCCACTGTCTGTCTGTCTGTCTGTCTGTCTCTCTCTCTCTCTCTCTCTCTCTCTCTCTCTCTCTCTCTCTCCCTGTGTGTCTGCCTCTCCCCCTGTCTCTCTGTGTCTCTGTCTTTGTCTCTGTCTCTCTGTCTCTCTCTCTCTCTCACACACACACAAATGGTTAAAATAGGAATTCAGAGTCACACTTCTATATCCAATTTATGGATGATCTTGGCTATCACATTATTTTCCTGGATTACGTGGTTCTCTTCAGACTTCCCTGACCACTCCAAGGTCCAGGGATTTCTCCCTCCCCTCAATTCAGATGAGACTTACTATCTATAGCACCCAGGGGGAGACAAAGAAACACATGACACTGTCCTTGCTCGAAAGAAGCCATTGTAGTCAAAGCTGCTGCAGGTAGGAGGGAGGAACAAGATGCCCTGAGCTGAGCTACTATGAGTAGTCATTAGACACTACCCAGGGTCCCAGCCCCTACAGCACCAGTTGGAAGAATAGTTCTAGTTCTGAAAACTAGTATCTGCCGCACATCTAGCAGTGTGACCTTGGGTAAGTTATGATGCCTCTCTAAAATTTTAGTTTCCTCATCTGCAAAAGGAGGTTAGAACTTGGTGGTTTCTAAGGACCCTTGCAGTCTAAATCTATGAGCCTCTGGTTTGAGTCTGAACCCTGGTTCTGCTACTGAATGACCTTACCTCACCGGCCCTCAGTTTCCCCACTGTAAAATGAGAAGTTTGCAGTAAATGATTAAGAGATTTTCCAGTTGCAAATCATTGGATCTTAGCTTTTTCATGCCCATTCTCTCCCCTCACCAGCATCAAAGAAAGCTTGAGTTAGGGAATGAAAAATTCTCCAGAGATAAAGCTGGGTTTCCATGACCAAAAAGATGAATTACACAAAGTATGACTCTGGGCAAGTGGTTTAGCCTCTCTGTGGCTCACTTTCCTCATCTGTAAAAATGAAAGGGCCTCTAAGATACTTTCAGGCTCTAATCTCTGACCATGTGATATGAAATGTCATTTTCGTAAAAAGAGAAAAAAAAGATTCATTCTCCTTGGATTTTTTCTTTTCTATAAACAGGTCAAAAGAACACTGAAATTTAGGAGGTTTTTCTTCAGTTTTATTTAATATCAACCTTACTGTCTATGACTAGAACAGGCATATAAAAATCATATCAAAAGGTTTTATAAGATTTCTACCCAAAATTTTGTTTAAAGTGAAAGGTTTTGTCCGAGTCTTACTGGTTCATCAAGGAAGGTTGTTACAAAGGCAGCATGAAAGACTGCATAGAGCTAAGCTAAGCAACCTGGGATCCTCAAACACAGAGGGTTTATTTGTATGATTAAGCAACAAAACAAAACAAAAAAACCTACAGAAAATATTGATTTTTTTTTCTCCTTGAAAATTTTCTCAGAGAGCCAGACATGATAAACCACAAAGTAAAATCCATGCATAGCTACCCCTGCCTGGCCAAAGATCAGTTAGTTCTGGGTGAGTCAGGCACATTTTAAAAGTGGTGAGTGATTAAGGAGGCTGCTTTTATTTTTCTGCCTCTAAACTTCCTGGGGGGTTTCCGACAGGATGAGAGGACTAGTGGACATTCTAAGGAAGCTGATGAGACTTTGCAACTTCTTATTACGGAGTTCCCAATGGCTTCATGCCCTTGGATTCCACCCACTCCATTCTAAACAGCATAGGATTAAAAAGATCTGTGTTAAGGCAACTAACAGACTTGAAAACTAACTAATGTGTCATTCTTTAAGCAATGAAGTGGAGGTGAGCTAAGAGTAAGACATAGCCCCTGCCCTCAAGTAGTATGAAATCTAGTTAAAGAAGACAAGGACAGAGGGCTCATAAGGACTGATTGGGAGGAGGGAGAGATCACTGGGGACTGCAGTAGCTTGGGAACTCTTCATGGAAGGAGTGTGATTTAAACCTTAAAGGATATATAGGGTTTGGACAGATGTAGAGAAGTGGGGCTTCCCAATTGGTTTTGGAGTCAGACCAATTAACCTCTTAAATTTCTCAGATTCCTTAAAAAAGAAAAGAAAAAAAAATTTTTTAACCACATAACTGTTTTTAAGGGAAAGGAGGGAGTGAGAAATAAAATGCCTGGTTAGACATTTTACATTCGCCCTCAGACAGTGTAAATATTTATTTTTTCCTTCATGAGCCTGGCTTTCCGACTATGTTCCACAGTTCTCCTGTTTGGCCAGTATTGATGAGGTCTGGTCTTGGTTGGAGGCTCCTCGAAGGGCCTGCTTTGCTTTCTGAACAGAATCAGACACAGACATGTATATTTGGAAATTTAATGAATACTTGGGGTGGGGGAAGAATCTTGCTTTCTTCTAATGCACAAAAGCATCATAGATCTCAGGAAGTGACATGATGATATTTTGCACATCAGTGTTCAAGATGATAGAAATAAAGGCCTTTGTAACACATTTGAAAATATAAACACTGAATTTAAGGGAAGAGTTGCCCTAGGGGGAAATAAATCAGAATCCCAGAGCCAGAAAGGAGCCTCCAAAGCCACCTTGGCCAACTCAGATCTGAATAAGAATCCCCTCTGTAGAGTCACTGAATGTTTGAAGCCTTCCAGTGATGAGGAACTCAATACCCCTTCTCCCCTCCGCCCCAGAGCAGCATAGTCCACTTTTATCTTCATATTTGAAACACCTACTACACATTCTCTCTGCCAGGTACTATAGAAAACACTATACCAGGGAAAAGGAGGTCTAAGATGTGCTTTCTGACATCAGTTGCTTATAACCCAGCTGGAGAAATACGATGCAGTTCAGTATAGGACAAACAACCAGAGAGAGACTCAGGAAATCTTATGGACACAGGCCACCACTGTGGGCTGGAGTCACTTGGAATGGCCTTCAGGAAGAGGAGAGCTTGGTAGATGCATGAAGGAGAGCAGTAGGATATCCCAGTGAAGTGTGATGTCAGAGAGTCATGACTTAACCAATTTAGCAGACAAAAGAGAAGCACAAGACAGAGCCCCAGCTCTCAAAGAGAGGCCCAATTCCAGCTCTGCTACCAGCTGGGTGACTTGGCCAAGTTATTTCCCTTCTCTAGGTCTTAGCTTCCTCTTCGGAAAAAGGAAAGGACAGGGAAAAGACAATAGCTCTTCTAGCTCTAATATTTTTTAAAGAAAAAATCAAATGTACAGTTTTAGGTATGATATCTTCTGCATACAACTTGCCTACCAAATATGTCTTTTAAAAAAAATTACTCTATATTTTTCAGCTTCCATGTAACCATCACTCCCAGGGGAAATGTGTTCTCAAAAGGTAAGCCTCCCCCACAGGTGGGTGGGGGATGGAGGGAGAGGTTTCCTGGTGAGATAGACAACTATAATAAATTATTTTACCTCCAGCAGCTATAACCCACATGTTGAGTTACAGCTCCCAGCAATGATCCAACTCCAGAATTAGTCAGCAACTGGGCTTTCTATACCAGTCCCTCCTACAAGAATTAGATCAAGTTTCAAATTTCTAGTTGCTCCTCAGCATCATTTGATGATGGTCTGTTATTTTTTAAAACAATGAATCTACCAAGATGCTATGCTTTCTTGCATCTTTGTATTTCTATGACCAAAAAAAGGACAAATATAATTATAAGTTATAAGAGATCTTAGAGTCCATCTAATTCTTTATAAACTCTGTTTTGATTAAAATTTTTAATGAACTTGACATATATCAACAAACATGAACATTTTATACAAAGAATTGAAGAAAAGGGTTGTATGTGACTGTTATGTACAATTATTTTTTAAAATATATATTAAATTGAATTTAGAAGTTCTAATAAAAAAATGAACAAAAACAAACCCCATCATTATCCAACTTAACAATTTAAATGATAGATAAATTTATTGCTGTAAACATTCAGCTATCATTTATTGTTATCTACCATATGTTAAGTACTGAGAATATCAAGATATACAAGGCACAGAACCTCTCCTCAAGTAGCTTGTAATATACTATGAAAGATGACATTCACGCAAGAAGGATATAAATGAAAATATGGTTCAAGAAAGAAGTTCAAGGAAAGTGTTCTGAAATAGCTGAGCAGGAGAGATCAATTCATGAAGAGGGAAAGGAGAGGACTCAGAGGGAAGGATTCACAGATGAGTTGTTGATTTCTTTATAATGGGAAAGTTTGTAGAGTCCTATCCATGATGAATTAACATTGTCTTATTCCTATTGCGGAGCAACCAGTGAGCCAGTGGATTAAAACACTGGGCTTGGAGTCAGGAAGATCTGAGTTCAAATCAGATCCCAGACATTTACTGCCTGTGTGACCCTGAGTAAATCACATACCCTCTAAACGTACAAGAGGGATATTAACAGTACCTACGTCCCAAGGTTGTTGTAAAGATCAAGTGAGTAATAATTGTAAAATGCTTAGTTTAGTGCCTGGCACATAGGAAGTGCTATATAAATGTTAGCTGTTATTATGCTAATCTAAAGCCAATGAAGTCACAGCTCATGAAGTCCAAATCATAAGGTTAACAACTGTCCTGAAGGATTAACTTTTTTTTAAAGTAATAGCGCCTTACATTCTTTTTTGGTAGTGCCTTACGTTTTTCAAAGACCTTCTATTCATATCATCCCACTTGATGACCCTAAGTATTCGTTGCTGTTCTTTAGTCGTGTTCTTTTCAGTCATGTCTGACTCTTTGTGATCCCTTTTGGGGATTTTCTTGGCAAAGATATGGAGTGGTTTACCATTTCCTTTTTCAGCTCATTTTACAGACAAGAAAGCTGAGGCAAACAGGATAAAGTGACTTGTTCAGGGTCACACAGCTAGTAAGTGTCTAAAGTCAAACTTAAACTCAGAAAGATGAGTCTTTCTGACTCCAGGCCCAGCATTCTATCCACTGTGCTACCTAGCTGACTCTAGGTATATAGATGCTATTATCCCCTTTTTACAGAATAGAAAACTGACACTCAGAGATGTTAACTGAGTTACCCAAAGTCAAATGGTTGGTGAGTGGTAGAATAAAAACAAGGAACCAGGTCACCTGACACCTGGTAAGGCCACAGCTCCACCATGTTGCTTTCCTTGAGAATTCTTAAAAATATTCAAGAATTTTTAAAAATATTCAAGTTCAAATATCCTGTCCCTTTGTCACAGGATCACAGATTTAGAGCTGGAAAGACCTCAGAGATCTTCTAGCATATCACTCTCTTAATTTGCTAGTGAAATTCAATGACTTGCCCAAGACCATTACAGGCAGGAAGTGGCAAAGTCAGGGTTTGAACCCTCATCCTGTGACTGTGGCACCAGCATGCTTTCCATTATAGCACTCTCTCCCAAAGAGTTTATTAAGGATTATGAAGTACCTCATAGGCATCCTTTGTACCCACAAGGAACTCTCACTCTTTGGAGTTGAAAGTGTAATTGGGATTCAAGCTTTTCTCCTCAATTACCTCATTAAACCCCAGCTCTTGTTAAAAAGTCAGTCTCTGAAGGATGTGACTGATTGATGAGATTACCCATACCCTCACAGAATGGGCTCTTCAATCTTCAGTCTACCTCACTCAAGTAGGAAACCTAATTTCTGGTTAGAACATCAACAGAATCTAGCCTGAGGAAAGAAGCCCCCTGTCCTTATCCCAAGTGGTCTGGATGGAGACAGATTCCCCTGTCCAGAGTGCTGGAGGTGATTGAGTCTAATGATCAAATCACATTCTCAGTAGGTGGAGCTCAAGACTTCTAACCCACACTGTTATTAAATAGCCATCAATCAGGGTTGATTTTTACTTGTCAGGGGCATTCCGTTTCAAAAAATGTACGTAAGGCTTTCAGGCTCTCCATTACCAAGATAAAACAGTGACCATCAATTTATTGACTACCAGCTAGCCTAATTAATAAATTGATTATTAATTACCCCTAAACTCTGTCTCGGGGTTTTTCATTTACCACTGGGTCACAGAGTAGAACCTTTGTTTAAAAAATATATTTTGTAACTTGAAATTAAAGGTGAGTAGAATGCTGAGCCTGGAATCAGGAAGACCTATGTTCAAATTCAGCCTCAGCCATTTAGTACCATATACATTTATATAGCACTTCCTATGTGCCAGGCACTAAACTAAGCATTTTACAATTATTACTCACTTGATCTTTACAACAACCTTGGGACGTAGGTACTGTTAATATCCCTCTTGTACGTTTAGAGGGTACGTGTGACCCTGGGCAAGTTGCTTAACCTCTGTCTGCCTCCATTTTCTCATCTGTAAAATGGGGAGAAAAATAACACCTACCTTTCAGAGGTTGTCAGGAAGTTCAAATGAGATATTTGTAAGCACTTAAAATAGTACCTGGCATATTGCAGGCATTTAATAACTGCTTATTTCCTTCTTTCAAAGCAAGAAAAAAAGCCTTCCATGCTGGAGAGTCAATTAGGAATTCAAAAGTACTTTGATAACAGGAAAGGATCGATTCCAGGACCTGAAGCCACAGGTCCCATTAAAAAAAAATCCTAAAAAGAAAGTGAGTAGTGATATATACTCAAAAGGATTGCTGTTCACCTCTTGATCAGTCTTCACTCCACCTCCATCCCCAGGTCCCACCTCCTTGACATGGCTTATGGGTAGCTGCTACATACCCACAATAACAAGCATGCCAGAGATAATGCACAGGATGACGGGGGCACACCCACACCCAAGAAACAGCCTTTGCTCCCCAAAGGGTGATGAAAGTCACTTGAGAAAAAAACCACCACAAAAGACTCCCTTCCATGTACAAGAGAAAGTAGAGGAGGCAGAAGAGCGGGCAATCACAGGCGTGCCACTAGAGACTTTGAGGCTGATAGCCTGCGTCACAGCAAGACAGGAAGGAGATGGCTGCGAATGCTGAGGCTACGTGGAAATCCCCAGCAGGTCTGGGAGCTCCCCACTCAGGGCTGTGACTCAGCTAGGCTCATCAATAAACTCTGCTCAAACCTCCTTTGGTAGAGGGAGATGGGCAAGGAAAAACAAGTCTTTCTAATAATTTTCACACAGGTACAATACAACACCACCATAAGAAGGACTTCACTGACTATGCCCAAAGGTCTATAAAGCTGTGCATACTTTTTTGACCCAGCAATACCACTTCTAGGTCTGTATCCAAAAGAGATCACATAAATGAGAAAAGGACCCACATGTACAAAAAATATTTAGAGCAGCTCTCTTTGTGGTGGCCAAGAACTGGAAATCGAGGGGATGCCCATTAATTGGGCAATGGTTGAATGAGTTGTGGTATATGAATGTAATGGAATACTATTGTGCTGTAAGAAATGATGAACAGGTGGACTTTAGGAAAACCTGGAAAGGCTTACATGAACTGATGCTGAGTGAAGTGAGCAGAACCAGGAGGACACTGTACATAATAACAGAAACATTGTGTGATGACCAACTTTGAGAGCTCAGCTCTTCTCAGCAATGCAAGGATCTAAAACAATTCCAAAAAACTCAGGATGGAAAATGCCATCCACATCCAGAAAAAGAAATATGGAGTCTGAATGCAAATTGAAGCATACTATTTTCTCTTTTGTTGTTTCTTCTTTATTGTTGTTTTCCCTTTGGTTCTAAATCTTCTTTACAACATGACTAATGTGGAAATATGTTTAATATGAACTTAGATTGCATGCCATCTGAGGGAGAGGAGAAGAGAGGAAGGGGGAGAAAATTTAGAACTCAAAATCTTATAGAAGTGAATGTTGAAAACTGAAAATAAATAAATATATTTATTTTTTAATAAAAGGACTCCACTGGTATAAGAATATTGAGTCCAATATGGGATATTGAAGTCAAGCTCTGCTAACTGCCTGTGTAGAGCTGTTCAAATCACTGTCGGTCTCTGAACTTTATTTCCATATCTGTAAATGAGTGGGTTAGTGGTGTCACACTTAAACAGAAATGGGTTGCTATGCCATAGATAAGGATCCCCCAGGTCACATACTGCCTCTTAAAATGGCATATTAACATTATCTATGTCCTCCTGAATTTTTATTTATTTTGGTAAACATTTCCCAATGACATTTTAATCCGATTCTGCCATACCTTGGGAGCACTGGGTCATGTGTTTGAACCTTTGGGTTAGATCACAGAATTTCTTAAGTCCCTTCCAACTCTAAAAAGTCTATGACCTTAATGGACAAAAATGAAACTCCCAAGCTCCCTAATGAGGCATTCCAAGCCCTCCACAGTCTGACTTCAGTTGACTTTCCCAGTTTATTTCCCAAGATTCCTCTACGTAGTTTATGTTTATTCCATCTTGATCAATCCACTTAAAACCAATCTCCCAACCTGGATTGCACGATCTAGCCAACTCCTTCAAGGCCGTGCTCAAGATCCAGTCTACAGAAATGACTCCCTCTCTCTCGTGAGCAGTTTTAGTTATGGTTCTTAGTGTTAATACACATATATATATATATGTATATGTATGTATGTGTGTGTATGCATGTATATGTGTGCAGATACATACATGTGCATTCTTATTCACCATTTACCACAGAATAATAACAATAACCGAGTAATAGTGAACATATATGTGGGGCTTCCCATGTGTCAGGCGTTCTGCTATGTGCTTTACAACAACCAGGGAGGTAGTTGCTATTTTTTATCACCATTTTACATCTGAGAAAACTGAGGCAAACGGAGGCTAAATGACTTGTCAGGGATCACCTGGCTAGTAAGTGCCTAAGGCTAGATTTGAACTCAAGTCTTCTTAACTCCAGGCCCAGTGCTCTTTGAGGGACTTGGCTGCCTATTTCTCTTGGAAGGCAGTATAGTATAATGGAAACGACACTGGATTCAGAGTCAAAAGAAACCAGAGTTCAAATTTCACTTCCAATATTAGTTGGGTGACCGTGAATAAATCATTTAACTTCTCTTTAACCTCTCAGTTTCCTCACCTATAACATGGGAATGCTACCATATATGATACCTAGCTCACACAGCCAAGGGCATCAAATGAATATATGTAGAGTGCTCTCTAAATGTCAGCAATTATTACCTTGTATTTACATAAAACAGTAACAATTACTTCTACAATATATCATATAATACATTATATTTTACAAAGAAGAAAGGCAGCATGATGCAGCAGACAGAGAAGTGGCCTCAGAGCCAGGAAGTTATACATTCAAGCCACAACTGCCACTGTTGTTACATAGTGCTGGGCGAATCATTTGAGCTCTCCATGCCCTAGACAGCTGGATAGAGCAGTGGATAGAACACTGGACCTGAATTCACCTGGCCTAAAATACTTACTATGTAATCCTAGGCAAGTCACTGCCTGCCTCAGTTTCCCAATCTGTAAAATGAGATATTAACAAGTTGCTACAAGGATCAAATGAAATATATTTGTAATTTGTTCTTGGGTTGTTTCAGACATATCTGACTCTGTGACCCCATTTTGGGGTTTTCTGGTCAAGAATATTGGAATGGCTTGCCATTTCCTTCTCATTTTACAGACGAGGAAACTGAAGCAAACAGGGTTAAGTGATTTGCCCAGGGTTGTACATGTAATAAGTGTCTAAGGTCAGATTTGAACTCATGAAGATACGTCTTCCTGAATCTAAGTTCAGTGCTCTATCCACCTAGCTGTCCTAAACTTTAAAGTGCTATAATAAACACTAGCTATTATCACTCTCGAAGACTGTCTATTAACTGCCTACTTGAATTGGTAGAGGGGGTTCCTTTATTCAGGCATTCTCATTACAGGTCTTACAAATTCCCATCAATTACAGAAATAACATGCAATGTATAATATCATATTGTATGTGGTATAGGATATAGTACAACAGAGTAGGCAGACATCTATCCTTGGAGTCAGAAGCACCTGGGTCGTCATCCCATCTCTGACCTTGTAATCCCGAATAGGTCACTGACCCTCTCAACATCCAGGTAAATATCTTAGACTCCATGTTGAATAGAAAGTGTTGACCTACAGTGGTGGACAATTCTCACCTGAAACTTCCTCTACTGAAGAAATCATAGGTTGCATCCAAATAGTATTTTCTATATTTTATGTTGCGTCCCAAAGATAAACTCCTCAAGGACAGGAACCATACCTTATACTTCTTATCCTTTACTGCCCTGAACACAAGTTTCCTATATTAATACATACATTTTGTTGATTCACATATACAAGTAAAATGTGTACTGTTACTTTTTATCTCCAGTATTAGCCATCAACCGTGTTCCCCTAGAGCTGTCAGAACCTAACACTGCCTCGATTCACCTCAAACAAATGGAAGAGCTGATGGCAGGCAGTAAAAGGCATGGTTTTATTCCAAAGAGCATCGAATACTCTTCTAAGAATTTCATTAATATTAAGTAAAAAGAAAATCCAGGTAGGAAGATGAAAAAGTGATTTCTTTCAACTCAAGGAAATTCTAGTGGGTTACTGGGGTCCCTCTCAAATTTCCAGGAGGGGGAGAGAGAGAGAGAGAGAGAGAGAGAGAGGCCCTCTTCAAAGGGATGAGTCTATACCCTGAGCCTACAGCATGCCTACTCTCTTCCTTTTATTGCCTTGTAGAAAACTTAGCACCAACAGCATACTCATAAATGTTTAACAACTAACTGGCTCTCTTGAAGGAAAATGAATCCATTTTTAAGTTGAATCTGGATTATTAGCATTATTTTCTCCATCCCTTTAGACGATCACCAAAACAATAAATCAAGTCTTGATTTGTACTTTGCTGATTTCCAGGACATCAAGGTTCACACTGAATATTTAAACAATGGTAAGAGCTACATCCAGCATACCCCTTCTTACCATACATACAATGCCATAATATTCCTTCTGTTCTTTAAAAAAAAAAAAAAGGAAGAGATCTACTTTGCTTGACCTCAGGGGAGCAAATAGGCAAATTAAGGCTAAGGAACACAGATTTCAAGTTGGAAAGGACCTCATAAGAGGCCATTTCATGCATCCCCTTAATTTTACAGATGAGAAAAATAAAACCCAGAGAAACTAAAAGACTTGCCCAAGGTCACACAGAGAGTGTCAGTCTATTCCTATTTGAGCCCAAATGTATTCCACTATCTCTCTAATATGCTTTAAATAACTAAAAGCTTCCCAACAATTAGAACTATTAAAAAAATGAACTGGGCTATTTCAGAAGGGTAGTAGGATATCCATCACCAGAGGTCTTCAAGCAAAGACTTCATGATTAGTGGTCATATAGACAGCAGACAAGTTTCAGTACGGTTTGGATTAGATGGCCATGGAGACCCCTTTCAATTCTGAAATTCCGTGATCTGCATTAATTCAACAAATATTTATTACCTACTCTGTGCAAGGCACTATGCTACATGCTATGAGGATTACAAGAATGACTAAGCCGTAATCCCTGTCCTCAAGAAGCTTATACTCTAGTAAGGAAAAAGATGTGTACACACAAATAACTATTACACAAAGCAATACATGGTAAATGCCTTAAGAAACAAAGTTCTACAGGAGGTCTGCAAAGGGAGAGAACACTTCAGGGCAGAGAAATAAGACAAGGCTTAAACTAAAATTCCAGCTGAAAATTTTCCCCAATCTCACTTAATTCTACTGCCATCTTCCTGTTAATTATTTCCTATATATCCTATAAATAGCTTGTTTTATATACGTTTGCAGGTTGCCTCCCTTTTATGTATCCCTAGTACTTAGCAAGTGCCTGACACATAGTAGGTGCTTAATAAATGTTTTCAATTAATGAAAGTGGTGACATTTGAGCTAGACCTTGAAGGATAGTCCAATTTGGGCTCAGAAAGCTTAAGAGGTTTGCCTGGGGTTACAATGCTGGTGAATAGTAGGGCCAGGATATGGACTGCCTGTGGGAATCTGGGGAAGTCACTTCTTTTGGCTTCAGCTGTAAAATAAGAAAGATGCCCAATTCCTGAGCCTAACACCTCAGAAACTATGTTGGATCACAGAGCACACATATCATACAATCACATCCGAAACAACGAAGAGTAACCATGGGCCTATCCACTCAGGATTCTTACAGGCCTCTCTGCCAGCTTTGCACATAGGAAATCAAAAACAGAAGTGAGATGAAGGTTTATACTAGACGACTCCTGAAATTCTTTTAGCTACACAATTCTGCGAAAATGGACAAGACTGAATGGTATTAGTGCTGATGAGACAGAGAAAAAGGGAGTTATGGGAAACTAGGTTGGGTTAATCTAGGAAGACTTCTTGGAGGAAGTGAGTTTGGGGATTTCCAAACTCTCCACAGCTATTTTTGAAAACTGATGTTGAATTAATACTCCCCCTCTGTCTCTTTCATCTCCCAAATCTGACAGGCTATCACCTTCATTTTTCAGAGATAATTTAGAAGAAAGATAGCTAGGTAATTCCCCAAATGCCCTAGAAAATACAATAGCTAAACAAGCTTATTGGACACATATTTTCCACTCATTCAACCCACAAAGTCTTCATCATTTCCTACCTCTGAGCATTTCTGTACAGATCCAAATTTACCTATTCTCCACAATTCAGCTCATATCCCATTTCCTCCCTGACACTTATCTAGCGCACCCCAGTCCAGGGATCTTGGGCCTTCTTCTTCACTGTAGAAACCTATCTTTGCCCCTCATCTAGCACTTGCCACACACCCACCCTTGTGTAGCTAATTTTCTTCTCATTGTATATACGTATTGTCTCCCCAGGCAAAGAACGGCACAGCATTCTGTAGTTTGGTCGAAGTTCTTTCACATGCATGATTATCTCACTTGATCCTTACAAACACTCTGTGAGAAAAACAGGGCAGATGCTATCATCCCCATTTTACAGATGAGAAAGCTAAGATTCAGAAAAGGGTAAACCACTTGTCCTAGTCAAGTCAGGATGTCATGCTTCAATCAGCTGGATTTTTAAAGTGCCCCTCCTCTCTCTACAACCAGCAATCTTGTTCCCCTTCCCTTCTCTCTCTACCCTTCCCCACACCCCCATCATCATGATGGACAGAGAAGCCCTTCTCTTCCATAAGGCAGAGATGACCTATGTCTGGGTGGTCCTTGAAGTAGACTGCCCAGCCCAGAGCCAAGCACAATTAGGGGCTTTACTGTGTTGAGGTAGTGTCCTCAGTTCCATGACAGTCTGTCCAATTTAAACCTGAATCTTCTCAGAGACATACACTCTGGATTTTTCCATTGGGCAAATTCCAGGCACTTGGACTCAGGCAGAGGGAAGGCACAGTTCTGACACTGTGGATGAGGAAAGGTGGGCATTCTCCAGGGTTGGCAAAGCAAACTTAATTTCACTTTTTCCCAAGGTCATTGCCATCCTTCAGATCTCACACACACACACACACACACACACACACACACACACACACACACACAAATTCAGCATTGTACCCACTTCACCTGATTTTCAAGAAGCTTAACAGGAATCATAATAATTTTTAAAAAGTAAGCAGTAACAGCAAACCTGGACCCTGACTTTGTCACAGCATCTGGGTTATTCATGTATCTACCATCAGATTTAAGCACCATGAATAAAAGACAATGCTTGACTTCTTCACTCCAATCTCAAAAGTATCCAACGTAAATGCTCTAGTAAATAATATTCCTGAGGCTTTTATTACATTATTATTTATTATACAAGTTGATGAATGAAGAGCCCCTCTTCCGCTAAAGAAAGGACACAAGATTTTAAAAAATACACTCAAAATCAACTTTATCTAAAATACTGCACATTTATTAGTCCAGAAGTTGCTTAGGACAGCCAGGTGGAACATTAGACAGTGTGCCTGAACTGGAGTCAAGAAGACTCATCTTCTGAGTTCATATCTAGCCTCAGACTCTTACTAGCTGTGTGACTCTGGGCAAGTTGCTTCACCCTTTTTGCCTCAGTTTCCTCATCTATAAAATGAATTGGAAAAGAAAACCAGTCTAGTATCTTTGCCAAGAAAACCCCAAATATTGTCACTAAGAGTCAGATGTGATTAAAACAACCTTAACAATAACACAGTGAGAAAAAGATAAATGGAAGGCCCCTGCCCTTATTTTTACCATTGAGTTGGGAAGAAAGAACACTCATATTTAAGAGAGAACAAATAAGAACTAAATGGTGTGGTTCAAACTGGAAAGAAAACTTCATGTGATGTAGTCCCTGCATGTCTTTGTCTCTGTGTGTCCTAACTCTAATATTAGAATTAAGTTCCTTCAGGACAAGAATAGTATCTTCTGCTTCTGCATCTTCCCTCTGCCGCCACCCCCCCCCCCCTGCACCAACCACCACCCCCAACCACCACCACCATCAACCACCATGCCAACCACCTCCCCCAACCACCCCCAACAACCACCACCCCCACCCCCAACCACCACCCCAACCACCTCCCCCAACCACCACCACCACTACCACCACTGTCTGGTGCCATTACAGAGACATGAATATTTGAAGAATGGAGAATGAATTTTCATTGAAGGAATGGAAGATCAGAGATAAAAAGAGTGAGAGCAAGAGGAACTAGAGAGTGTGAGATATTTCCTAAGGGGAGGTTACACATACAATTTACAACTCAGACTGGGCCAATTCAGAAAACCCACCCACCATTATTCAAAAGGGAAAATACAGATTTCATTCAGAGAGTCCTTAGAGACTAATTGCCACTGGATTGAGAGACAAGGGACGTGGGTTCCAGCCTTGGTTCTACCCTAACTCGATCTGGGACCTCAGACAAATCAGTCACATCTCAGGTCATTTTGTTTTGGTGGTTGGCTAGATCAAGGATTCTAAGACTTCTGTCAAAGAACCTTCTGGCAAGTCTGTGGAAGCCTCTGGATTCATCAGAATAATCTTACATCTATAAAAATAAAATACAGAGCATTGCAAAGGAGACCACTGATACTGAAATACAGTTATGAAAATATTAAATTTTTTTGAAGTTCACAGACCTCAGGTCAAGAACCTTTGGATTTGATATTATAATCTAGGGGATTCATATCGTTGTTGTTCAGTTGCTCCTAACTCTTAGTGACACCATTCAGGATTTTCTTGGCAAAGATGCTGGAATGGTTTGCCTTCTCCAGCTCATTTTATAGATGAATAACTAAGGCAAACAGGGTTAAGTGACCTGCCCAGGGTCACACAGGTAGAGACCAGATTTGAACTCAAATCCTCCTGACTCCAGGGATGGTATTCTATCCACCTAGCTGTCCCATATGTGTATACGTATACATTCATTCTCTCTCTCTCCGTCTCTCTCTTTCTCTCTCTCTCTCTGTCTTTCTCTCTTCCCATTTTGCTTTCAAAATATGGACCTGTCTTGGAGTTATGGCTTCTTGTCTTTTAGACAGATGAGAATACAGTAGCTGCCTTTTGATGAATTGCATGTTGGATGAGGAGAGGGCTTCACATGCTAATGGGAGTGGAGGGTGAGGATAGGATGCCAGCTTGAAGCCAGCTTCCCCTTCTTGTTCTGGGTAATGACTTTAGCAATCAGAAGAGGCAGCTCCCAGTCTACAGGGCATGAGATGCAACAGTAAACAGCACACAAGGTCACATGAAGTTCAGCTCCAAAGTTTTCTCAGCCCAGTGGGTTTTACTCATCCTGTGAATATGAAAGGCTACGTATGCAAGCATGCGAATGCATCATAAAATAATTCAATGTCTCTTGCCTAATTTTCTTAGCCTAGTATTAACATTTCTCACCACCACTACTGGCAAAATTAAACATTCTACCCACTAAAAGGCAGGAGCACATTCCAATCCTTTGTAGGAATTTCCAGGAAATGTTTCATGTCCAATCATCAAGGAATCAGAAAATGTTAGCAGCAGAGAAGACTTTAGAGACCATCCAATCTAGTCTACACCCCATCATATGTAAGAAATAAACAAGAAGAATTAAGAATTAATTAATAATTAAGACAAAACTGGGGGTGCAAAGAGTTGTAAAAGGTCATGTCCAGGTTCACACAGCTTCAAGCAAAGCCAAATACCTCTCTCAATTTTCTAAGATCCTTGACAAGGGTCATTCTCTGTCTAGTACAGATTTATATAGGAAACAACCATAACTGGTAAGTCCTATAGAGTTGCCAGAAGCACTAAAGGGTGTAACAGTAGCAGTAGTAATAGTAGTGGTGGCAGTAGTAGCAGCAGCAGCAAGATCTACTATTCAAGCATTTTAAGGTTTGAAAAGGACTTTCATTTGGTTTTCACAAAAAGCTGCAATGTAAATGAGATATTTTACAGGTGCAAGACCAACACACTATGTACTGTGTCACCTCACTGTCCATGGTCATACAGTTTTTATAAGGGCTGGAAATGAGATGTGAACTCAAATTCAATCCCAATCCAGTCTGCTCCTCATGTGAAACTACCTCTTGAAAGATCCTCTCACACAGAGAATTTATAATGGAAAACAAGGCTTGGGGGGGGGAGGGGGGAGAAGAAAGACACACTTATGCTAGCTCCGAAACCACAGCGTATAAAATATCTGTAAAGAAGAACTCCTAACAAATTCTGGAGTGGTGGAAGTCACAGAACAACAGAGTGGATGAGATTTCCATTCCAGAGAGCCCTGAAAAACCGATCCCAAAGATCCATCACACACTGGATGAGCCCAGCTCTGCCTTGGCTGCGAGGCACGGAGAGGAACAGATCTGAGCAGGCTTCAGGGACGGAATCTCCAGTAGCCATGAAGGTTCCTCCACCCACAGGAATTGCAGGTCAGTGAGAGAGACTTCTGGGCTGGCCAAGAGGGGAGCGGGGTATCTCCATAACTCAGGACCCCTCGGGAGGCAGCAGCAGAGGCAGTGGGTGGCCAGGAGCTCCATTACAGAAGGTCTCTGCATAAACCCCCTGAGGGAACTGAGCCTGGGCTGTAGCCCTGCCTCCACCTGAGAACCTGATTTAATCTTACCCTGAATAGCAGCCTGCCCGCCATTGAAAGCCCTGAGGCTGGGGAGCAGCATTTGAATCTCAGACCCCAAGCACTGGCTGGGCCTGGGGTGGAGAGGACTCTCAGAAGTCAAGTAACTGGCTGCGAAAATGCCCAGAAAAGGGAAAAAAATATAAGACCATAAAAGGTTACTTTCTTGGTGAACA